>CAMRHE010000370.1:455000-1055000 GCA_947044405.1 Leptodactylus fallax
TCTATCTATCATTATCTATCTATCTATTTATCTATCTATCTATCATTATCTATCTCATATCTATCTATCTATCTATCTATCTATCATTATCTATCTCATATCTATCTATCTATCAATATCTATCTATCTATCTATCTCATATCTACCTATCTATCATTATCTATCTATATATCTATCTATCATTATCTATCTATCTCATATCTATCTATCTATCTCATATCTATCTATCTATCTATCTATCTATCTATCTATCTATCCCATATCTATCTATCTATCTATCTCATATCTATCTATCTATCTATCTATCTCATATCTATCTATCTATCATTATCTATTTCATATCTATCTATCTCATATCTATCTATCTATCTCATATCTATCTATCTATCTATCTATCTATCTATCTATCTATCTCATATCTATCTATCTATCTATCATTATCTATCTATCTATCTATCTATCTATCTATCTATCCCATATCTATCTATCTATCTATCTATCTCATATCTATCTATCTATCCTTATCTATCTATCTATCTCATATCTATCTATTATTATCTATCTATCTATCTATCTATCTATCTATCTATCTATCCCATATCTATCTATCTATCTATCTAGCTATCATTATCTATCTATCTATATATCATTATCTATCTATCTATCTATCTATCTATCTATCTATCTATCTATCATTATCTATCTATCTATCACATATCTATCTATCTATCTATCTCATCTCATCTATCTATCTATCTATCTATCTATCTATTATCTATCTATCTATCATTATCTATCTATCTATCTATCTATTTATCATTATCTATCTATCTCATATCTATCTAATCTATCTTTCTATCTATCTATCTATCTATCTATCTATCTATCTATCTATCTATCCCGTATCTATCTATCTATCTTATTGGCATTCCAAATGGTTACTATATCCTGCCTCTGTATATTGATAAAATGGATTTTTAACACTTTTTAAGTATATCTTTGCAAAACCACTTCCAATAGATCTCCTGTACATGACTGTGATATGTATGTGTGGGCAATGTGTGTGTGTAATGTGTACATATATGTGTGTAATGTATGTAATGTGTATGTACATATTGTGTGTAATGTTTGTATGTATGTGTGCATCTTATAGCAGTACTATATACTGTATGTGTGCAGTACAGTGCTATGTAGTATTTGTTAGAGCAATACTATTTAGGTATGCCATTCTGAATACTTGCTGTATTTCTGTTTCTGTAAATTGAAAAAAATTGATTTTAACACTTTTTAAGAGTATCTTTGCAAGTCCAAAAGATCTCCTTTATACACTTGCCGCAACCCAATGGAGGGAACCACATGATGGGAGTAGTAGTGTCGGTAGTGATGTCACTGGGTAGGCCGAGTACCCTCAACCAATTTCCTGCAGCCCACCTCCCAGGCTGGACATTGACGAGGGCGGCCTGCGTGGTAGCTGATGGTGGTGGTAGTTGTTCCCCCAGGGCGCTTCCAGTTGAAGAGGTGTCCTCTCTCACCCCAAGTCATGTGATGGTGTTTGGAAGGGCTCTGAGGGTAAGCACAGGAACGACTCAGGAGGCAGTGGTGCAGTTAAACCAAAATGAAACTTAAATCTGAGAATTTATACCAAACTCGTGCAGCTTCCCAATGGGGGTAGTGGTTTCCACCTGGTTGGCTACTCCCAGGCTTGGGATGAGGGATGCCCAGACTATGATGGTGATGATGGGGTGCCTTAACTCCACTCCAGTTACTATTCAACACTCTGCCTCTCTTAGTGTTAGATATGGGGGCTGAGCAAAGTGAAGTCCCAGGGGCCCAAATACCTGGATGTAAAACGGGTCCTGGCTGACTGCTACTTATGAAGCACGACTCTTAGGCTCACTCTCAGTCTCTAAGACAGTGAGATCTTCCCTGTCTCAGGGATGACTTCAGTACCTAGTGGGCTTCTGAAATCACTTCTCCCTCAGGGGCTGCCGAGGACACGTACAGAGGTCCAGTCTCAATGCTGGCACACACTGAACCAACCCTCTAAGGGTTCTCTGGAGACTTAGAGTCTCCACCCCCCAGCCCAGTGGCCTGTGATAGCCCAGGGCTGTACCAAGCCCATAAAACAGAGGGGTGGCCAAACAGTGGGTGATGCCAAAAGGGAACACATATAGGAGTAAGATGCATATAAAACACAATACAAAAACAATATGTACAACCAGAGGCATAGAAAACAATAAAATAAAATATAAGCACTGGGATGCTGCACACTTATGGTAGAGGATGAGGGGTCTTCTAAGACAGGACGAGGTGAGTATTGCTGTGAGTCTTACTCCAACCTCAGCCCAGCCTTGCTATGGCAGATACATAAGAGCCCAATCATGCTAAATATCTCTGTTCTGCTTGAAGGGGTTAACTACTAGTATTTGGCAGTAGACTCATTTAAAGTATACTCGGGGCTTAACTTCTAAATACTGTGTTTTCCTATTAAATCCGCCCTGCTTTCTTTGGGCAGTAATGAAATGTGGTTCCACTTTGTAACGTTACTGGGTTATACTATTAACGTCTGTAAAAAAAAATATAAAAAAAATCCCCCGTCCAGCAAATTAAAATATCCAGGCAATGTGAAATAGTCATTAAAATCTGTTTGATATTGAGAAGGACGTAGGAAATGTATCTCCTCGCTCAAGCTCTCGTGTTTTCAGTGGAAAGAAATAAAAGAATATTTAATAAACATTGTTCCCGGCCAAGAATTCGGCTGTTGTTCCCATAATTTCTGATTAGTGCCAATTGGCTGTTAATTAGGATTGTGTGAATCTTTGCATGCGAGGCCCCAGCGCTCGTGCTCTTTCCCCAGTCACAGTCATGTACAATCGCCTTTGTAATGCGCCGGGTCAGATCTGATTAATTACTATAGAAATCCGATACAGGCCGTGTTAGTAACGTCCGTCACTGGCGGATTAGTCTCTAGTGCACAGTAGATGGAGCCGATGACTATGGCCCCCCAGTGCAAATCCTGGAACAGCAGAGAGATCTGTGATACCGCTGACGTATTACATCTAAACAATGCTCTGTGAGCTCAATACATTGTATCAAACCCACAGCAGTGCAAGTACTGGCCTCTATTCTATTCATCATTGGTGGCAAGCTCAGATCTTAAAGGTGGCCAGGAATTAAAACTCAACATTTATTAGAACATTGCTGAACTATTTATTATATCATGTGTAAGCTTTATTCACAGAAAACTAAAAAAAAATTGTTTAAAATGTAGTATCTGTGATGGGACTAAGTATTTCAACATCATCTGAAGTGCAAGGTATAATCTGTATGATAAATTGTAAATTAATTTATACCTACATATCCTGTACTGATCCTGAGTTACATCCTGTATTATACTCCAGAGCTGCACTCACTATTCTGCTGGTGCAGTCACTGTGTACATACATTACATTACTTATTCTGTACTGATCCTGAGTTACATCCTGTATTATACTCCAGAGCTGCGCTCACTATTCTGCTGGTGCAGTCACTGTGTACATACATTACATTACTTATTCTGTACTGATCCTGAGTTACATCCTGTATTATACTCCAGAGCTGCGCTCACTATTCTGCTGGTACAGTCACTGTGTACATACATTACATTACTTATCCTGTACTGATCCTGAGTTACATCCTGTATTATACTCCAGAGCTGCACTCACTATTCTGCTGGTGCAGTCACTGTGTACATACATTACATTACTTATCCTGTACTGATCCTGAGTTACATCCTGTATTATACTCCAGAGCTGCACTCACTATTCTGCTGGTACAGTCACTGTGTACATACATTACATTACTTATCCTGTACTGATCCTGAGTTACATCCTGTATTACACTCCAGAGCTGCACTCACTATTCTGCTGGTGCAGTCACTGTGTACATACATTACATTACTTATTCTGTACTGATCCTGAGTTACATCCTGTATTATACTCCAGAGCTGCGCTCACTATTCTGCTGGTACAGTCACTGTGTACATACATTACATTACTTATCCTGTACTGATCCTGAGTTACATCCTGTATTATACTCCAGAGCTGCACTCACTATTCTGCTGGTGCAGTCACTGTGTACATACATTACATTACTTATCCTGTACTGATCCTGAGTTACATCCTGTATTATACTCCAGAGCTGCACTCACTATTCTGCTGGTACAGTCACTGTATACATACATTACATTACTTATCCTGTACTGATCCTGAGTTACATCCTGTATTATACTCCAGAGCTGCACTCACTATTCTGCTGGTGCAGTCACTGTGTACATACATTACATTACTTATCCTGTACTGATCCTGAGTTACATCCTGTATTATACTCCAGAGCTGCACTCACTATTCTGCTGGTACAGTCACTGTGTACATACATTACATTACTTATCCTGTACTGATCCTGAGTTACATCCTGTATTATACTCCAGAGCTGCACTCACTATTCTGCTGGTACAGTCACTGTGTACATACATTACATTACTTATCCTGTACTGATCCTGAGTTACATCCTGTATTATACTCCAGAGCTGCGCTCACTATTCTGCTGGTACAGTCACTGTGTACATACATTACATTACTTATCCTGTACTGATCCTGAGTTACATCCTGTATTATACTCCAGAGCTGCACTCACTATTCTGCTGGTGCAGTCACTGTGTACATACATTACATTACTTATCCTGTACTGATCCTGAGTTACATCCTGTATTATACTGCAGAGCTGCACTCACTATTCTGCTGGTACAGTCACTGTGTACATACATTACATTACTTATCCTGTACTGATCCTGAGTTACATCCTGTATTATACTCCAGAGCTGCACTCACTATTCTGCTGGTACAGTCACTGTGTACATACATTACATTACTTACCATGTACTGATCCTGAGTTACATCCTGTATTATACTCCAGAGCTGCACTCACTATTCTGCTGGTCAGTGGCGTAACTAGGAATGACTGGGCCCCAAGGCGAACATTTGACAAGGGGCGTACCCCCCGTTCCCCACCTCAAACAAACCGCATTCCTGCACACACTATTATGCCCCATAGTGGCCCCTGCCACACTATTATGCCCCATCTTTTCAGACCCCAGAGTATAATGATCGGAGACCCAGGGGAGGATACAAATATAAAAAACAATGTTACTTACCTCTCCCTGGCTCTGGCGCACTCCCCGCTGATTTCAACTCTCATCACTGGTGGTATAGACATCACTTGAGCCAGGCCGGGGTCACAGCGCTTAATGACTCCAGCCTGGCCCACTTGACGTCTGGGACGTCACCAAACAGGCCAAAAAACTGCTGGAGCGCAGGAGAGGTATTCACCTCCCCTGGCCATCTGATCATTATACTGCTGGTGCAGTCACTGTGTACATATATTACACTACTTTACATTACTGATTTACATCCTATACAGTACAGGATAAGTAATGTAATGTATGTACACAGTGACTGTACCAGCAGAATAGTGAGTGCAGCTCTGGAGTATAATACAGGATGTAACTCAGGATCAGTACAGGATAAGTAATGTAATGTATGTACACAGTGACTGTACCAGCAGAATAGTGAGTGCAGCTCTGGAGTATAATACAGGATGTAACTCAGGATCAGTACAGGATAAGTAATGTAATGTATGTACACAGTGACTGCACCAGCAGAATAGTGAGCGCAGCTCTGGAGTATAATACAGGATGTAACTCAGGATCAGTACAGGATAAGTAATGTAATGTATGTACACAGTGACTGTACCAGCAGAATAGTGAGTGCAGCTCTGGAGTATAATACAGGATGTAACTCAGGATCAGTACAGGATAAGTAATGTAATGTATGTACACAGTGACTGCACCAGCAGAATAGTGAGCGCAGTTCTGGAGTATAATACAGGATGTAACTCAGGATCAGTACAGGATAAGTAATGTAATGTATGTACACAGTGACTGTACCAGCAGAATAGTGAGTGCAGCTCTGGAGTATAATACAGGATGTAACTCAGGATCAGTACAGGATAAGTAATGTAATGTAAGTACATAGTGACTGCACCAGCAGAATAGTGAGTGCAGCTCTGGAGTATAATACAGGATGTAACTCAGGATCAGTACAGGATAAGTAATGTAATGTATGTACACAGTGACTGTACCAGCAGAATAGTGAGCTCAGCTCTGGAGTATAATACAGGATGTAACTCAGGATCAGTACAGGATAAGAATAATATTAAGAAAATGACTTAACTTTTTATATCAACTGATCCGTTCAAGCTTTTTTATTTCCCTAGACCCCATAACAATAAATACTGTATCCCCTTCTGCCTTATCTCCCGCTCTGTATGTAGATATTAATCGGACTGTACATTCCTATTGAAGTGCTTGTGCTTTGTGCCGTACCTGGGCCAGTATATTAGAAATACGCTGGAGCTCGATCTACTATCAACTCCATTGCCGTCCAGTCTGTGTGTGTTCCCGGCTCACACTCTGACAACGCGGTGCTGGTGTTCCTGACATTTTATTGCTATAGATCCATGTTTTTCCAGCCATGAAATAATTTCTGCCACGTGTAGGTTTCATTTCTTCTTGAGTCTAATTCAACTCCCATCAAGAGCTTTATCATACTCTCAAACAATTATTTGTAGTAGTTTGAGCCCGAAATCCGAGGTCATGGAAACCAATTGCAGTAACTTGGCCGTTCGGAGCGCAGCTTGTAGTTTGAAGTCTTGACAATTTAACATCATTAGCGCTGAGTACTGCAGTAATGTAATAGCCGGGTCATTATATAGAGGGGAACATGTCAGTTAAGAAGAATATAGGAATGGAGGAATTCAGGCTAATAAGTCCAACATGGACGGTAACAATTGGCAAGAACGTTGCGCGTTGTGCAACAAATTAGGCAGATTCCATAAAACTGATTAGCTATGTGAGACAAACCCGCCGAGAAATAAGAGGTGAAATCTCAATACTTTTTATCTCAAAATTTTCCAGTATTTTGTTTTGCTCTCTGGGATTTCTGTTTATCTTTATTCTCCCCAATTAATAAAAACAAAAAATTAGGAAAAGTTTCCAAAGTTCAATAATGCTCTAAAAATAAGTTTTTGGAAAGTGTAATTGGAAGGAAGGTACGTAACAAGAGCCCATAGCAGGTCACTGGCATCGTCTGCTGCCAAAATGCACGCTATTTACGGGTTTATTTTCTTTTTTTGTATTAAAATAAAAATGTTAGATAAAATAAATCCCTCGGTTACCCTAATGTCTGTTTTTTTTGTTTTTTGGGTGGGGGGCAGGAGGGGGTTGTGACTGCCAAGGGTGAATATACAATAGCCTATGTAATTGCTATGGGGTCTAGTGAAGATTGGCCCAATGTGCCCTTTCGTTGGGAATGGGACTCCATAGCAATGATAGAAACCAGAAATGTGGGGAACATCCAAAGGGTCATCGTAACCTTTCCTGCCAATAGCGGGGTCCTCACCTTCTAGATGTCTGCAGTTCCCATTCTCAATGCCGTGCCATAAAAAAAATCCAAAACAGTAATGTAATAAATACATATCGGAAGAATCCGAGTAGGGGATGTGTAATAGATGCCGACTAGCAAGTGCTGGCACTGGGATGGCGGCAATATAGTGCTCAATGCAATTGGCACCACTTTTCCTACCATGGCCGATACACTCTTCTCTGTCTGACCCTCATGAAAGGAATTACACACGACTCCTGGCTTTGCACTGTGGTTCTCCTCTTTACTGTACATGTTGCGACATAGCTGGTCTTCACAGTATCATCACACACAGTGGGATATTGGTGCTACAGCACTGGAGGTCCACCATTAACCAGGAGCCATGAGGATCTGGAGACCCTTCTTTGTCTTAGAACATGCCCTGCTCTCCGGCCCCCATGCTGGCACTACTCAACTGCCTCGACTTCCTCCAGGTCGTATGGTGTCGTAGACATACTACTTTTCCAAAAACACTTCTCCGGGATGATAAGGGACATTATTAGTACACAAAGTGGCCCAGATTTACTAATAGATAGACAGTGAAAACTTAAGCAATGTGGGACTTTGCCACATTTATCCCCGAGGCTGGTGCTTGGCGTATGTTTAGATTGTTTCGTCTACATTTATACCACCTTTTAGTTGCCTTACTTTGAGCCAGATGTTCATGGCACAATTTTGGCACATCGTGGTGCATTTAAGCCATGCCCCCTTTATCTGAGAACACCCATATGTCTAGCAAGACAAATAATTTTAGCCAAAAATAGATATAGATGCTCCACACTGTGCCAAAGGTGCGCCATGTTTACAGCAGTGTCTAGTCATAACCACAATAGTAACTCCAGTGACACCAGTGTATCAGTTTTGTCTGGAGGGCTCCTTTAAGACAAGTTATATAGTGTTCTCAAATTTTAAAGTGTCACTGCCTCTTTAAATACTACACCCATGAAGGTTTATGAAGATATACATAGTATATATCTTTATTTTGCAGCTATATGTAAGTTATTAAACAAGTTAAACTTTTGTTTCTGAGCCACAAATTTAAGTGATGAAACTCCAAATTGATTTTTACAATTTATCATGAAAATTTCAACAAGTGATGAAGTGTCAGGACTTTCCCAAGCTAAGCTCATTCCAGTAGAGAACAACCTAATGGGATGAAAATGAAAAGTCCAAAAGAGGGTTGGGCAGTGCACGACCCCAATGCAAAATATGAGTGACCACCTCATCTATCAAGTAACTTTGATAATACTAGGGTGGTCTTATGTGGCAAAGGAGCACAAGGGTCCAAGTGTGACTGTTACCTCTGTCCTGTTACCTCTGTCCTGTTACCTCTGTCCTGTTATCTCTGTCCAGCTGTCCTGTTACCTCTGTCCTGTTATCTCTGTCCAGCTGTCCTGTTACCTCTGTCCTGTTACCTCTGTCCTGTTACCTCTGTCCTGCTGTCCTGTTACCTCTGTCCTGCTGTCCTGTTACCTCTGTCCTGCTACCTCTGTCCTGTTACCTCTGTCCTGCTGTCCTGTTACCTCTGTCCTGTTACCTCTGTCCTGCTGTCCTGTTACCTCTGTCCTGTTACCTCTATCCTGCTGTCCTGTTACCTCTGCCCTGCTGTCCTGTTACCTCTGCCCTGCTCTCCTGTTACCTCTGTCCTGTTACCTCTGTCCTGTTACCTCTGTACTGCTGTCCTGTTACCTCTGCCCTGCTGTCCTGTTACCTCTGTCTTGTTACCTCTGTCCTGTTACCTCTGTCCTGTTACCACTGTCCTGCTGTCCTGTTACCTCTGTCCTGCTGTCCTGTTACCTCTGTCCTGCTACCTCTGTCCTCCTGTCCTGTTACCTCTGTCCTGCTGTCCTTTTACCTCTGTCCTGCTGTCCTGTTACCTCTGTCCTGTTACCTCTGTCCTGTTACCTCTGTCCTGCTGTCCTGTTACCTCTGTCCTGTTACCTCTGTCCTGTTACCTCTATCCTGCTGTCCTGTTACCTCTGTCCTGCTGTCCTGTTACCTCTGTCCTGCTGTCCTGTTACCTCTGTCCTGTTACCTCTGTCCTCCTGTCCTGTTACCTCTGTCCTGTTACCTCTGTCCTCCTGTCCTGTTACCTCTGTCCTTTTACCTCTGTCCTGCTGTCCTGTTACCTCTGTCCTGTTACCTCGGTCCTGTTATCTCTGTCCTGCTGTCCTGTTACCTCTGTCCTGTTACCTCTGTTCTGCTGTCCTGTTACCTCTGTCCTGCTGTCCTGTTACCTCTGTCCTGTTACCTCTGTTCTGCTGTCCTGTTACCTCTGTCCTGCTGTCCTGTTACCTCTGTCCTGTTACCTCTGTCCTGCTGTCCTGTTACCTCTGTCCTGTTACCTCTGTTCTGCTGTCCTGTTACCTCTGTCCTGCTGTCCTGTTACCTCTGTCCTGTTACCTCTGTCCTCCTGTCCTGTTACCTCTGTCCTGCTGTCCTGTTACCTCTGTCCTGTTACCTCTGTACTGCTGTCCTGTTACCTCTGTCCTGTTACCTCTGTACTGCTGTCCTGTTACCTCTGTCCTGTTACCTCTGTACTGCTGTCCTGTTACCTCTGTCCTGTTACCTCTGTACTACTGTCCTGTCACCTCTGTCCTGTTACCTCTGTCCTGCTGTCCTGTTACCTCTGTACTGCTGTCCTGTTACCTCTGTCCTGTTACCTCTGTACTACTGTCCTGTTACCTCTGTCCTGCTGTCCTGTTACCTCTGTCCTGTTACCTCTGTACTGCTGTCCTGTTACCTCTGTCCTGCTGTCCTGTTACCTCTGTCCTGCTGTCCTGTTACCTCTGTCCTGTTACCTCTGTCCTGCTGTCCTGTTACCTCTGTCCTGCTGTCCTGTTACCTCTGTCCTGTTACCTCTGTCCTGCTGTCTTGTTACCTCTGTCCTGCTGTCCTGTTACCTCTGTCCTGCTGTCCTGTTACCTCTGTCCTGCTGTCTTGTTACCTCTGTCCTGCTGTCCTGTTACCTCTGTCCTGCTGTCTTGTTACCTCTGTCCTGTTGTCATGTTACCTCTGTCCTGCTGTCCTGTTACCTCTGTTCTGTTACCTCTGCCCTGCTGTCCTGTTACCTCTGTCTTGTTACCTCTGTCCTGTTACCTCTGTCCTGCTGTCCTGTTACCTCTGTCCTGTTACCTCTGTACTGCTGTCCTGTTACCTCTGTCCTGCTGTCCTGTTACCTCTGTCCTGCTGTCCTGTTACCTCTGTCCTGCTGTCCTGTTACCTCTGTCCTGCTGTCATGTTACCTCTGTCCTGCTGTCCTGTTACCTCTGTCCTGTTACCTCTGTACTGCTGTCCTGTTACCTCTGCCCTGCTGTCCTGTTACCTCTGTCTTGTTACCTCTGTCCTGTACCTCTGTCCTGTTACCTCTGACCTGCTGTCCTGTTACCTCTGTCCTGCTGTCCTGTTACCTCTGTCCTGTTACCCCTGTCCTGCTGTCCTGTTACCTCTGTCCTGCTGTCCTGTTACCTCTGTCCTGTTACCTCTGTCCTCCTGTCCTGTTACCTCTGTCCTTTTACCTCTGTCCTGCTGTCCTGTTACCTCTGTCCTTTTACCTCTGTCCTGCTGTCCTGTTACCTCTGTCCTGTTACCTCTGTCCTGTTATCTCTGTCCTGCTGTCCTGTTACCTCTGTCCTGTTACCTCTGTTCTGCTGTCCTGTTACCTCTGTCCTGCTGTCCTGTTACCTCTGTCCTGTTACCTCTGTTCTGCTGTCCTGTTACCTCTGTCCTGCTGTCCTGTTACCTCTGTCCTGTTACCTCTGTCCTCCTGTCCTGTTACCTCTGTCCTGCTGTCCTGTTACCTCTGTCCTGTTACCTCTGTACTGCTGTCCTGTTACCTCTGTCCTGTTACCTCTGTACTGCTGTCCTGTTACCTCTGTCCTGTTACCTCTGTACTGCTGTCCTGTTACCTCTGTCCTGTTACCTCTGTACTACTGTCCTGTCACCTCTGTCCTGTTACCTCTGTCCTGCTGTCCTGTTACCTCTGTACTGCTGTCCTGTTACCTCTGTCCTGTTACCTCTGTACTACTGTCCTGTTACCTCTGTCCTGCTGTCCTGTTACCTCTGTCCTGTTACCTCTGTACTGCTGTCCTGTTACCTCTGTCCTGTTACCTCTGTCCTGCTGTCCTGTTACCTCTGTCCTGCTGTCCTGTTACCTCTGTCCTGTTACCTCTGTCCTGCTGTCCTGTTACCTCTGTCCTGCTGTCCTGTTACCTCTGTCCTGTTACCTCTGTCCTGCTGTCTTGTTACCTCTGTCCTGCTGTCCTGTTACCTCTGTCCTGCTGTCATGTTACCTCTGTCCTGCTGTCCTGTTACCTCTGTTCTGTTACCTCTGCCCTGCTGTCCTGTTACCTCTGTCCTGTTACCTCTGTCCTGCTGTCCTGTTACCTCTGTCCTGTTACCTCTGTACTGCTGTCCTGTTACCTCTGTCCTGCTGTCCTGTTACCTCTGTCCTGCTGTCCTGTTACCTCTGTCCTGCTGTCCTGTTACCTCTGTCCTGCTGTCATGTTACCTCTGTCCTGCTGTCCTGTTACCTCTGTCCTGTTACCTCTGTACTGCTGTCCTGTTACCTCTGCCCTGCTGTCCTGTTACCTCTGTCTTGTTACCTCTGTCCTGTTACCTCTGTCCTGTTACCTCTGTCCTGCTGTCCTGTTACCTCTGTCCTGCTGTCCTGTTACCTCTGTCCTGCTGTCCTTTTACCTCTGTCCTGCTGTCCTGTTACCTCTGTCCTGTTACCTCTGTCCTGCTGTCCTGTTACCTCTGTCCTGCTGTCCTTTTACCTCTGTACTGCTGTCCTGTTACCTCTGTCCTGTTACCTCTGTCCTGCTGTCCTTTTACCTCTGTCCTGCTGTCCTGTTACCTCTGTCCTGTTACCTCTGTCCTGATGTCCTGTTACCTCTGTCCTGCTGTCCTGTTACCTCTGTCCTGCTGTCATGTTACCCCTGTCCTGTTACCTCTGTCCTGTTACCTCTATACTGCTGTACTGTTACCTCTGTCCTGCTGTCCTGTTACCTCTGTCCTGTTATCTCTGTCCTGCTGTCCTGTTACCTCTGTCCTGTTACCTCTGTCCTCCTGTCCTGTTACCTCTGTCCTCCTGTCCTGTTACCTCTGTCCTGTTACCTCTGTCCTGCTGTCCTGTTACCTCTGTCCTGCTGTCCTGTTACCTCTGTCCTGTTACCTCTGTCCTGCTGTCCTGTTACCTCTGTCCTGCTGTCCTGTTACCTCTGTCCTGCTGTCATGTTACCTCTGTCCTGCTGTCCTGTTACCTCTGTCCTGTTACCTCTGTACTGCTGTCCTGTTACCTCTGCCCTGCTGTCCTGTTACCTCTGTCTTGTTACCTCTGTCCTGTTACCTCTGTCCTGCTGTCCTGTTACCTCTGTCCTGCTGTCCTGTTACCTCTGTCCTGTTACCTCTGTCCTGCTGTCCTGTTACCTCTGTCCTGCTGTCCTGTTACCTCTGTCCTGTTACCTCTGTCCTGCTGTCCTGTTACCTCTGTCCTGCTGTCCTGTTACCTCTGTCCTGTTACCTCTGTCCTCCTGTCCTGTTACCTCTGTCCTGCTGTCCTGTTACCTCTGTCCTGCTGTCCTGTTACCTCTGTCCTGTTACCTCTGTCCTCCTGTCCTGTTACCTCTGTCCTGCTGTCCTTTTACCTCTGTCCTGCTGTCCTGTTACCTCTCCGTTACCCTGTCCTGCTGTCCTGTTACCTCTGTCCTCCTGTCCTGTTACCTCTGTCCTGCTGTCCTTTTACCTCTGTCCTGCTGTCCTGTTACCTCTGTCCTGTTACCTCTGTCCTGCTGTCCTGTTACCTCTGTCCTGCTGTCCTGTTACCTCTGTCCTGTTACCTCTGTCCTGTTACCTCTGTCCTGCTGTCCTGTTACCTCTGTACTGCTGTCCTGTTACCTCTGTCCTGTTACCTCTATCCTGCTGTCCTGTTACCTCTGTCCTGCTGTCCTGTTACCTCTGTCCTGTTCTGTTATCTCTGTCCTGCTGTCCTGTTACCTCTGTCCTGCTGTCCTGTTACCTCTGTCCTGTTACCTCTGTCCTCCTGTCCTGTTACCTCTGTCCTGTTACCTCTGTCCTGCTGTCCTGTTACCTCTGTCCTGCTGTCCTGTTACCTCTGTCCTGCTGCCCTGTTACCTCTGTCCTGCTGTCCTGTTACCTCTGTCCTGTTACCTCTGTCCTGCTGTCCTGTTACCTCTGTCCTGCTGTCCTGTTACCTCTGTCCTTTTACCTCTGTCCTGCTGTCCTGTTACCTCTGTCCTGCTGTCCTGTTACCTCTGTCCTGTTACCTCTGTCCTGCTGTCCTATTACAGGAAGGGATTGGTGGGAATGGTTAAATTATGTGGGCAGAGATGCAGATAACATTGGCACAATGTAAACAAGAAATAAATCTCTCATGCCCCTAGAGGTTATAGTGGGTACTACAGCACCCACTTAACATGACCTGACTTTACACTCTTCTCAAAGAATATTTTCTCCCATAAACCTGAAGCTCCTGAGACCCAATGCAAAATGTGTAGCATAGGCCCTGTGATGAACCGACCCTCAGTTGTACATCTTTCTTAGAAATGTATTTTTACTTGCTCATGTCCGTCCTCCCTCTACCTATTGGAATGTTGTGTTTAACTTGGGTTTTACATTGCTGGACGATACGCTTCACTGGTTTTTATGTGTGTTCATGGGAGATGGCTTGCTATAGCCAGGCACTTTTATTATCCCTGGCCATATGGCGATGGGGGGGGATAGCAAGCCAGTGACCTTAAATTCACCCATCTCTCCAAGGGTTCTGCAAAGGAGGGAGAAGGGGGGGATGCCTGGGTGCAAGGGGTGGGTGGAGCACTAGCCATATGCTGTGGGCAGACCTGGATTCTGGGGTCATTCAGCAAAGAGGCAGTAAGGAGCTCTGATCTGGGAGAAGATGAGAGGGCCTGCCCTACTGAGGAATGCTTTGAGGGCCTAGTTCTGGACAGCATGTAGAAGGATTGTTTTATGCAACTTGCTTAAGCTTGCGCCCTAGGCCCAAAACTCGGATGTGGCCTAGAGAAACGGACTGCGAGTCTATTGTGTTGAGCATGGAAGAGAGACAGCTAGGACAAAGCTGTGTGCTCAGGTATTTTTTCTAATCTTTATTTCCTTTTATTTTGGTGTATTGTATCATTGCCCTTTTGCTTGTATGTTTATGCTTGATCATATTAATATTGTATATTTCTGTATATGCTATTAATCCATACTGACCCACTTGGGTTATTAAACATATAAAATTTATATCGCTCATTTCATTTTATCCTATGACCCGGTCTACTCACGGTGTGTGAGTGGGAGGTTAAGAAAGAAGTTTGATCGCAGGCGTGCCAGGCGGCTGGGCGAGGCGATAATCTTCACAGTGGTGGCAGCGTTGTGGGATCTTAGGATAACAATGTGTGGGTGTGGTATCACGCAGACACTGGGGATTGCGGCAATCCTATGGAACGAGCACGGTATGAGATCAAGCTTAAAATACAGTGAAAGTTTGGTACAGTACTGTTCCCTCCCTTCTTCTTTTTTCTGTCCTATCTTTTATTTGGCAACGGCTTCCAGTGGATGGCTGGTGATGTTTTCTGGTGCCAGCCTCTCAGGACTTTGCTCCGCCTCCTGCATGGCTATGGTAGCTTCCATATCCGCCATCTCCTGGAGTTCAGCAGCAACCAAGTCCTGCAGACATTTGGTTATGCTTCTGGTCCAGAAGCATAACCAAGCATAACCAAACGTCTGCAGGACTTGGTTGCTGCTGAACTCCAGGAGATGGCGGATATGGAAGCTACCATAGCCATGCAGGAGGCGGAGCAAAGTCCTGAGAGGCTGGCACCAGAAAACATCACCATGCCAGACGGTTCCGCAGGTGCCCGGACCCCAGAGGTAACTGTGCCTGGAGGGACCAGTAACCCCAGTTCTGTGGGGGTAACGGACTTATACTTGCAAATGGCCTTATAGCAGATAGACGCCAGTGACTATAGCGCCCGTCTGCAGGTGATTCACCAGTACCAAGCTGCTGCAGAGCGCCGGGCGGAGAGAGAAGCTGCAGAGCGCCGGGTGGAGAGAGAGGCCGCCGCTGCAGAGCGCTGGGCGGAAAGAGAGGCCGCGGCTGCAGAGCATCTGGCGGAGATGGAGCATCAGCTTGAGCTAAAAAAGCTGGAACTTTGCCAGCAGGCGCAACCTTCCCCTGCACCAACTCCAGGAGCCCGAGCACTAAAGATCCGATCCGAGGACTTTCCAATCTTGGAAGATAACGGGGACTTGGACTCGTTCTTGCGGGAATTTGAGAGGGTGTGTAAGCAGCATCATATTCCCCAGGCAGAATGGGCCCGTTACCTGTCTCCCCGGCTGAAGGGAAAAGGCCTGGATGTTTCCACGAGCTTACCAGTGGACGCGGACTATGAGACCATCAAAGCGGCGCTGATCCGGAGATACCGGCTCACGCCGGAGGTGTACCGCAAAAAGTTCCGGAATATCCAGCGGGGTCCCACAGAGAGCTATGCGGATGTTCTGCACCACTTACAGGTTACATTCTGGCAGTGGATCAAAGGACTTACTGTCACCACGTTTGAGGGAATTGGGGATCTTATGATAAAGGAACAATTTCTCCAGGTGTGCCCTCTGGAGGTCCGCCAGTTTGTGTGTGATCGGAAACCCACAAACAGCAGACAATGCTGCAGAGATTGCTGACGACTATGTGTCCACCAGGGAGCAAGGGATCAAGAGAGGAGCCACACTGCAGAGACCCCCAAGCGGGAAGGAGGGGCAAAGTTGGAGTTCACCACAGCCTGCGGTCTCCAAGTGGGGTAAGACAAACTCTGTCCCGGGTGCCCCCTCTACTTCCCCTGTCCCAAGAACTCTGGGTGCCCCAGGGACCACCTCTAAATCCCAAGGAGAGGTCCGGCGGTGTCATGCCTGTAACCAGCCAGGACATTTCAAGGCGGAGTGCCCCAACCGCTCTAAGAACCCCCCTGTGTCCCCAGCCACGGCAGCTGGCCCATCTGTATACTTGGTGGGGAGGGAGGGGTTGCAATCCGATGCCAACAGTCAACAGGTCATTGTGGGGGGTAAGGTGGTCATGGGATTTCGGGACACTGGGGCGCAGATTACTCTGGTGCAACCTGACTTGGTCCCTGTGGACAGTATTATCCCTGGAAAAACTCTGACCCTGAAGGGTATTGGACAAGAACGCGTAACTGTGCCCATGGCTTGCGTCCATTTGGACTGGGGTGCGGGAAAAGGGATGCGTGATGTGGGGCTAGTGTCTGATCTGCCTGCCAATGTACTATTGGGAAGAGATTTGGGGCCCTTGGTGTCCCAATATGGGGTGGGAGTAGCCCCACCTCGCTGTGACAAAATGTCTGTACTGAAGGATGATTTTAATATGGTGTTGAAGCCTGTCACACAGACACAGGCAGAGGGAGGGGTCTGCAGCCTTTTGTCTCCCCTTGCTGTGTGTCCAGCTAAAGTAATCAGTGAGCATGTGAATGAGACATTGTGGAATGCTGACCTGGCTGTAGCCCCGCCCACATCTGCGGGTGATGAGGGCCCCCTCAGTGTGACCCAGGCTGAGCCGTTCACCCATGCAGTTCACTGTGAATCAATGAATGAATGCAATGTCAATGTAATTGCTAATTCTTGCCTTGCAGGTTTACAGGGTAGCTCTTCTGAGATGCTGGGGGCAACCCCAACTGAGGACAATGTGCCAGGTGGTCAGGTGGGTCACGGGGATCTCAGGGCCGATCCGGATGAGGAACGGACTGCTGGTGTTGCGGTGGTAACCCGCAGCCAGAGTGCTAGAGGGGTGGAAGGCGCTCCGACCCCTGAGCCGTTCCCTCTGTCACCCGGAGATGGCACTGAGACCGCCATGACTAACCTCTCCACACTGGAGCCGGAGGAGCCCGGTAGGTATATGACATGCACATCTCTTCTGTCTAGGTCCAGTCAGGAGTTCAGGGACGCTGTCCAAGCTGACCGCAGTCTGGGTGCATTGAAGGAGCGTGCTGATCAACCTCCCTTGGAGTCGGACAAGGACCGTGTGTACTGGGAGCAAGGGAGGTTGTACCGGGAAACGATCCCCACAAAGGGAAAAGAAAGTCGGCTCAGGGAGAAACATTTGGTGGTACCCCAACCCTACCGGGTGGAGTTGTTGCGGATTGCTCATGGTATTCCACTGGCAGGCCACCTGGGGATCGCTAAGACCAAGGCTCGCCTCAGCCACTTATTCTACTGGACTAAGATGGGGACAGATGTAGCTAAATACTGCCGATCATGTGACACTTGTCAGAGGATGGGCAAGGCGGGGCAAGGCTCCAAAGCACCAATGATACCTATGCCCATCATAACCGAACCTTTCCAGCGGGTGGCTGTGGATCTCATTGGACCCCTGTCCATTCCCAGTAGCACCGGGAAACTTTCATATTAACGGTAGTAGACTACGCTACTAGGTACCCGGAAGCTGTCGCGCTGTCTTCCACCCGGGCTGATGTAGTGGCCAAGGCTCTGGTAGGCATCTTCTCTCGTGTTGGATTTCCCAGAGAGATGCTCACAGACCAAGGTACCCAGTTCATGTCTGCCTTGATGCAAGGCCTGTGTAAGGTAACAGAGGTGCAACATCTGGTGTCCAACCCGTATCACCCACAGACCAATGGCCTGTGTGAACGGTTCAATGGCACCCTGAAGCAGATGCTCAGGATGTTAGTCGAGTCCCACGGGCGCGACTGGGAGCCTTATCTCCCGCACCTGCTGTTCGCTTACCGGGCGGTGCCGCAAGCCTCAACGGGGTTCTCCCCCTTTGAGCTCTTGTACGGGAGACGTGTACGTGGGCCCCTAACTCTTGTGAAAGAGTCCTGGGAAGGAAAAACAGCCATCCAAGGTGTGCCAGTCGTGCCCATGGCCCAAGTGCAGACGGCATGGGGTGCTGGAGGTGGGACCCAAGAAGGGGGTGTGTCAAATGTATTACCTGTCAGTGTATTGTGGAGGGATGGTTTGGGGAAGCATAATCTCAGTCATTTGCCCAAGGTATCACCATCACCCACCCAAGTACAGGAGGAACAGGGTGTAGGCCCAAAGGGGCAAGGCGTCTCGGAGGGAGGACAGGGTCCAAACATACCTGTGTCAGAACCAGAGGTGCCCCTAGGTTTGGAAGCAAAGGGGGAGGTGCAGAATCCCCTAGAACTCTCCCAACTAGCGGCTAGTGTGGGAGAGACCCTGAGAGACTGCCGGAAAGGGGTCTCTAAACTGGTATCACAAGGGCCTGGGGTTGCGAGTGTGGATCTGCGGGATGCCAGCACTCAGCACGAGGTCCCAGTGCAGGCCGGGGGTAGCCAGTTGGGCGGAGACTGCCGGGATGGGGTCTCAGCACCGGTACCACAAGGGCCTGGGGTTGCGAGTGTGGATCTGCGGGATGCCAGCACTCAGAACGAGGTCCCAGTGCAGGCCGGGGGTAGCCAGGTGGGCGGAGACTGCCGGGATGGGGTCTCAGCATCGGTACCACAAGGGCCTGGGGTTGTGAGTGTGGGTCTGAGGGACGCCAGCACTCGGGGGAGGGACCCAGAGCAAGCAGGAGGTAGCCAGGTCTACTTAATTCAGAGCCTGAGCCTTAGAAGAGTCTCCATTCAGACAGGAGAGGAAGAGGGTATCAGCACGCCAGGAATATGGTCAGGGACCAGCGCAGGTCCTGGCGGGGTGAGGCCGCCAAGGTGTCCGCGGAAGGTGATCTTAGGATCGTCCTTCCTCCCGACACGCTCTAAAAGGGGGAGGTGTGATGAATCGACCCTCAGTTGTACATCTTTCTTAGAAATGTATTTTTACTTGCTCATGTCCGTCCTCCCCCTACCTATTGGAATGTTGTGTTTAACTTGGGTTTTACATTGCTGGATGATACGCTTCACTGGTTTTATGTGTGTTCATGGGAGATGGCTTGCTATAGCCAGGCACTTTTATTATCCCTGGCCAGATGGCGATGGCGGGGATAGCAAGCCAGTGACCTTAAATTCACCCATCTCTCCGAGGGTTCTGCAAAGGAGGGAGAAGGGGGGCTGCCTGGGTGCAAGGGGTGGGTGGAGCACTAGCCATATGCTGTGGGCAGACCTGGATTCTGGGGTCATTCAGCAAAGAGGCAGTAAGGAGCTCTGATCTGGGAGAAGATGAGAGGGCTTGCCCTACTGAGGAATGCTTTGAGGGCCTAGTTCTGGACAGCATGTAGAAGGATTGTTTTATGCAACTTGCTTAAGCTTGCGCCCTAGGCCCAAAACTCGGATGTGGCCTAGAGAAACGGACTGCGAGTCTATTGTGTTGAGCATGGAAGAGAGACAGCTAGGACAAAGCTGTGTGCTCAGGTATTTTTTTCTAATCTTTATTTCCTTTTATTTTGGTGTATTGTATCATTGCCCTTTTGCTTGTATGTTTATGCTTGATCATATTAATATTGTATATTTCTGTATATGCTATTAATCCATACCGACCCATTTGGGTTATTAAACATATAAAATTTATATCGCTCATTTCATTTTATCCTATGACCCGGTCTACTCACGGTGTGTGAGTGGGAGGTTAAGAAAGAAGTTTGATCGCAGGCGTGCCAGGCGGCTGGGCGAGTCGATAATCTTCACAGGCCCTCACCTACCATGTTCCATTTATAATACTGGTGTCTTCTTATATGGCAAATAGGCTTCAGGGCCCCCTCTAGACCACCTTTAGCTATGTTCTTGGTATCCCCTCTTGTCTCAGTAGACCGTATACCTCACTCCAGCAATGATACAATACACATAAAAGGATTTCTAAACTATGCAGAACGGGGCCATTTTACGTAGCGATACTCCCGCTAAGAGGCATCTACATTGCCTCCAAAGTGTTAATCTGATAGTCCAATCTCTTGGACGTGTCGTCACCCTCTTTAAAACTCTCTCAGGCAGAACAAACTACTGGCTTGAGAGTTGTAGACTTAGGAAAATAATTCTTGAGAACGCCAGACGTGGTGACATGCGAAATTCTTGCAAAAAGGAAGAAACATTGTATCAGCGTTTCAGGAACCAGTCTGACTGTGGAGAAATGAAATACATGCGTGAAGGTTTATAATAACAGATATGGATTGTAGCTAAAGCTGTCGTCTAGGATCGGGAAAGTAGGGTCTTCTTGTTTCTAGAAACAGTGCCTCTACTGGCTGTGTCTGGTATCACAGTTTTATTCCTTTTCAAGTTAATGTAGCTGACTTCTAACCCTGGACCACCCCTTTAACGCAATGCTATTTCATGAAACCCATTCTACAATTGGTCACTGCCATCCTTCCAATCTGTGCATATTTAGGGACTTGGGATTACCCCTTGTCTGAAGATCTCACTGAATAAAACTGTCATTGGCTATACTGCAAAAGAGAATATTCAGGGGCAAATTGAATGGTTTGGAGGGGCAAATGGGTATTGACCACCACCATCTCCAAAAGAGCCCAGTAGTGAACACCAAGTTGGAGTTTCCATTGGAGTACAATGTGTCCTCCTCACTGGTAACGTCTGACCCTCAGCCAAAGTCTTGTTACATATACCATTTTGGCCCAGTTTGGGTTTAGAAAAAATAAAATATACCGTTGTATTCCTTATAAAATTATTATTATATTATATATTATTATTATAGAACTGTACATAATACTGTTCCTCTGTAAATCATTCCAGAAATGTAGGAATAAATGGACAACAGGGTGCTACCATCCTCCCTGTCAAGGCTGCATATTCCTACATAGTCAGGTTAGGGTGGGTTACCCAGTTGACAAGGTGAATGGTAACACCCAGTCAATGTATTCACATCCTCATCGCTGGAGGAATGGCACAACAGAGAGGTCTAGGGGAGGTAACAGGTCCTTATTTTTAGTATAAGTCAACAATCCCTACAGTGACCTACATAGAACAAAGAGGGCCTCATAGGGAACATCAGACTGGGTCCTATATTATGATGCAGCGTTGTGACTTCCAATTAGAATGGCCTGGTGTTTGTTTGAACCTATATCCCCTGTCTACTCCTTGGAAGGTAACAAACCAGTGCCTCCAGCAAGCAGAGTCCTTCACAGGTTCTTGAGATTGGCCTTCCCTCATGAAGGACTCCATAGCAGTCAAATGGTGTGTCTTCAACATTGATTCACCCTATAATGTAACACGGTTTTATGTAACTTGGCTATGGGGAAATCTAATCACAATGTACAAATACATGAAGGGACAGACCTTTCTAATCTTTTTGCTCCTCGGCCTATAATGGTGACAAGGGGGCATCCTCTACGCCTAGAGGAAAGAACATTTCACCTGTAAAATAAATGGGGATTCTTTACTGAGTAGGGATGAGAGAACTAGTTCGTAACATGCTGGGTTTGTTCTGAATTTTCCAAAAAGTTTTGGGATTCACTACCCATGAACCACTATTATACTCTGAGATCTCCCCAATGTAAGGTATAATAAGAGGAGGCCCAAGGCAAGGTGGTAACAAAGAGTCATAGGCTGAGTTCACATCTGTATTGGAGTCTCCGCCGCAGATTCTATCTAAAAACAGCAGAGAGAAAAGTCCTGTAAGGAGAATAAAACTGGGGGAAACCCAACGGACACCCGGCGGACCTTATTATAGTCTATGGGGTCCACGGGTTTCAGCGGGTAACTGCTTTTTTAGCAGATGGGCTCTCTGAATTTTGTGTCCCTATGCGGACCCGAACGAAAGAGAGGCGAACACTAGTGTGAACTTAGCCATATTCACCTCTCTTGGGCTACATAGTTCTGGTTTGGACTGGAAACAAAACTGCTAAGCGAACCTTGTGAATATTCGCAAGACAAACTTTGTGAGGTTTGCCCAACATTTTGACAATGGAACTGGCTGCCACAGGATACTGCGATGGATGGTGTTCAAGAGGGGACTGGACAACTTTCTTGAATGGAAAAATATTACAGGTTACGGGTTTTAGATATGTGGAGATGGCAAGTAGATCCTGGGTTTTATACTGATTGCTGGATTTGGAGTCCGGATTTTTTCCCCTGACATGGGCAATTGGCATCGGCCTCTTGGGATTTTTTGTCTTCCTCTGGATCAACACTGTAGGGTTATAGGTTGGACTTATGTTTTCTTCAAACCTCATCTACTATGCTACTATGTAACTTATACAGTAATTTAGTAGTAAACTAGTCTACTGTGTCTTAATGTGTCTTGGTGGTATTCTCGCATGTATTCTATTTAAGTGATCAGCTACTCATGGTGCCAAGTCCTATAATTCCGAGTACTGCGCGGTGGCCGCGCACCCCGATAAGAACATTACTTACATTCAGCAGACCGTTAACTGTACTAATAATTTGCATCTGCTGTGAAATGTAAACATCTGAGGCCACGGCTATTAATTCGATAAGATTTTCGAGAATTCGCCAAGTCTTTAAGTTCCTCTTGTTAGTAGTTCAGTGGCGAGGGAAATAAAATCCTCCTGATTAAAATATATTTATTCCCCCCCGACCTATTAGTGTGATGGTTTTCATCCTGGCTTTTCACTCTTTTTCCATTTCTGTTATAATTGTGCAAGACCGAAGCCTGAAAATCTGCAGCAAATCCTAAAACCAAAGGAATAGAGGAGAGGCTGTATTTTTATTGGATTACACTGAAGATATACCGCCTGGAGGAATCTCATTTATAAATGTCCTCCCTTCCGCTTGGATTAGGGAATAGAGTTTTATCTTGAGCTGGGAATAAGTTGCAAAATCCACCCACCTCATATAGTGAAATGTGGAGTGTAAGAGCTTATGCCATAATCTATGATTTGTGTATGACTGAATAAAGCTGCCCATGTCAGCCCAATGCTACCTCCATTATTTCCCCAACTCAAGGGCAAATTTATTGGGCTTTTTTAGTATTCACAACCCTATTCTGAATAGGTCAGAAGAATTCTGTTGCCACTAGGGGGAGCTCATTGCATATTATTTGACCACGTAGATAAATGGGAATTGTAAAAAAATATCTGTGCTGTGAGCTCCCTCTAGAGGCAGTTGCGTGGAGCTAAAAAATGGGGCTTGTTGAAACCCCAAATTCCTGATTTTTCTTTACTCTAATATCTGCTCTAATGGAGCAGTCAGGGGGCACTCGTATACATTACACAATCGGCAGATGTCCTAATGGTAGGACACAACTTCATGGAACAGGAGGAGGGGGTAGCTACAGTATAAAAGGAACAGAGACTGCAATCACACCTGAGCCCAAGTATCTGAGTGGATCCAATGACCCTTCTCCCATATAAGAAGACTTCAGTATTATAATAGATATCTCATGGGTGGGGCCCAGGAGCTTCAAGTCACACCTTTACTTAGAACGTCACCAAAGCTTACTCAGCTATAGCAGGTTGCACATTGGTGGCACGTGGAATATTGTGTATCACTGTACTGGAGAAACTTCTTATGATATACAAGAGGGTCTTTGGTCACCTCAATGTTTTGTTTTACAGACGGACTCTTGGTCACATGACTGACTCCACTCTACTCTATGGACCTGCAGCCGGCATAAAGCAGAGTTGGTGATATCTGGTGAGAGCTGGAGCAGCCGCAAGGGATGCTGCGGAATGAGACATCTAGGCCTCTACTGCCCTCTTACCATGTTACTATATGGCCTCTTCCACCATTTGTCCTAAAAGCAAAGACGTTGCCCACAGAGTGATGATTATCTTAGCAAGTAGACGTGAATTCACATTACACAAACCTTAGGTAGAATTATCTGTGGGTTCAGTATTTGCAAGGGACTAAACACCATAGGGGCAGCCCAGCTCATACACCTAGTACAACAAGACCCATGGGGAAGTTGGGCCATTCACTTTTTGCTATCAGCTCAGTAAATGTTCACACTCTCACCCCTTTCCACAAAACTGATGAAACTAATGTTATACCACCCTAGTCTTCTTAAAGGCATGTAAAGGGGAGGTAGAGCTCTGGCCCCCCCAGGGCAAGGGTATGTATATGTTGGGGGGCTGGGGGGGGGGGGGGGGGGCTGGGTTGGGGGGGGGGGGGGGGGGGGGGGCCCCCCCGGGGGCGGGGCGGGGGGGGGGGGGGGGGGGGGGGGTGAGTAGCATATTGTATTGTGTGGGGGCAACTGTGATGAGCATATTATATATACTGTGTGGGGGTCACTATGGGAAGCATATTGTACTGTGTGAGGGCCACTGTGAAGAGCATATTATACTGTGTGGGGGCCACTGTGAGTAGCATGTATTGTGTGGGGGCCACTAAGGGAAGCATATTGTACTGTGTGCGGCCAGGGGGTGCAGGCACATTAGGAGAAGAAAGCCTGTGCCATCCGTATGTGCCTCCATTACATAGGCAAATTCAACTGCAGGGCCACTTGTCAATGTTGCAAAACTACAACTCTCATCACGCTTGGATAGGTTGGGATGATGGAAGCTGTAGTTTGGCAACAGCTGCAGAGCCACACAGGTTGTGCAATACTGCTGTCCGCATACAAGAGTGTTGCACAACCTGTGACCCTCCAGCAGCAGATCCCCCCCCCCCCCATAATTTTTTTTTCCTATTTTCCTCCTCTAAAACCTAGGTGCGTCTTATGATCTGGTGTGTCTTATAGTAAAATACGGTACTTTTAAAAAGCTGGAAAATCCCTTTAAGGACAGATAACCTCTTTAATATATAAAAATAATGAGTATGCAATGTCTTCTGAGCAATCTGCTGAAATGCTACAAATGTATCTAGATTTACAAACCTTCTAATGTGACAATATTTTATTTCCTCCCTTGGATTTAGAATTAGTGCTTCATATTGTTCTATGACTAATGTTCTACCCGACTCCTGTCCTGAAATATAGCATTAGACGTCTGCAAAGACTTTATTGCCTTACAATATAGCCCATGAATTGTGAGTAACATCTCCTGGGAGTCACCGACTAATGAGTGAAATAGTCGTGACTGTAATATCACTTTATAAAGGACACCGAAAACCGAGACCTTGTAAAGCTGACACAGGAGAAACTATTAGCAGGAAGTAGACACAGATCAGCTCAGATCTCCATCATTATATGTGCCCTGACACTGCAAAGTGTGACATCTACTGCCATGTATACTGGCAGCGCTGCGGCGGTGTGTTAGGATTTTACTTGGTATGTGGACATGACATCAGGCAGTTCTATGATAGATTATACATATAGAAGCAGCCTCGCCTCCCCCCCCCAAGACCGACAGAAGATACTGTAGATAGATACATAGAGAGATCAGAAGCAAATATATATAAAACATTGTATTGTATAATATCAGCAGAGAAAGGCTCCTTCCTCACCATCCTGTTCCTTGTTTGTAAGTGTGAAGAACTCCTCAGTCATTAAAAGTTTGTCTGCTCAATTGGAGGAGAGGGGTGAAGCTGCAGTTTCTCTTTCACTGTGTCTGTGAGACTGCAGGATGTGAGGAGGGGGCTGAAGTGGGGGGAAATCTCATTGGCTTTGATTTCCCTACAATCCCACTACTGGAGAGATGAGGAATTACACAGTGCTCAATTAAATCAATAGGCTATTAGTGTGATATATGGACATGTCAGGTCCTCCAGAGAGAGAGACACTCTTTGCAGCCACTTTCTGCCCTGGCTAATATGTGAAAATATGGGTTTTCTAAACTATTACCCCTTTCATGCTTTTCTGTGCTGCATTATGTTCAGGTTTTGTTTGGCTTCACCTAATGATATTTGCGGTTTACAAAAATATCCCCCCCAACCCCACGATCACCCCCTGTATAAATTACGCTGAGCTCATGTACGCCGTCCCCTGGTTTTTATCATTTTGGACAAGATGCATTTTCATTTATTAAAGTTATGTGGATGTGAATAGTGGATGACCTGAGAAAACTCTGCCATGGCTGTCTCCCCGCTGAGAGGGGGGAAAGTCATAGTAAATTCTGCTCAGAACAAGACAGCAGCTCAGACAGAACATCAGCCCGGGCTGTACTCTGATGTAACCTCTATATAATGTGAAACATAAAATACTGTACATGATGCTATATGTAAGAGAAATGTCACATAGAGGCTTAATATACTGTAAGATTAAGATGAGAAATGTCTCTGCTTTGTTATATATAATGGTCTTCACTAGGTTGGGTGAACTTCTCAAGATTCGTGTCATTTTGGATTCGGTTGACTCGGGTCCAAGATTTGTTTTGGGCTGAACATGTTCGGTACAAACCATACCTCAAATTGGCCTAGGAACCTATCTATAAAACATAGTGTAGACCACTGTCAGAGTTCCTACGAACCTATCTATAAAACATAGGGTATAACACTGTCAGGGCTCCTAGGAACTTATCTATAAAACATAGTGTATAACACTGTCAGGGCTCCTAGGAACCTATCTATAAAACATAGTGTAGAACACTGTCAGGGCTCCTAGGAACCTATCTATAAAACATAGTGTATAACACTGTCAGGGCTCCTAGGAACCTATCTATAAAACATAGTGTATGACACTGTCAGGGCTCCAAGGAACCTATCTATAAAACATAGTGTATGACACTGTCAGGGCTCCTAGGAACCTATATATAAAACATAGTGTATAACACTGTCAGGGCTCCTAGGAACCTATCGATAAAACATAGTGTATGACACTGTCAGGGCTCCTAGGAACCTATCTATAAAACATAGTGTATAACACTGTCAGGGCTCCTAGGAACCTATCTATAAAACATAGTGTATAACACTGTCAGGGCTCCTAGGAACCTATCTATAAAACATAGTGTATGACACTGTCAGGGATCCTAGGAACCTATCTATAAAACATAGTGTATAACACTGTCAGGGCTCCTAGGAACCTATCTATAAAACACTGTAGAACTCTGTCAGGGCTCTTAGGAACCTATCTTAAACACAGTGTATAACACTGTCGGCTCCTAGGAACGTATCGATAAAACATAGTGAGACACTGTCAGGGCTCCTAGGAACCCAACTATAAACCATAATGTATAACACTGTCAGGGCTCCTAGGAACCTATCTATAAAACATAGTGTAGAACACTGTCAGGGCTCCTAGGAACCCATCTCTAAACCATAATGTATAACACTGTCAGGGCTCCTAGGAACCTATCTATAAAACATAGTGTATGACACTATCAGGGATCCTAGGAACCTATCTATAAAACATAGTGTAGAACACTGTCAGGGCTCCTAGGAACCTATCTATAAAACATAGTGTAGAACACTGTCAGGGCTCCTAGGAACCTATCTATAAAACATAGTGTAGAACACTGTCAGGGCTCCTGGGAACCTATCTATAACCTAGGAACCTACCTATCTATCAGAGACCTCAGTGGTGACATGACATCACCAGGAGTGTCAAGCACTGCGAGGAGGCCCAAAAGAGGTAACGGAAGGTTCGATCTATTATAGTATAATGCAGCATCCATTTTAGTTTGTCCAAGATGAATCTTCATTTGTTCAGTTTTGTAAAAAAAAAAAACAAGCTAAAAATTTGGAATATCCGGGTCAATCCCGACTCGGTACGAGTCGATTTGCCCATCTCTAGTTATCACTTAAAAAGTAAAAAATATTTAACTTATAGTTCTTTATTTTTTAAATTTATAAATTCACACTAAAATTTTTTGATACATAATGAGGCAAATTTACTAATCCTGTCTAATAGCTGAACTGTCTTAAACTACACCAGATTTATTACAGTGACTGGATGATCAATCTGGCATATTTGTAGACCATTTAGTCTATCTTTACACCACCCATTAGTAGGCTTAGTTTCCGCAAAAAAATTGTGTCAAAGTTTTGAAGCACAATTTTGCATCTAAAGCCATTTCCCAGTCACACCCTTGTTGTTATAAAAAGTATCTAACACAATCACTAAATATGGTGCAAGGCCAGTTTTTTGGCTAAAATTGTGCCAGAATCTTGGCATAGTTTCATTAATAAATCTGCTAGTCTTGGATTATTAATGGCGGCAATGGGTGTTGATGGTTTGTGTTGGCTCAAATAATCTTCATAGGGAATTTGTTGCCAATTGTTTTATTTATTCATCGAAACTAGTGAAATCTATCAGTTTTTTCTACTCTGTTTTTATATTCTGTTTGTAGCTTTTTACTTCTATTTCCTGTACATGATTATGGGGCACAAGCTTCTCCTCTACTCTAATAACAACTTTTAGTTTTATGCGTTATAGAGGTCCATGGGAGAGTTTTCTAGACATGCTCTGTGCAGGAAGCAGATAATCTGTGACAACAGTGGATATAATGATGGGTCAGTGGTGTTATCTATAGAGGTGTTATGTAATCTGGTCTGTGATGTACATGAGGTGACTGCTGAAAAGAACACCCGTATTGAATTTCAAAAAGGTCAATCTAATATTAGGCTTAGTAGTCAGAGTGAAAATTGCAGCATTAAGTACTTTTTTTTTTTTTAAATATAGACATGGGAAATGTAATAAATCACCAAAAATTCTTTAAAAATATTCACATAAACATGGTTTTAAAAAAAGTCATTTTCTGGTGACACATTCTGTTTAAGATTCTGTTTAGACGACAAAAGAGCATTTTTTAGAGTGGTTTGCCCCGTAGAACTATCCTAGTTGAAAAGTTCTCTGGAAATCTAATTTATTGTTATCCTAAGTTGAACATACAATAAACATGGAGTAGACTTTATTATGGGGATGAAAGAGGATCTGATTTATGTCCTGGGGATTAAATGTTCTTAGTCCCCTAGATTTTTGATTTGTGGTGTGTAGAGGTAATGGTGAGGAGCTAGAATTAAGACCTGCTGACCAACCATGACCAGCTATGGAGGAGAAGTTTACTATTAATAGCATCTGGAAGTATTTACGGTATGTAACTCTGCGAAAATTCACTCGCAGTCTTATTTCATAAGCGGGCCAGACTTCTTGTCAGCAGTCCTATCAAAGTCAGGAGTCTTCTGGTTCCTGATAATAAGATTGATATAAGTAACGAGGTCATAATTCGAGACATGGCAAGACGTAAATCGCTCGGGGCTGTAAGTAAATTGATTAAAACATTGTTCGTAAAATACAACTTCCCTTTGCTTGTAAATATATAGACATTAAACTACACATAAATGTTATGGTCTGTGGACAAACCGTCAAAGATTGATGCCCCAAACAAAATAAGATCCTGGGTAGTAAAAAAGGTGATTCAGAGGCCAAACTTCCAACTCTTTGGAATCCAAAAATTTTCAAAATTGAAATTTTACTACTAAAACCAGTCATATACATGAGGTCAAAATACACAATTTTAGGTAGGCGGCGCTACATTGATGATATTTTTTACGGCCAATACCATTCACCTTGTGGACACTGAAGAGTATAAGGACACACCCTCTTGATAAAATTAAAGCGGGGTGGAATTACAAAAAAATATTAATTTATGGCATTTTCTTATGGGTTTTGCAGTAAAAACCACACGTTCCTTATATTCTGTGGGCTGGTGTCATTACGACAATACTGAACTTACATTTTTGTTATGTTTTAATGTCTTTACAAAAGTCCAAAACTATGAAAAATAAAAATAAAAATTTGGGCTGTTTTTTTCCGCCGATTTACCTCCCAAAAATGGAATAAGAAGTGATCAAATCAACATATGTTCCCCAAAATGGTATCCATACAAACACATATTACCCTACAAAAAAGACACCTTACACAGCTATGTACACAAATATAAAAGTATATAATATATATAATATATATGTCAGAATATTGGCACTCTAAAAAATTTTTTCATAAAAATTTTCAATTTTTGTAAATATTTTAAAAGATAAAAAATCTGATATGTTTGGAATCACCGTGATCGCACCAACCAGGAAAATGAAGCTAACATTTAATTTTTACCACACAGTGAAAACCATAAAAATAAAACCCATAAGAAACTGGCAGTACCATTTTGAAGTACAATTTGTCTCGCAAAAAACAAGACCTCATACAACTACGTTGTAAAAAGTTATGGTTTTTGTAACTCAGGGAGTAAAGAACAAAAACATAAAAATGAAAAATGGCTGTATTCTGTAAGGGTTAATAAAGATGGCCGTTGCCAAACTTAATCCACTTAAGTTTATGCCATGTACACTTGTGTATTATGTATTAAATAAAAGGGGTTACAGTCATTTATTGTGTGATTTACAATCCCATTACAGGTGCCATTGTCAGGTTATTCTTTTAATCTGGCTGGTCAATGTATTGGAGCATTTCCAGGAGGAATAACGGAGGTACATCATAATACAAAGTCCTGAAAAAAGAAGCTCCACAATTGCAATTCCAAAGGGAATTCAAGTGTTTGCTAAAACAGATATGTCAGGAGAGTAGACAGGGTTTGACCCCCAATGATCAGTCATTTGTGGCCTATCCGAGGGATATTCCCTGAAAATCTCTTTAACTCTTACAGTCTCATTCCATTGTATAGCAATGTCTTCTCTTGTTTCCGTATTGCTTAAGCGTTTAATCAGTTACAAATGTCCCAGCATTCTTTCCCTTCCTCTTGCATTGCTTAGATGAGCTTGCATGTATTGCCATAAGTACAATGGTAAGAGCATTTGACATAGTTTAATTGAGTTTTTATTCCACAGAGTATACAAAGTCTGTGTGCAGGCATTCCTGGGAGAAGCTGTCCAGATGAGGCTGTGCTACTCTGACAAAGGATGTGGTACAATCCACATGTCCCTAAAATTGCACTGAATTATGACTGCACCAATAACAAGGCCTAAATGAAAGGTATTCCTAGAAACCGGAATGTATCATCAATCTTTCAGTAACTCTAGTTTTACAGGGAAATCTTCATGACTCAACATGGAATACAGACCTTGTATTAACTTTACCCAAGAAGAAGTGTTCTCCTGCGCTCACTGTCACCCTCTGTTAAGCAATGAATGAGCATAAGATGCTAAGAAGGCTGGGGAAGGGGAGTGACAACTGCTCATTTATGGCACAGAAAAGATGTCTTCACTTCTCAATCCTATTTAGTTGCTCCTATGTACAAGAATATAACTACTATAATACTGCTCCTATGTACAAGAATATAACTGCTATAATACTGTCTCCTATGTACAAGAATATAACTACTATAATACTGCTCCTATGTACAAGAATATAACTACTATAATACTGCTCCTATGTACAAGAATATAACTACTATAATACTGCCCCTATGTACAAGAATATAACTACTATAATACTACCTCCTATGTACAAGAATATAACTACTATAATACTGCCTCTATGTGCAAGAATATAACTACTATAATACTGCCTCCTATGTACAAGAATATAACTACTATAATACTGCCCCTATGTTCAAGAATATAACTACTATAATACTGCTCCTATGTACAATAATATAACTACTATAATACTGCTCCTATGTACAAGAATATAACTACTATAATACTGCCCCCTATGTACAAGAATATAACTACTATAATACTGCTCCTATGTACAAGAATATAACTACTATAATACTGCCCCCTATGTACAAGAATATAACTACTATAATACTGCTCCTATGTACAATAATATAACTACTATAATACTACCTCCTATGTACAAGAATATAACTACTATAATACTGCCTCCTATGTACAGGAATATAACTACTATAATACTGCTCCTATGTACAAGAATGTAACTACTATAATACTGCTCCTATGTACAAGAATGTAACTACTATAATACTGCTCCTATGTACAAGAATATAACTACTATAATACTGCCCCTATGTACAAGAATATAACTACTATAATACTGCCTCCTATGTACAAGAATATAACTACTATAATACTACTCCTATGTACAAGAATATAACTACTATAATACTGCCCCCTATGTACAAGAATATAACTACTATAATACTGCTCTTATGTACAAGAATATAACTACTATAATACTGCCCCCTATGTACAAGAATATAACTACTATAATACTGCTCCTATGTACAAGAATATAACTACTATAATACTACCTCCTATGTACAAGAATATAACTACTATAATACTGCCTCCTATGTACAGGAATATAACTACTATAATACTGCTCCTATGCAGAATGTAACTACTATAATACTGCTCCTATGTACAAGAATATAACTACTATAATTCTGTCCTGTGCAGACCACGTACCTGATAAATGAATTATATGATCTCTATAAATGACAGAAACTTAAACATTATATTCCCAATTAATTCCCCAAAATGTGAATTGCTCTAATTTGCCTTGAGTGTAGAGACTAGTCCATACTCTGTTCTTATGTAAAATTCTATACAATGAGCTTTGGATTTTATCATAGATATCCAGGTCTCAGTTTCCAATGCTCCCCATTTTCTTTTTTGTTTTAGGTTAGAGCAGGAGCTTGTAGGAACCAGATTTGATGCTATGAGAGTCTTTCTTCCAGACCTGGAGTCTGAAGCCATAACTCAAAACCAAGCCTAGAACTGAAGGACAAAACCACTGATGAGTCTCACAGTCAAGCTTGAGTCAAAAATTCTCCTACAGCAAAAATCCAGGACTTTCATTGATAATGGGATGTGCTGAATGTCTTTCTTTTGTTATTTTGTTATTAATTATCTGAATCTCTTATTATCTACTGGCGGGAGAGATGTGTATTTCCACTCTTCCTACAGAGACATCTTATCTAAGCCTGATACACAGTGATGACATCTTCTGGCATTGAGTATCATACATGCGAAACCTATAGAACCCTCTCGGCAGATTAACATCCCGACCTTATCAATCCCACATCATAATTTATCGTGTTTGCGGCACAAATCCCCTGCCCAACAATGTTGGCTGACCAGGGAAAATCCTTCATGTACAGTCTTGGGGGAATCCGTTACCTCCTGGAGCACTGACACCACATTCCTCCTTTGGTAGAAATCATGTCCAAAGGGTTGAGTCAGGATCTGATGAGCTTACAATGATCTGTCTAACTAAACAAGTGCTGATAGTAAGGTGTCTTCTGGAGTGCTGAAAACATGGAGAACCTGTTGGGCTCATCTTCTACCCTTCAAATTTGTCATAAATTCGATGTCACCTCTAGGGGTCTATTCATCACAATGTCTTGGTGTGACCCTCAGAAGAACATAAGAAACATATCTCACATCTTCAAGAATAAATTCCAGAGGAACAAGCGGACTGAAAACATGACAAAAAAACAACTAAGGGCCCACAATAAATATCAAAATGGGGCCTTCTTCAGGGGATGCTTCATGTCACCACAAACTCCCCTCTATACCAGGACTGGAAGACCCAGCACTTGACCCTCTCCTATTTGATGTTGTGAAGAATACAGGGCTACAACTAGAGATGGGTGAACCTCTCGGGAATCGTTTTGGGTTCTTGCGGCTCGGGTCCAAGGTTCTTTCAGGTCTAATAAGTTTGGTATGAACCACACCTTAACTTGACTTAAAGGGAGTCTATCATTCGCAAAAACACTTTTAAGCTAATGGCACGTTGGAATGGCCTTTAAAAAAGCCATTCTTCTCCTACCTTTCCTTGTTTTCTTCTCCCAGCTGATTCCAAGATAATTTGTTTCTTCATGTATGTAAATGAGCACCACGGAGCACCCGGGGCGTTCCTTCTCTTCCGCGAGCACCCATCGCGTCATCTCTTCTCACCGCCCCTTCAGCCGTTGCGGTGACTCCCCTCTTGGCCTTTTTTCTTCTTACTTCTCGCTCTCAGCGAATTCTCTCGACTGTGCATGCGCAATTGACTCTGCCACGCTCTTGTGACAGACCACCGAAAAATGGCGGCCGATTGTGCATGTGCAGTAGCGAGAATTCGCCGAGAGCGAGAAGTAAGAAGAAAGAAGGCCAAGAGGGAAGTCACCGCAATGGCCAAAGGGGCGGTGAGAAGAGATGACGCGATGGGTGCTCTCAGAAGAGAAGGTACGCCCCGGGTGCTCCGTGGTGCTCATTAACATAAATGAAGAAACAAATTATCTTGGAATCGGCTGGGAGAAGAAAACAAGGAAAGGTAGGAGAAAAATGGCCTTTTTAAAGGCCATTCCAACGTGCCATTAGCTTAAAAGTGCTTTTGCGAATGATAGACTCCCTTTAAAATATAGTCACATAGGAACCTATCTGTCCAATTTCTAGCATAAGACAAAGACAGCTGAAGGCAAAGGGAAACATCCGAAGTTATGTCAAAGTGAATGTGAGATTATTATGCTCTGGGGTCTATTCATATCCCAGGTTATAATAGGTGGAGGCCCAGTATAATTCAATGTCCATTTTAGTTCGCCCAGGATGAATCTGTCTTTGCTTGGTTTCATTAAAAAAAATTGGAATATTTGGGTTGAACCCGGCTCGGTACGAGTCAGTTTGCCCATCTCTAGCTATGATCTTCAAGATGGTCCCTCTCTCTAGGCTGCTAACATTGCATACTTATCAACATTTGGGTTGGTGAAATAGGAACATTAAAATCTCACCCATGAGAGTTTCTATAGGCCTTGCTCTCTCTTGGGTTGGGCCATGCCTACATTATTCCCAAAAATTAGAGGACAGTTCTGTCAAATTCATGACAGTTGGTAACTATGATATTGTGATGCAAGGTGCAACTAAGGGGTTAAGGTCAACCAGGACTCATCTTCCATCCTTTCTATAATAGTCACATGGGCTACCACTAATAAATGTATGTTTGTTTCACCGACTACTGCAGACAAAGTAATTGTCAGAATTGAGAATTTTTTGTATTTGTATCTACTACAAAGAATCCTCTGTGCATAATAATTTATCGCAATGTATGTCGCGGCGGCCATTTTAGCTCAAATCCCCAATGGTTCGGGTGCTTTAGAAACCAAACAGTTTGGGATATTCGGGTAGAACTTGGCTTGTACCAAAGCAGTTCGTCCATCTCTAGTCACTAACAGCAGGCAGAAATCTTACAAATGGTGGAAACTGTAACAGAAAGTATATTTGAAAGCTGCAGAACTATAAAGTAGTCTGAACAGTGTTGTAGAAAAGATTTACATTTCCTGCATATATTACTAGTTTGAGCTAGACTTTCTAGACTCACACATGTGTTATACTATAACCAGGGCGTCAGGTCTGTGGTCATGGATGACTGAGGCTGAGATAAGGTTTGTATTTATCAAGATGACCCGGTAACCAGAAATACCATCATCTTAAGAACTGGCCGAGTAGGAAGGAAACACGCCTGCTCCTTAATTAGAAAAGTTAATATTTACTTTAAGGAACAGCCACAAGAGGCCGATAATATCATGAGATGTGTAACTACACGCCTGCAGTCTGTGGCAAAGAGGTACAGTATAACTCTCAAGCTTCACCAGAGTAAATGTAGGTTTTACAAATGCCCCCATACAGAGCCTCGGCCTCAGATGCCACATATGTGCCGTTCAATCTCCCCTGGGTACCAGTCACAAGGGCCTGTCCCACTAACCTCCTGCAGTGGGCATCAGTGCATTACATGGCTGGACCTGCCCCTGTCTTTATGGATGCAGCACTTGCCCTATGGGTGACGTAGCCCCATATTTCTAGTCATATCAAACCACCACAGCATACATACCAACATAAGCAGTCCAGTTTTGGAAAACCTCTTTATGGCTATTTAATGTTAATGGGGGTGTCCTCTATTTAGGATCCTCATCCTTTGGCTAGAATGTCTCATGCTTTGTAGGACCTGTCTTTGCACAAGCAACTCATTGATATGAATGGAAACGGTGTAATTCTTAATTCCCACTATGGAGGTGCTGCAGGGAAATTGAACACTTACTGCCAGGTTTTTTTTTTACAGATTGCAGGTGATCAGGGAATACTTGGTGATCGATTGATTGTCCAGGGACATACTCACTGCTCTTAGGACTGTTCGCTCCATCTCTGCTGCTGGCGCCAGAGCAAAGAAGAAAGAGGACCAGAGCAGTGAGTACTGAGAAGCATATACAGCACTTGCTCCCCAGCCCCATACTGATTCGGGGCTCGGACATTACACTGTGTGGGTGATGGGGCCATTAATAATATCCCATTCTGAGGGCAAAATAGTGTATGGGGCATTGTACTGTATTGGCGTTGACCTGAGGCAATACTGCATTGGAGCCATTACACTGTGCATGGGGTCTCTGGAGAGGGGATATTATACCATTTGGGGGTATTATACCTTGTTGGTGCCACTGTGAGAACATTATACTGTGTGGGGGTCCTTAGGGGACAGATTACCATGGGGAGGAGAACTAAGGAGAGCATTATACAGTGTCTAGCTATCCCCGCTATCCCCCCCCCCCCCCGGAAAACCCTGCATACGAGCCTGTGTGCAGGAATACGGTATATCTCCCTAAAACATGCAAGCATATTTCCTGCTGGTCGCCAATATGTAGGGGACTTTTGCTGCATATATGTTTAAATATCCATGCAGCAAGCTCCCCCTAGTGGTGGGGGTAAGGTTTATCACTGAAATCTATTATAGTAAACTCTGATATCAGTATAATTTATTTGGGGTACTTTATTGGCCCTATTTGTTCAGAGCACTCCCTCCTTGTGTATGAGGGGTTAAAATCCATCTGTCATATTCAGGCCTATACTTGCCTATTCCTGCAAATCGTCTAGAAGGCTCCAGAAACAGGGGAGACATCTTAAAGTCCTGCAAAGCAGACAAGTATCCTGCAAAAGCCTGCTGGGGATCTAGCTGCAACAGAAATCGCATTTCCGCTGCAGATATTTTTCTGCCATGTGTAGATAGTATTAGCCAGAATCTCTTTGCAGGTATTGTAAAATGCCACGATTTTTGCCGCAGCGTTTTCGCATTGTGGGGCCCCGTCCTTAGGCTACATGCACTGAGTGTGTGTCATGTATGGGTCTGTGAAAAATGGAATGGACAATTTGGCCCAGGTCAGAGTATACCCCGGGGATTGACTGTCCTAGGCCAAACTATACCACACGGGAGTAAAATAGCCTAGGCCAAACTATACCCCTCCAGGTCAGAATATACCCAACTAATGTGGAACCTAGTGTAGGGAACTGCCATTTCTACTAGTATATAATGTATCTGGCTTCTTTGCCCCTGCAGTTTGGCTTCAGAGACCCCAGGCATTTAGTGCAAGTTTTGTTTTGTAAATACAGTGAGTCAGACACATGTGAGGCAGAGCTGCTGGGGGGAGAGATGTGAGCAGAGCTGCTGAGACAGACATGTTATGTCTGGGGGAGTCTAAGAGCCACTGGTTCCTCTTTACTTCACAGTATATAGTTAGGTATGTGTTACCCCCTATATACTCACAGGACCTAGCTAGTAACTGTAGTTAGGGATCCATATATATATATATAGTTCAGGGCAGTGATAGGTTAGGCTTCCGAAGGCCAACTAGCTAGTTAGAGGCCCGGTGGCACTAGTAGTTTAGCTGGCAGGTTAAGGACTCAGTGTTAGGGTAGTCAGGCCTGCATCTACTGCCGTCACCGTCGCCCTGTTTGCTGCCTGTGAAGAATCTCACCATCATCATCATCATCTCCTGATCGGCTGTCTGTCATCTCCTGGAAGAATCCGAGGATCCACAGTCATCCACAGGGGCCCCTGCATCTCTTCTGTTGCCTGGAGGTATTGTGCACTGGACTCTTGCTATATATCTATATATATACCCGGGTATATAACCTAAGACGGTTGAGGACTTGCTGGTTGTTGTAGTATTGCTGTATACAGAGTATATTGTATGTATGTATTATTACCCTGTTGATTCTTATAAAGCTACTGTTATAACCTTATGTGGTATCTGTATGTATTCTTCAGACTGTGAGATTAGTACAGTGATCCTTGTTAAGGCTACTAACTGTACTTCATGGGTAAGTCCCAGGAAGAGACCCCCCTGTAATACAGAGGCTCTATCCTGGGTGGAGGCACTGATATATTTCATATATGTTCCCACTCTTCCCTTCAGCGAAGGCTTCAGGTCCCATTATACACACAGGTCAGCGCCAGAGTCTGTTGCGGGAGGGATAATACTCACCCCCCCCCCCCCCCAAATAGGGCTACATTTGGAGGCACTGCTGAGATTTAGAAGTGGGAATAGTCATTGATATGGAGAAGCGATATAGCTCAGAGGGGAACCTCCCACTAGCTACTACATGGGATTACCGACCTCCTGTTCCTCCCCTGGTTCAGGTAAAGGAAGAACCCCGCTCAGCCAGTTACCCCCCCAGTATGGCCGTCGCTAGCAGTTCCTCTAGTGACAGTGCTATTAGCACTTTAGCCAGGCTGACTGAAATGTTAGCTCAGGGCCTGCAGGCCACTCACTACAAGAAACTAAAAGTATTCTCTGGTAATGTCCCAGTACCACAAGGGGAGGAAAACTTTGAGATATGGAAAGAACATACTCTCCAATGCCTGAAGGAATGGTCTTGCTCTGAAGAAGGCAAGCGGCAGCGTATCAGTGAAAGTTTGCGGTCTCCTGCTGCAGAATTGATCCGCTTGTACAGAGACTCTCATGAAGGAGTGAGTGCATTGGACTATATACAAGTACTGTCTGATCACTTTGAGCCATACTATGACCTTGCCCAGATGGTTGCTGATTACCGAATGGTTCGTCAAAAAGAAGGGGAAAATGTCTCTACTTTTATTAACCGTTTACAGCTACTTCTTTCACGTCTGGTGTACCACGCAGCTATATCTACTTCAGAGGTAGACGCTATGAGAACCAGTCAGTTGGTGAGAGGGTTACAACCTCATCATCCTCTTGCTCAAGTACTCAAGGTCTTACTATCTGATAGAGTCCTTCCATTTCCTGACTTAATGAAGTTAGTGAAGAAACAAGAAGCTGACATTAGTTTTAGTACCCCTAAGAAAGCGAAAAGCATCTCTAAAGAAGATGTTGTTCCTAATTCAAACAAGGACAAACCAGCGGAGCGGTCAGAACTTAGACAGTCCGCCACTCCACCCACTGCCACTCAACGGAGGAAGGATGCTAGAACCTGTTATAAATGTGGTCAGACGGGTCATACTGCCAGACAGTGTACGGAGGACAGTGAGGGATTGGGACACAGTGCTGTCTTCTCTATTCAGAATCAAAGACACCAAAGGAAGGCGGGCCGAGTAAAGACCAGAGGCGCTATCGCGGGCTCCAGGTCCGTTGTCAAAGTCACTGTCAATGGTCATGCCGCTCCTGCCCTGTTTGATACAGGATCTCAAGTGACCCTGATTTATCGCTCGTTCTACCAAAAGTATCTGAGGGATATACCTCTTCAGTCTACAGGACAAATGAAATTGTGGGGGCTTAATTCAGGATCATATCCTGTAGATGGCAGCCTACAAGTAGTTATAGCTGTCCCTGAATTAGAAGATCAGAGTGTCGCTCCCATGAAGATTACGGCTCTTGTCTGCCCTGATACAGGGGATTCTTGTGCAGCTCCTGTGATACTTGGCACTAATTGTCCCGCAGTGCATTATGCTTTTCAGAAGTTTCTTGGAAGAGATTGGAACCCTGCAGCTCAGCCGGTGAATATATCTTCTGATCTTAGAGAACTCTGTGATGCCCTGTCTACTGGCTATCGACATGGAATGGTATATCATATCGGTGAGAGAACCGTGGAAGTTCCTGCCGGCGGGGAGAGAATTCTGAGAGTAGCCTCCAGCATTGCTCCCGATTTGCTTGAAGGGGGGAGTTATGTCCTTATGGAAACCCCTGAAGAAATGATTAACCAGAATGGCTGGATGGTGATCCCAGAGAGAAAGGACTGGAGAAATAAAGTGGAGTTATCTACCTGTGTGACAGTGAGGAACTGTTCACCGCATCCGATCGTAATTGGACCATTCCAGAATGTGGCCCACTGCTACCCTGTGCTTGGAGTAAATCCATACGCTGAAGTGTGCAGGATTCAAATCCGAGATGCAATCCCTAATCTCAATCTTGACTTGAGTGATCCACATTTACCAGAGGCCTGGAATCAGCGACTGACACAGAAGTTGTCTGAATTATCGGAAGTGTTCTCCATGGATGATATGGATGTAGGTTGTGCTAAAAGTGCTCAACACACTTTCCGATTGACCGATTCTACTCCCTTCCGGGAGCGACCACGGAGAGTTGCTCCAAAGGATGTTGATGAGTTAAGACAGACTCTACAGCAAATGAAAGGTCAGGGGATCATTGTGGACAGTAAGAGCCTCTATGCCTCACCTATTGTGGTGGTAAGAAAAAAATCTGGAGCAATTCGCCTATGTGTGGATTACAGAACTCTGAACCGGAGAACCTTACCTGATCAGTATACACTGCCGAGAATTGAAGAAGCTCTGGAAGCTCTGAATGGAAACTGTTGGTTCACAGTGCTGGACCTAAGATCGGGATACTATCAAGTCCCAATGGCACCTGAGGATCAGGAAAAGACAGCTTTCATATGCCCCTTGGGTTTCTTTCAGTTCACTCGTATGCCGCAAGGTACAAAAGGTGCGCCAGCAACGTTCCAAAGGTTGATGGAAAGAGTGTTAGGTGATTTAGTGCCCCGGGAATGCCTTGTATATCTTGATGACATTATTGTGTTTGGAAAGACGCTGGAAGAACATGAAGAACGACTCATGAGAGTACTCCATCGCTTAAAAGAAGAGGGGCTGAAGTTGTCGGCTGACAAATGCAAATTTTGTAGATCTTCGGTCACTTATGTAGGTCATATTGTTTCTGCTGAAGGAGTTGCTACCGATCCTGGTAAGATTGAAGCTGTGGTGAATTGGCCCCGACCGCAAAATATTACGGAGTTGCAATCTTTCTTGGGGTTTTGTGGATTCTATCGACGATTTGTGGAAGGATATTCAAAAATTGCTCGAGCCCTCCTCGACCTGTTGAAGAGTGATGCAGGAGATCCGGGAAAGAAGAAAGGGTCTTCCAAAAGCCTTTTTGGCGATAGGTGGACTGCGGATTGTGAAGAAGCATTTAAGTTGTTGAAGAAGAAATTGACAGAAGCTCCCGTTCTGGCTTATGCTGATGCACAGAAGCCATATGTGCTACATGTAGATGCCAGCTTTGAAGGATTAGGTGGCGTGCTGCACCAAGAATACCCGGCCGGGTTACGGCCCATAGCTTTCATAAGTCGAAGTCTTTCTCCCAGCGAGAAAAAAATTATCCAGTACATAAATTGGAGTTTTTGGCGCTCAAGTGGGCCATTGTTGATAAATTACATGACTATTTATACGGAGCCACGTTTGAAGTAAGAACAGACAACAATCCACTGACATACGTTTTGTCAACCGCTAAACTCGATGCTACAGGACATCGCTGGTTGGCAGCTTTATCCAACTACCAATTCACACTCAAGTATAAATCGGGGCCTAAGAACATTGGGGCAGATGCTCTATCAAGACGGCCTGGATTACCTAGTCCGGAAGTAGTGGATGAATGGGAAGAAGTGCCAAGTCCTGGAGTAGGAGCTTTGTGTGCCATGGCTGCTGTAGTTGAAGACCGAGTAGCCTTTTCTGAAACTCGGCTTATTGACTCTATTGGGGGAGGTCCCGAAGCTGTACCAGACATGTTTGCCTACCCTGCCGCTTTAGGATCCTTTGAGAGTTGTTCTATATCTTCAAAGCGAATGATCTGGAGTCAAAAGACTGATCCTTTAATTGGACCTCTTTATCAAGCAGTGAGTTCTCAAGACAGAGAAATGTTAAAGACATCCCTACCCTCTGAATGCAGTCAACTTCTACGAGATTGGGAGAAGTTTGAAATAGACAATGGCCTACTTTATCGTGTGGTGCTGTATCATGATCACCCTGGAAGGCGCCAACTAGTTATTCCAAGCTGCTTTCAGAAGATGATTTTCCGAAGTCTGCATGATTATCATGGTCATTTGGGACCTGAGAAGACTTATGGCCTAATACAAGACCGATTCTACTGGCCCAAAATGAGAGATACCGTGACTCGTCTGTGTAGGTGCTGTCGCAGATGTTTGCAGAGGAAGACTGTCCCGGTTCGAGCGGCCTTCATGGGACACTTGAAGAGTTCGGGCCCCATGGATCTTGTCTGCATAGACTTCCTTTGTATTGACAACGACTCCAGAGGATTTGGAAATGTATTGGTGGTGACTGATCACTTCACACGATATGCTCAAGCCTTTCCGACTAAGGATCAAAAAGCAGTCACTGTTGCAAGAGTGCTTTGGGAAAAGTATTTTATCCATTATGGCTTACCACACCGGTTGCATTCTGATCAAGGCCGGGATTTTGAGAGTAACCTGATCAAAGAGTTACTTCAGTTGTTGAACATCCGCAAAAGTCGGACGACGTCTTACCATCCAGAGGGAGATGCCCTTCCTGAAAGATTTAACAGGACTTTACTTGATATGCTTGGTACCTTACGGATTGAGGATAAGCGATCCTGGAGTCGAAAAGTGGAGGCTATGGTGCATGCCTATAATAGTACAAGGCACGAGAGCACAGGATATTCACCATACTTTCTGATGTTTGGAAGAGAGCCTAGGCTACCTATTGACATCTTGTTGGGAGTCTCTACCGATGGTATCAGTCATCGAGATCATTACCGATACGTGGCACGTTTGAAAGAAACGCTTAAGAGTGCTTATCAGCTGGCTGAGGAAAATGCGGCCAAAGTGAATGAAGGAAATAAAAGGAGATTTGATCTTCGAGTAAGATACCGAGAATTGAACCCTGGGGACCATGTTCTGCTACGGAATTTGGGAGCATCTGCAAAACATAAGCTGGCTGATCGATGGCGGAGTGAACTCTTTACAGTGGTAGATCGGTTGCCTGGAATACCAGTCTACAAGATAAAAGGACGGGACGGGAGGATCAGGACTTGGCATAGAAATCATTTGTTGCCTGTACCTCAGATTGATGGTATGGATATCTCCAATGATGGCTCGGCCTGCGATTCTCCACAGTCCTTAGCCGATATTCCACCTGACCTTCCTGAAACTCCTGAGAGTGATTGGACTGTGGCTCCTGAAGTTCCTAGATCACCAGTATCTTCTCCTTCAGGGAGACCTATGAACCCTCAAACTCCAGAATTCGTACCTAGATCTGTGTCTACAGATGAGCAGGGATCTAGCTCTCCTACGCCACCAGCACCATCCCCTCCCATGGCAGACAACCCTAGTTTAGGGCCTGGACATGCTAGTTTACCTCAGAGAGAGGTACGGAGAGGAGAGAGAATTAGACACCCTCCACCTATGCTGACATATGATAGTTTGGGGGACCCCAGATTTACTACTCAGCCTCATTTATACCATGCTTGGGTGGGTGCAGTGTCCACTTTGGTCAATATGTTACCAATTTTCGCTCCTGCTGGCATGTATACCTATTAACCTGTTGTGACTCTGTAAATGCAAAAGCAACCATATTGATATTGTCATTGGTAATGTTGACTGTATACTATGACTTTGTATGTCTTTGACGTGACGTAAAGATTTCACCAGAGGGAGAGTGTAGGGAACTGCCATTTCTACTAGGATATAATGTATCTGGCTTCTTTGCCCCTGCAGTTTGGCTTCAGAGACCCCAGGCATTTAGTGCAAGTTTTGTTTTGTAAATACAGTGAGTCAGACACATGTGAGGCAGAGCTGCTGGGGGGAGAGATGTGAGCAGAGCTGCTGAGACAGACATGTTATGTCTGGGGGAGTCTAAGAGCCACTTGTTCCTCTTTACTTCACAGTATATAGTTAGGTATGTGTTACCCCCTATATACTCACAGGACCTAGCTAGTAACTGTAGTTAGGGATCCATATATATATATATAGTTCAGGACAGTGATAGGTTAGGCTTCCGAAGGCCAACTAGCTAGTTAGAGGCCCGGTGGCACTAGTAGTTTAGCTGGCAGGTTAAGGACTCAGTGTTAGGGTAGTCAGGCCTGCATCTACTGCCGTCACCGTCGCCCTGTTTGCTGCCTGTGAAGAATCTCCCCATCATCATCATCTCCTGATCGGCTGTCTGTCATCTCCTGGAAGAATCCGAGGATCCACAGTCATCCACAGGGGCCCCTGCATCTCTTCTGTTGCCTGGAGGTATTGTGCACTGGACTCTTGCTATATATCTATATATATACCCGGGTATATAACCTAAGACGGTTGAGGACTTGCTGGTTGTTGTAGTACTGCTGTGTTCTGAGTATATTTTATGTATGTATTATTACCCTGTTGATTCTTATAAAGCTACTGTTATAACCTTATGTGGTATCTGTATGTATTCTTCAGACTGTGAGATTAGTACAGTGATCCTTGTTAAGGCTACTAACTGTACCTCATGGGTAAGTCCCAGGAAGAGATCCCTCCCTGTAATACAGAGGCTCTATCCTGGGTGGAGGCACTGATATATTTCATATATGTTCCCACTCTTCCCTTCAGCGAAGTCTTCAGGTCCCATTATACACACAGGTCAGCGCCAGAGTCTGTTGCGGGAGGGATAATACTCATACCCCCCCCCCCCAAATAGGGCTACACTAGGTATAGTCTGGCCCAGGCCACAGTATACCCCGGGGGATAAACTCTATACCTGGGGTTGTATATATCACTCACTGCTACTGATGGGGTATAATATGGCCTGAGGGGTATGAATTGGCTTAGGCCACTTTAATCTCAGGTATACTCTGGCCTGTTACACCGGGTTCACAGCCCCCACATGGACCCGTAACGAACAAAGTTCTGTGCATGAGGCCATAAAAATGAGTGGATTCATACTGCAACATATTGCACACAGACAAAAAAAATATGGTTGCGTGCATGGAACCTCAGGGTATGTTCACATTGAGCTTTTTACAGATCAGCACATCAATGCCTTAAGTGGACCCAAAGAAGGGAAATCCGAATGCAAGTGTGAACCTAGTGTAAAAGTCACCCAGGTTCAGCCTTGCATTTCTGCTGTGGGCGTCACGGGAAAAATACCCAGCAAGTTTTTCATACGGATATTATGACTGTGTGAACATACCCTAAAAGAGAGCTTCGTTCTACTGTGTTATAAGACCTGTGTTTATCCTGCACGATTTACTTATGTGCCAGGAAAGCTTGATAGATGATCCCAACCACCCATCATGAAAAAACTGGTGGTTGCTAAGGGGTTAATGCTATATTCAATGTGAAAGTTTACTCCAGTTCGTTGCTATTTACATACAGACAGGAGCCGGGTAATGGGGATGGCACATGTCTGCGATCTGGATCAGACTGGAGCGAGCTTTTTCCCAGACACTGGGCCACAAGCAGAACAGCAGGATAATCTCTGGACAGGAACAGCAAAGACACAGCGTGGAGCGCTGCCATTCAGTAGATTTTACAAAAACTATGTCTTATTTTATTCCAGCTGCTAAAAATGGATCCTCGGAAAGCTGAGCCCAGATCCAACATCTTCCATTTCCACATGCAACTTCACCAGATAGGCCGGCAATAATTGTCATCTGGAACGGAGAAGTGAATTCAGCGTTTTAACTCGGTCCAAGCTGAGAAGTCATGGTTATAGAGAAATGTGGCAATATGTCTGCCCGGATTATAGTGGAATCTGGCAAAGGAATTATTACTATAAGGCACGCTTCAAGTTGTGAAATTTCTAGTAATATCTTTTTCTGGGAAAGCTGTGTAATAATAAGTATGGCTGCCACTGGGGGGCCTCACTGAGCTTTTTTACAATCCCTTTAGGATTACTTATGCAATATTATTTAGTAGCAACCTGAAACTCCTGGGCCCCAATGTAAAATCTGTAACTGGACCCACACCTGTTATGGGCCATTATAATTTGTGTGTCCCCAACAGGGCCCGGTGGCAATTGCTACCTCTGCACCCTCTACAGTTGTGCCCCTGCAGGATGTATTCCGACATTAGCAAATAGACTTTTCATTCAGAAAATGGGGTGACAAAAAATATGGCTGCCCTTGGGACTTATTAAGCTTATTGTTAGCTCCATAGAACGCTAGATCAGTAGGGGTCCAACCACAGAGACTGGCATGGCGGTCACTCAGATGTCCGCTTCAAATTCCTCTTCCTTTTCCAACATGTGAATCCAGCCTTAGAGTTATTCCCTATCCAGTGCACAGCGAATAACCTGTTTAAGGCCGGGGCCCCCTAGCGAATCCCATCCACACACTGCGGAAAAATCGCAGCCTGTCAATTATACCTACGGAAATGCCAGCGATTTGCCTATAGGTATAATGGAAGCAGAAAGTCCACAGAGGAAACTTCTGCGGACTTCCTGTGAAAAGCGCTGCAGGACAAATCTCAATGTGTGGCCACTGCGTTTTTTTCCCGCAGCACTTTTTTGATGCGGGACGCTACGTGGGGCCTTAGCCTTAGACTGTAGGATATCTGGGTGACCACAAACATGTCTGGCACTGAGTCCTGATTCGGATTTTTTTTCGTTCTGTTAGGACTTGTTAGGCCTCATTCACACAACCAAGTGTGCGGCCCAAGGCCCTTCTAATCGGGGTCTGATGGGCCGTTCTATTCCCATAATTATGGAGCAGGTCTTATCCTGCTCCATGAAATCGGATCGGAACCCCACATTGAAGTTAATGGAGCACGGAAAGCACTCAGATGACGCTCAGATTTCATCCGAGTGCCTACCGTTAAAAAAACAGAACCTACTCAACCTGCACACGTGGTCGTGCATGAGGCCTAATGCAATAATACAGGAGCAAGAGGATGTATTATTTCATAACTAAATAAAGTTGATACTAAAATTTCAAGATTTGGTGACACAGCCCTTGATTTCAGGAACTTACTGAATTGCTGCACGTCTGTTCTGACAGAATCGTCCCATATTGTACTTACAAACAGTCCTGATTTTTGTGGTTCTGTCCTATGAAACGCACAATAATGGGGCAGCATTGTCTTAGATCACTTTGAAGGAGCCGCTATACGGTTATACGGGTAGATACCAATGGAGATACCAAATTTTATTTTCTGTCATATTTAATAAACTTTTTTTTGTTTATTGTATTTTTCAGATTTTTTTAAAATATTTTTTTACATTTTTTTAAACTCCTATTTAAAAAGTTTGTAAAAAAAATTGTAAAAAAAAAAAGCTTATTGATGTGATTATACAGTGCTGACCTGCAAATTAGCTGCTCAGAAAAAAAAAATCACATGTATCGTAGAGCAGGATTAACTCAAAACATATGTGGTCATAGAAAGTAAAAATCTACTTCAAAGGCTTACATGTATTTATACGGTATATCTTCTCCTATTAGGACACGCACCCTATACACTCACAGTGAGAGAGGGAAGCCCAGTCTCTATTTAATATTAATTACCATAAGGGTATTTGTATGTAAGTTTTTGCCAAAATTTTTGACATTTTTTTAAATTATTATATGATTTTAACGTATTTTCTATGAATAAATGATGATGGTGAAAATTGCAATAAAAATGGCAACTGAGAATTCACTCTTCATAAAAAAGTTACTAAAAGACTAACCCTTTAAGGACAGTTTATTTTTTAACCCATGTACTAATTTTATTGGTTTAGCACTGAAATTTAGGTAAATCCTGCCTTTTACAGGGCTCTCTGGCTAAATGAATTTTGGGGGGAATTTCTAGGCAAAGCTGGGGCTGGGTGTCACATGACTTGGGGTTTGCATATTGATATGTATGAATAATGACATTTAGACTCTCACTTTGGGGGGGGGGTAAGAGGGGTCATTCAGCAGGTGCTTCTGCCCCCCCATCAGTTCTGTGTTATTTGATAGATGTACTGAAGACGTGTGTCCACAAGCAAAGCCCCTTTAAGACGCTACTATTACTATGCTAAATGTCTGCACTATGAATTACAAAATATTTTCATAATTCATGATAAATTGGATGAATAAGCAAATGCCATTGTGTTCTCTTATTAACCCATTTCCTGTAAAAACCTTCATTAAAAAAAAGTTGTCAGTTTTGGACAATTTCTTAAAGAGTCCCCCGACCATAAAACGATCACAGTGATCAGATGTAACTTGTGGGCAACCCTGGCTCAGTTTCCCTGCAGCACCACCACAGGGGAGATAGGGTATTGCAACTTTCTCATTAAAATTAACAGTCTCTCTGTATAATGTATAGACATTTTGGGTCCTTCAGAAAAAAAGGACCCGCTACTATTACTATGCTAAATGTCTGCACCATGAATTACTAAATATTTTCATAATTCATAAGAAATTGGATGAATAAGCAAATGCCATTGTGTTCTCTTATTAACCCATTTCCTGTAAAAACCTTCATTAAAAAAAGTTGTCAGTTTTGGACAATTTCTTAAAGAGTCCCCCGACCATAAGATGATCACAGTGATTAGCTGTAATTTGTGGGGGACCCTGGCAACAAGTGCTCAGTTTGCCTGCAGCACCACCACAGGAGAGATACGGTATTGCAACTTTCTAATTAAAATTAACAGTCTGTCTGCATAATGTATGGACATTTTGGGTCCTCCAGAAAAAAAAAATGCTCTACTGTGGTTATTAGATGAGGACCCCTTTACTACCTTTCTAATATGTGTGTATATATATATATATATATATATACAGTTCCCTTTAGTAAAATATTCTTTATCTATACATCTTATCAATGAATGTACAGTAGTAATATAATATAATATTCTACATATACACCTGTCTATATTCTTGTGACATGCTCTTTTTTAAAACTGATACAATCTGTTTCTGGGAAAGCTGGATAACAATTAATTTGCTTGTCACGGCCAAGGTGAGTGTTACCCAGCTTTTCTTGAGTCCTGAATGGCAAAAATAGTATTTCATTAGGCAATATACTGGAAGGCAATATACTGCTGTATAACTAGGCTGATCTGCCATTCAGGACTCGGGTAAAGCTGGGGTACAACTAGTTACTGTCAGATGTTGAATTTTGGGAGACGCTTCGATGATTGGTTGCCTTAAATGCATACAGTACTAGCAACAATATCTAATCTATGTAGCTGTAGATATGCCATTGTGTACATACTATTAATCTATGGGGTATATGCAGTAGATCTGGTGCAATGTGTAAGTTTTCCAAACGCTTTGTGTTCAGGGAGACAGATAGTGATCAGTATATTACTGTCCAGATGCAGGAGTCCTATACCCCCTGTGAGGAGGTTAGGAGATGACATACCAAGCTCAGCCCCCTCCCTCTCTGATCACTCAACCTCTGTGCACAAAAAAAGAGGAAAGAAAAACATCCCACAAGGTTTACAATCCAAACCTGTCACATGAAAGCATGAAATCAATCCCACCTTGAAGAGCAAGACAGGGGCAAGGAGAAGCAGGGGCAGCATGGCAAGGAGACACATATAGCAGCACATTGCAAAAAGGTGTCAGGGCAAACACTAGTACATGGTCAGACATCTGTGACTTATGGGGAGAGACCTGAGAGATCAGAGCAGAACAGAGAGAAAGCAGAGGTAACAGAGAAGATTCTCACAACTCACAGCAGAAGGTCCAGAGATAAATCCAGGAGACTCAAGACCCCAGGAGATCTGCAACAAGAAGAGATCAAGCTCCAAAGGTAAAATCTGCAAGTGCAAGAGACTAAGGTATCTGTGTTCAGAAGAAATCAAGCTCCAAAGGGAATCTGTAAGAAGGATCAAGTTCCAAGGGAGATCTGTACTTAGAAGAGGTCAATCTCCAAAGTGGATCTGGACCTAGAAGAGGCCAAGAAGACCTTTAAGGATTCTACAAAAAGAACTGATCTACATGGAGAATCAAAAAGAGGTCAGGATCTGCCACAAGTAGAGAACAAAACCCCAGGAGATCTACAGCGAGAAGAGATCAAGATCCAAAGGTGAAATCTGCAAAGGTAAGAGATCAAGCTCCAAAGGGATCTATAACTACAAGAGTTCTGCAAAAAAGAAATGATCTTCAGAGAGAATCAAAAAGTGGTCAGGATCTGACACAGGTAGATAATAAGACCTCCAGGAAGAAGAGATCAAGCTCCAAAGATAGAATCTGTAAGGGTAAGAGATCAAGCTCTGGATCTGTAACTAGAAGAGGTCAAGAAGACCTTCAGGGGTTTTGCAATAAGAAGCCAGCATTTGCTACAAGTAGAGAACAGGAGATCTGAAGCAAAAAGGGAACAAGCTCCAAGGAAGATCTGCAGCGAGAAAGTCTGCAAGAAGACAGCGGACCTGAAAGGGAACTGCTCTCCTGGAGGCTCAGCAGGAGCTGCTGTGCTGGGACTGTGTGTGAGACTTCCAGTGTCCTTCACTTGTCTTCCAGTACTCTGTGATCTGCATTTAGAGCTCCACCTCCAATATTATACACCAGGCAGAGCAGCCTCAGCTATAGTCTGACTTGTGCTCCCTCTTCACTGAACCTCAGCTGTTCTTCTGCAGGTTCCACTCTCACAGTCTCCTGAGCGCCCCCTACAGCACATCTCTGGTGGTGTCTTGTCTGCCCAGCGCATGTTAGAAGATCAGAAAGCCTGAAGATCAGGAGAAGTTGTTGGGGGGAGAAAGCAGAAGACTTCACACAGCAGGGCAAGCAGGGGGCAATGTGTGAGAGAGGTGCCCGGAGGATCTGCCTGTGCCTGGGCTGCCTCTTACTGCTTGTGTCCCTAGGACTGGCTTGGACATACAGGGAGGAGGTGGAAGGAGACAGGTGGGTGACTTCAGGTTACTGATAGATTATTATTAACCCTTGTGTCCAGTGGGACTTTGATGGCTCAGGTTACCTGCAGGTGAGGGGCCCCTGTGGGCATGACCTGTCCTGCTGGTAACACAACTCCTGGGTGCTGTGCAGGGCTTATTACACTTTTGTCTTCATCAGTTTCTGGGATTTTTTACAATGGGCTGAGCTGTCCAAAAATATTTCACAAAAATATCTCACTTTAATATTCTCCATTTTTATTGCAATAAAATTTGCAATTTAATTTTAAAAATTCACAAATTTGGACCACAAAGTGTGCAGTGTGTATTGTGATTTTTGCTCCTCTTCCACTAGAGCTTTACATTGATCTCTACAATATGTGTAGTGTGGATCATGTTATGGACACTTGTCCAGGGGTGAGAAGGTATACAGCAATTTTTCGTTATTTATTTATCTATTTTTTTTGCCCATAAATATACAAATTCAATGTTTTCCATCATTTGCGACAATTTTGTCATGGTTGGAATTCTTGCAATTGTTGCAGATAAAGGCTCATTCACACCTTGCACTTTGATAATGAAGGACAGCACACAAGCTCGCTTATTTTAAGGTCGCGTGGTGTCTGTGGTCGATCCGTTTTTCATACCCGTAAATAACGTATCAACTTTTTAAAAACATTTCCTATACTTTTTTATGTGAAAAATGGATGACATGGATGCCATCTGTTTTTCCGTGGTCCTACAGACTTGCATTGGCGTTTTGCATCCGGGACAAAAAACAGACAGGCGCATGCGGTCCATGAAAAGAAACAAACGTATGAAGGAGTACAGTTAAATGAATGGATCTGTGATAAATCCGGACGCCGTATTATATGAAACGCGGATGTGTGAATAAGCCCTAAAATTAATTTTTACCCCTTTTGAGATCATGTGACCTGTGATTTTACTACAGTGGTCTCAAGTGATCTTGATGTGGATCCCCCCATAAAATAGAATTATAGTAGCCACGGAATTTATTGCAGAAAATTTCCAGCGTAATATAATAACAATTTAGTCAATGAGATGTTTAAGTACACAATGTAGATGTGTGGAGATTGCCAAGTGTCAATTCTCTGTGTAGATTTTCAGTTACAAATTTCACTTATTTCATTGAGGGTGTGAAACCAGGAACAAAATCCGCAACCTAATTGCAAAATAATTTACGTGTGGATTTGTTGCAAATTTATTGCAGATTTTAGTGCAGAAAATCATCAGCCAAGACAGATTGTAATAACTCCCATCATCCCTGTCCCCAGCGCAGTCCACAATCCTGCTCCGCATACACACCGCCTATGTCACACTAGTTAACCTTTCATCGAATCCTTGCACATACTTCATAACAGGTACAATAAAATCTATATTTGTCCTCTGACTAACTCATGTCTCTACATTATTATATTAAATTTCCTGGTAGATTAGAAAAGTATGACTGCTTTCTTCTTCTACAGGACAGTGCTGGTATTGCATACTGCACAGAGTAGTCTCTAATGTGTGGCTCACCAGCTTTTGGGAGACTACAACACCCAAACATAGCCCCTTGACAGGTACAGAATATGAAGGCATGCTGGGCGTTGTAGTTTTGCAGTGGCTGGAGAGCCAGAAGAGCTTGGCTATATTGCATTCCTGCAGAATATAGGCACAGTTTTTGGCAGTGCATAGTCTTCTCACAGGTACAGTGTGTGCCACTCGTATATAGTGCCGTAGATGGTGCCAGTAGGGTTAAGCTATTGCTACCTGGCTGATTCCTATATAAGATTATACCAGGCAATTACTCACAGTGCAATTCCCTAAGACAATACAGTACATTAGCTCCAAAGCCCAATCCTTACTATGACCCTCTGCTATTCTTATATTGTCTCTTGTCTGTTCTGTGATCCATAGGGAAGTCTGTTCAGAGAGTAAAGTCACCACCACCAAGTACCCCTGCCTTAAGTCTACAGGAGAGCTGACTACCTGCTTCAGGTAAGTTCTGAGCTTCATGTGCAATGACCGGCTGCTGTTTGATGCTGTGATATAGGAGATAAGCAGCCTGTGGGGCACTGGTGGTGTTCAGCTCTACAGCTGTGGGATTAACCCTTCTGTTACTCTGTGCTGTGGAGTCTTCTAGTGATGTCATTGATGTTGAAGTTTTGACTGTTCAAGAGCAGAATTATCTATAGTATATTATATATATGTGGTTGGAGTAAAGTCAGACCAGGATGACTGAATCCACTTGTTTCTTCACTGTGTGGGGACTTGATGTGACTTTTGTGGATGAAGAGTCAATGCGTTATTAGATTTTTGATGTATTTAATATGTGCAAGTGTTAAAGGGAAAGCTCTGTTTAGAATGAGATAGATAGATAGATATTAGATTGCCTAGATAGATAGAAAGATACATATTACATCAGATAGATATTTGATTAGACAGATTGATCGGTTGATGATAGATAGATAGATAGATAGATAGATAGAGGAAGAGATAGATAGATAGATAGATAGATAGATAGATAAGTAGATAGTTAGATATTATATTTGATTGATGGATATAAGATTAGATAGACAGGTAGATAGATATTAGATTGACAGAAATTAGATTAGATTTGATAGATAGATAAATACATAGAGCGATAGATATTACATTAAATAATAGATATACATGTAGATAGATAGAGATGAAATAAATTATATAAAATAGATAGGTAAATAGATATGAGATAGATAGAAGAAAGAAAGATATTAGATTAGATAAATAGGCAGTATATAGATATCTATTAGATTATATAGATATTAGATTTGATAGATATTAGATAGAAATACATTAGATTTGATTGGCAGATGAATAGATATTAGATTAGATAAATGAATAAATAGACAGGTAGATAGAAATGAGATAGATATATAGATAGAAGATTAGGTAGATATTAGATAGAAAGATAAATATGAGATAGATAGATAGATAGATAGATAGGAGATAGGAGATAGGTAGATAGATAAAGAGAAAGATAGATAGAAGATTAGATAGATATTAGATAGATAGGAGATAGATAGATAGATGATAGATAGATAGATAGATAGATATGAGATAGATAGATAGGGGATAGATAGATAGATAGATAGATAGATAGAAGATTAGATAGATATTAGATAGATAGGAGATAGATAGATAGATAGATAGATAGAAGATTAGATAGATATTAGATAGATAGGAGATAGATAGATAGATGATAGATAGATAGATAGATAGATATGAGTAGATAGATAGATAGATAGATAGATATGAGATAGATAGATAAATAGATAGATAGATATGGGATAGAGATAGATATGAGATAGATAGATAGGAGATAGATAGATAGGTAGATAGATAGATATTAGATAGATAGATAGATATGAGATAGATAGATATTAGATCGATAGATAGATAGATAGATAGATAGGAGATAGATAGATAGATAGATATGGGATAGGTAGATAGATAGATAGATAGATAGATAGGAGATAGATAGATAGATATGGGATAGAGATAGATATGAGATAGATAGATAGGAGATAGATAGATAAATATGAGATAGATAGATAGATAGATAAATATGAGATAGATAGATAGATAAATAGATAGAATCTGTGTGCAGGGATTTTATCTCTGCTCTCATACCTCTTTACTTCTGCTTATAGAACGTTTTCTGTAAAAGACACGCACACAATATACAGAGAATTATATGTGGAGAATTGCCATTGGTGTGAGAATTTGATGATTGTTGTATATTTACCTACTTTTTGTTTTCCATCTACATTAAAGGGTTTGGACGCTTTTGCGAACAATTGTTCATTGCTCCAGTGATTTTAAAATTTAAAAAAATGAAGCAATTTTGCAAATACCATTTTCTTATATACAGCTCCTACACAGATCTTTGTGTCTCTATGGTGACAGACTACAAACACACCCTATTGTAGTCTGACCCTGCAGTCATGTGTTGCTTTCTTCTATCTACTCCCTCTTCTACTGTCTACAGGTTATCAAAAAGAGAGGGATTGGAGTAATCCATGATGACATAAATATTCTGTTTATAGACTGCTGGGAGACACATAGGCCTGCGTAGGAGCTGTATACACAAAACAATAGGAGATTTACAAGCAAGGCTGTTAACAAACTTGCTTCCTTTTTACTTTTGCTACATTAGCAGGTATTTATACCCTATAAATATATGGAAATGGTATAGATTGTGTGTAAAATATCTAGAATTCTTGGATTGACCCTTTCTTGTCTGTCTTTACATAAGGTTGATTTAGTCTGTTGAGTTTTGTTGCTGCCGTCTTGATGTCACGTCTTAGTTCGCTGCAGACTTTCCTTGTTAACATTGTAGATTCGTCTATTGTGTGATTATTACGATTGTCTGGCTGGAAAATCCTATAATGAACAGTTCCCTGCGCACATTGTGACTTCCACTCATTATGGACGGGTTTCTTTGTACTTTTATGGCTGCCGCTTGCTTACAGGGCTATGGCAGATCATATATTTATTGGGGAACATGGTACACCCCTACACCCCAGTCTCATATCGAGGATGAGCCTCACTTGCTACTCAGTTTTTATTAGGTGATATATAAAAAAGTGAAAAAGCCGGATCATGTGACACATCTATGGAAATCGTTGCTCGCTTGTGCACATTTCTGGAGTTTTTGTGGTCTCGACTTGTGTCAAATTACCAGATATCCCAATACTAAATTTCACCTAAATGTGCTTTTCTGATACATGATCTCCACTTACCTTACATTAGATACAGCTATTCATTACCCCACTGTCAGCGGCTGTAGAGATCCCAAGTCCAAAAACAAAAGAAAAAAAGATTCCTTGGGGACGTTATATATTGCGGTGCAGCGTAGGTTCTATGTTAGTCTAATAGACAATTGCATAATCGGCAATTCCACAATACTCCGATATTATCCATACTTGCTAACTTTTGGAAGTTTTGGAAGGCCCCCTTTTGAGGTGCCACACACCCTGTTAGGGGGCGTTCACACTACCGTTGGTGACCGTCAGTAGTGTCCGTTGCTATTGTCTGTTACAAGATTTTAGCATCGGACATTAGCTGAACCGTCAGAAATCCGTTAAAATTTCCATTCATTTCAATGGTTTTTATTTTGTTTCCGTTTGTGTCTGTTTACACCCAACCCGTCAGAAGTATGTTTTTTTTTCCGTGGACCAAAAATTCTACATGCAGGACTTTTTGTCCATTTGGAAAAACGGATTCTTGACGGACAGCAAGTGTCCATTATTTTTTTTAACATTGAAGTCTATGGGTAACGGACTTATAACGTACAGTAAGGCAGGGTTCACACTACCATTGATGTCCATTCTGATAGTGTCCGTTAAAAAAAGAAAAACAAATAAAAAACAGACACCTATCATAACAGACATTAATGGACACTAACTGATGTTAATGTGTCCGTTTTTTTTACTGATCCAATTAATGGACACATTAGCATCAGTTAGTGTCCGTTTTTTAACACTGTCCGTTTTTTTTTAACGCTGTCCGTTTTTTTTTGTTTTTTTTTTCCTGCTTTCTGAGCATGCGCAGGAAAAAAACGGACATAAAATAACGGACAGTAACTGATGGCTATCAGTTACTGTCTGTTATAAGTCCGTTACCCATAGACTTCAATGTCAAAAAAATAACGGACACTTGCTGTCCGTCAAGAATCCGTTTTTTCAAACGGACAAAAAGTCCTGAATGTAGGATTTTTTGTCCGCGAAAAAATAACGAACTTCTGACGGATTGTGTGTAAACGGACACAAACGGACACAATATAAAAACCCATTGAAATGAATGGAAATTTTAACGGATTTCTGACGGTTCAGCTAGTGTCCCATGCTAAAATCTTGTAACGGACAATAGCAACGGACACTACTGACGGTCACCAACGGTAGTGTGAACGCCCCCTAACTGATAGCCATCAGTTACTGTCCCTTATTTTATGTCCGTTTTTTTTTTTCTGCGCATGTTCAGAAAACAGAAACAAAAAAAACGGACACTAACTGATGCTAATGTGTCCGTTTTTTTTAACTGATCCATTTATTGGATCAGTTAAAAAAACGGACACATTAATATCAGTTAGTGTCCGTTAATGTCTGTTATGATAGGTGTCCGTTTTTTTTTTTTTGTTAACGGTCACTATCATAACGGAATCCAACGGTAGTGTGAACCCTGCCTTAGTTACTTGGATATACAATGGGAAGGTCACACCCATTTTTTAAAGTGCCCATGTCACGGAAAATATGACCCACTGGGTCTAGGAGATTTGCCCACTCTTCGGGGACATTTAGAGGTCGTCCCATTTTGCCGGAGCCTCTTGGATGTTCTGGGAGAGTATAATATTATGGAGAGTATCTATCTAAGAGGAGATCTGTAGCTGTTTCTTATGTTTTATGGCAGCCTGGGTCTGAAGGGGCCTCAGACTACCGTTACTTTTTCATACTGGTTCTCATTGAAGAGACCCACTTGTTGTACGGAGATGGATTGATGGCAATGTGTCTTGGAGGGAAATATCGAAATGAGTTCATGTCAGCCAAATCAGAAACTCCTTAAAAAAGAAGAGTGACCCATCTATAGAGAATTGTCATACGTGGCAACATTTGCTGGCAGTTGTCACGTTGGGGAGGGAGGGGGAAGACAAACTTATCAATTGAGGGATAACTAAAAGTTCCTGGCCTCCAATGGAGAATTTATAGTAGAGCCCCCACCGACTCTGTACTGTTTATAGTACTGCTGTCAGGTTATGTGTATGAACGACCCTTGGCCTCCTTAGGTATCAGGGTTAGGTGCAGCTACTTCCTTGGCCCCTCCACTTACCAATATTTATGGCATAAATCAGATTTGAGGCCTAAATGAAAATAAAGCTGATGGCCCCACCCCCTGCATGACCTCATGAAGCCCCTTTTTTGGGAAAGCGGTGAAGACGGCACAAAAAAAGAAAAAGTTGCACATTTTTTGGGCGAGCGAAAACCTGATTTGTGCAAAAAAAATTGTGACTTTATATGACCCATAATAAATCTTCCCCATGTGTTCTGGGTCTCATTCAATCACAGAGTCACCCAAGCTTCATAAAATTGCACAGTCCCTGCTCTCGCTTCCAAACGTCAATGCAATGTCTGGTCTTTGGAAACCTAGGAGATGGTAGTAAATGAAGTGGTTGCCTCTGTTTTCCGGATGTAGCAGAGCTGATTTTGTCATTTTGGACAAGTCTGCTATCAGTCCATTCTGCAGTGATTTACCTTATGATCCCAGTGCACAGGCTCATAATATTTAGCTGACAGATTCGCCTCTGCTACATCTGCTCTATAATATACATGTGTTTTAAATACTAAGTTGCACTTCAAACTGTCTGCAAGCTCCTTATTATTGGTAAGCGTCCTTCACGGGGCTCTTGAGATGCATTCCTTACATTGCACAGGCAGCTCGCTTGACAATACTTTGTTTGAAAACCAGAAGTGGTGAAGATATCTTCTAAAGTGTCTTAGCAGGAGCTGTCTGTATGACACCGTGTGGAAGCTGATACTATCTGTATAAAAATATACACATATAGGCGAGGTGACAGCACCGGCCTGGGTGATAACCATAGTGGAGCATGTATATACATATACCGTCATCAATGCAATGAGTCAACACAATGACAAAAATACAAGAACCTCAATGGGGACCTTGTCTATGAGGCGTCAGCTTCCTAATGTCTTAGATGTAGCTTGAGATTATAGGGTAAGGGTTTTCTTGAAATCCGTTATATGTCCTACATAATGGAAGAACCAACTCCTTGGTCCATCATTAAAAGAACCCAGCGTATTAACCAAGCCCCGCAGATAGATAGGTTAGGGTCAGGTCTCCTGAATTAATGGTGGTTTCCCCATCTGAATTGGTGCCTCCATTGCCGAGATATGCCGGATTGTGGTGACACACTCCCTTTAAGACTAGGAAATTGAGTGACCAGTTTTAGTTAGCAGTTCACTCTTCATCTCCTTAGAACCATTAAAATCCCTTGCCCCCGTCATTGTGCATTTTACACCAAAATCCCCTCTTCTGCACGTTTTGGCGCCTCCATCTTCTTAGTTGTCCATGACTTCCTGTATTGGTCTTGGGATCGCCCTGCCTATAGAACTATGGTCACATGAAAGAAGCAAGAACTTGTCTGGACAATAATCTGAGTATACAGCAATGGATGTAGAGATACAGAGACAGAGGAGGAAGTCATTGTCCCACCTACCTGACTATGGTTTCCCCAAGATGTTGAGATTTCTGCCATTGATACCTCTAGAGATATATCACTGGTAGAAATCAGTATCTGACCTATCAATTTGATCCAAAGCATCAAAGGATCTTATGTGTATATGGAGCCGGAGCTTGGACTCACTGGAAATTTTTAATATTGATAACTATGGAAGTTCATTATTATTATCAAACTAGCCTAAAAGACCCCTAAAGCTTCAAATATCTATGTTTTGCAGTGTAAAAATAAACAAAAGCAACTTTGCAAATTGTCTTAATTGAAAATTTGTCATTTTCTCTCTATTCTCCTATTAAAGTGCTCCTATTTCTTGCTCCTATTAAGCGCTATGTGTTTCCATGGCAACAGACTACAAACAAACCCTGTGTAGTCAGATGCTGAAGTCATATTGCTATTTATCTAACGTCTGCTTCTTGTTAATCTACCAAAAAAGAATCGATGGCAGGGAATATTACTGTAGGATATGACTATACACAGGGATTGTCTGTAGTCTGTTACCATGGACACACTTAGGGACAGAATCATGGGACATTTCTAATTTTAAGTATTTGTAAAGTTGAGTCATTTTTTTCATTGTTTTGGAATAAAAAGATCTTTTACAGAAAGGGTTAATGATGAGCACATAGATAAAGTATGTGACTTGCTAAACTCGTAAACTGGGGAGAATCTTTGAGTAACTTGATGCAATGTGATTTCTCAATGTGTTCTCAGGAAAGTCTTATTAGTGTAATCATCTTCTATTCACCATGAGCAATCATTCTCCACCAGTCTGGCAAGAAGACATGACCAAGGAGTCCTTCACATTACTGTAAGAGAAAATTCCTATCAGCTAGTATGGTAGACGTCCAGAGGTCTCGTGGGCTATGGATTACACATTGACACAGACAACTGCTTTACGTCACTTGTACCAAACTTGTTTTGTAATTTTGCATTTCTTGACTTAGTAAACTTATCAGATGTATGAAAAAGAGCAAATATAACGTGATCGAAATAACTAGATAGATAAATAGATATGAGAGATAGATAGATAGATATTAGAGATAGATAGATAGATAGATAGATAGATAGATAGATAGATAGATAGAAAAAAGAGAAGGAGAGATAGATAGCTAGATAGATAGATAGATAGATAGATAGATAGATATGAGATGGAAAGTAAGAAAGAAAGAAAGAAAGAAAGAAAGAAGATATGAGATAGATAGAATTGAGATAGATAGATAGCTAGATAGATATGATAGATAGATAGATAGATAGATAGATAGATAGATAGATAGATAGATAATAGATATAGGGCCGCATTTGCCATGAGGTGCCAAGTCCCTGAGTGGTCAGCAGAGACACTATTTGTTGGACGACCCCAGACAATGATCGGAGGCCCATGGGATGTGATTAAACATAAAAAAACAATATTACTTCCTTCTCCTGGGCTCCAGCGCTGGTGTTCAGGCCTCTTCTGGTCTCATAAATGCCATGAATGATGTCAGAGACCACTGAGGCCTGTGATTCTCTGACATCATTCATGACATCTCTGAGACCAGAAAAGCCCTGAAGACCAGCGCTGGAGCCCAGGAGAGGTGAGACCTTATTTTTTGTTTAATCACATCCCATGGGCCTCCGATCATTATACTCTGGGTCTGAAGAGTTTAATAATAGCTCAGGAGTGGCGAACCCGCCGAACCTGATATTTTTGGAAAATTCGTAAGGGCCACTATGGAACATTATACTGTGTGGAGGGGTCACTGTGGGACATTATACTGTGTGAAGGGGCCACTATGGAACATTATACTGTGTGGAGGGGTCACTGTGGGACATTATACTGTGTGAAGGGGCCACTATGGGACATTATACTGTGTGAAGGGGCCACTATGGGACATTATACTGTGTGCTCTATGACATTCCTAAAGGGGTTTTCCAGGAATTGGATAATAACCTGTTCCCGGCACTCCAGCGTCCGCTGCCGCAGCCTGTTTGGTTGCATACCCTGCCTCATTCCCCAGAAGCCCTGCACCTCACATATGTCAGCGGTCCCTCTCCAGCGACCACCGAGGCCTCTGATTGGCCAGTAGGGGCCTTTATTCAGACTGGTGTCCAGAATCCTCCCCATTATGTTGTGTTGTACAGTATATGGGGTGTTATCAGCGGCTGTGTAGCATTCCTACATATTATACACTGATCCTGAGAGCCAATCCTACACCCTCTCTCCTCCATTATGGGACATTGTACATTCGGCAGTCCTCGTTCCGCCACCTGGAGGCGATTACAATTAACCTCAGTGATCTGAAGGCTTAATAAAAGCCTCACAAGTGACATTGTACATGAGATAGGATTCCTGTGTGACGTCTGACAAGAAACAACACATCACTTTACTTTCTGCTCCGCTTCCAAAACCTTCACTATTTAGGGTGTTCTGTATGGAGGGGCCTGATATGTATAGAAAGCTTTGTAAAGTTTATTATTCTGTATCATTCAGGCAGAAAAATCTGATTAATACAGCGGCAAGAAATAGACATAATAAAAAGTGTAAAACATTGCGGGAAAAAAAAGTGCTTTTTTTTTCATCATGGAGTTTTTGCTGTGTTTTTCTTACTGTTTTTTTTTCTTCTCTTATTACATATATTATATAAACATTTTCCGCAGATTTTATTTTTCTGGAATATGCGGATGAGATTAATGAAATCTCATTCACTTTGTTGGTAATGTAAAGAGTCTTTTTTCTGTTGGGTTTCCGCACAGTCTAAAACGCTGGGTTTTCGCAATGTGGGACCTTAGCCTAAAAGGGTTTTCTGGGAATTATATACTGATAATCTAGGATAGGTCATCGATATGTGATTGGTGGGGTCCGACCCTGACCCCACCAATTCTCTAGTTGAGGAAGCCAGTTCCAGTGAATGGGACTGAGCCACTGCTGTACCATGTGACCGATGAATGTGACATCATCAGCACAGGGTTGAGACTGCAGCACTTGTGAGTGGCATGGTCCCTTCAAACATCTCAGGTCCACCACCTGAGATCCCCGCCGATCTGATATCGATGACCTGTCCTAAGGATACCTCATCCATATATAAGTCACGGAAAACCCATGCAACAGGCAGTACACTCAGCTGGTGACCACATTGGAGATCCTTGACTGTTTTTGTCACCCATCTGTCTACAGCAATACTGGTGGCACAGTATACTGTATATTGGGTATGTGATACAATCCTTGAAGAGAATGGGTAGGAAACCATTAAACCCCATGCAAACGACCGAGTGTGCATCTGATGTGGGGCCGAGTTTGTAGCAGAATACAATTGGATGACACTCGGAGTTCATTCCATGATGCATTCACATCTATTGGGGTCCTCCAATTCATTTGGTTCCGAATGAATTCTGTTCGGAACGGAATGAATCTGAAGCTCCCATAGACGTGAATGCATAATGGAATTCACTCAGATGTCACTTCGAGTGTCATCCAACTGTATTCTGCTGCAAACTCGGCCTCACATCGGAAGCCTAGTCGGTTGTGTGCATGGGGTCTTAGGCAGAGTCTCGATCCTCTCCACTACTATAGGGTATTATTCTCATGAATTACATAGGTCACTATGCTATTGCACAGTAGTTTAATACATGTCTCATTCACTTATGGGATTCTCCATCCTCCCAAGGCGAGCGCACAACGTTCCCATACTCTATCATGACATTCTGTTTCATATCATACTAAAGTGCATAGGGTTGAAATTGCACAGAGCGGTATAGTGCATGTCCAGCTAGCCAGCAATGTGTTTACATACAGATGATTGACTTCTGGAAGCCACACATGTAATCTTCGCTAAGTGTTTACAATTTTACTCGATTTTCCCATTTTTATGAGTTGGACGCTTATCCGGCCTTTCCATAAACATTTATATCTTCTTCTTTGTCTATATTTGTATGATTTTTGCATCATACATCATGTACAGAGCTCACGTCACAATAATGTACGGCTTGAGATACAACACAGCAGCCTAAAATTTGAGGATGGTCTTCAAAGTCTACCACATGCTGTAAAATTGGATGTTTCAGGGTCCCTCAGCTTGTACCCAACGGTGAAATGATGCAGTCCCCTTATATATTGTATTTGCTTCCCAAACCAGAGGTTCAGGTCCATCACATGTTCTTGGGTGGATGACGCTCCTCAACAAATCTCAGGTGGTAACTCTAGCTTGACCTTTGGAGCAGATACTTTATCTTGACTTTTTATGTTGCTGGTTTTGCCGGCTACTTGACCAAGTTCTGACTTGTATGGAAAGATTCAATTAATTCAGTGGGATGTATGTAGACAGGTCTGGACAGATTATAGGAGCCTGGTTACCCATGTGCCTAGACATTTAAGTTTTTGGTCTACTAAGGTCTACTTGGACACTTTGAAGACCAGATTGGGCATGGTACCCAAGATCTTGGTCTGGAGATACAGTGGTAACACAAGATAGATTGGAACAATGGTACTTGTACTGGTTTGGAGGACCATCAGGGAACAGCATTACTTGTACATCACTAGTACTGTATATCCTACTATACGCCCACTTCTATATCCTACTACCTCCTCAGCCTCTAGAGAAGTGAAGCAAATGCAGTTTGAGTTGACTTTGTTGCTGGTGAATAAACTATAAACCACCATGTAAAGCAGTGAGGGGAACGATTGCCTACAACTGGGTCCAGGGTAGTCATGGATTGAAAGGGGTTGTCCCATCTGGATGATCCCTTTCTGTATACCCCATTGGGTCATATAGTCATCACGGGCCTATCACTCAGGACTAGAGATGAGGATATCGGTTTGGATCAAACCACATTTGACCTGAATCTTTAAAATTTTTTGGACTCGACATGAACCCGAAACTTTTGGAATTCAACACCCACATATCACTACTATACTCTTCTGAGACCCAGGAAGCATAATAAGGCCTTATACTCACCTTGCCTCCTCCTCTTTGGTGGTCTTCCAGTCTCTTCTAGACTCCGGGGTGACATCTTGGGTCGCTGTGGATTAGTTGAGGCATCGTATACATTTTTTAAAATGTAAATCGAAAGACCCAAAATATGTTTATGATAAAATTTAGTTTATATCATATTATTTTCTTATGATGCATGTGTATTCTAGGATTAGAGTTTATTATGGGATCCGATACATGTGTATTTTGTGTAGTGTCGGCCCGTGAAGCTTTGGATGATGGGGATATAATATTATGGAATTCCTAATCACTATTTTTGACTGATGATGATAATGATGATGAGGATGATGATGTCTTCTATAAGGGAGCTGCTCCGTAGATTGACAGGAGGAGTAATGAGGTAATTATATCTTGTGGTTTTGTAAATCACTGACAGGACTTTGCTCTCATTTTAGTCTCTTCTCTTCTGACATATTATCTCAATCATGCTGAACTGTCTGGATTACATAACATTGGACAACTTGTATCTCATTATTACACTCACATACCATGTTTGGCTTTCCCGTAGATATAAGATCTTATTATAAGAACTTCTTCAGGAAGCAATTTTTTACTTAACATGTTAGACCGCGGGACCACCCAGTTCTTAGGTTGGATGTAATAAATGCCTGTCAGATGTTCTTTCAGTCCATGATCTTCCCACCAACATGCACGTTGTCCCATGGCGGGTCAGATTTGCCTACAGATGACCACAGGTGCTTCGGTTCTCCCCTGGGATCACTGTGTCCCAATGTGTCCCTTTAGCCTCTGTCTGTGTTATGGCTGTGTATAGATAAATCTGGTAAGTCAGGCCCCGCCCTCGGGATACTTGCAGTCTGATTTGCATATTCGTAAGAAGTTGATTGTTTCTGCATCTTCATCAGTTTATGGCCACAAAAGTGTTTATGCTCCTGTTAAAAGTCCTTATAGGACACTGTTATTGGTTTCTTTGGCATTTTGGAACTAACAGACTCCCATTAAGTTCATAGGAGTTATTCAATAGCCGAGCCAGTGATGCCGAACAGCCACATAGCCAACTCAATGTTTGTTGATAGGCATAAATGCCTACTTAAGGGTTATTTTATAGATTGATGGATAAATATGAGATAGATAAATAGATATTAGATAAAAACTTAGATCAGATAGATGGCTAGATAGATATGAGATAGATAGATAGATAGATAGATAGATAGATAGATAGATAGGAGATAGATAGATAGATAGGAGATAGATAGATAGATAGATATAAGATAGATAGATAGATAGATAGATAGATAGGAGATAGATAGATAGATATGAGATAGATAGATAGATAGATAGATAGATATGAGATAGATAGATAGATAGATAGATAGATAGATAGATAGATAGATAGATAGATAAAAATAGAGAAAGGCTGTACTCCAATTGAAAAAATCAATGTGGATTTTATTCCTTTTTCTATTTTTATCTAGATGGAATCTTATGCCGGGTCTTGAGGATTGCTCTTGGAAGAGATTTAACATGGTACTGCTCTGCCCAACTTTTTAGATAGACAGACAGACAGATAGATAGATAGATAGATAGATAGATAGATAAGTGATAGATAGATAGATAGATATGACGAAAGAAAGAAATAAAGAAAGAAAGATATTACATAGACAGAAAATAAGAAAGATATGAGAGAGCAATAGATATTAGATCATATAAATAAAAGATAGATAGCTATTACATCAGATAGACATATAGAAAAAAAGATTTGACATCAGATAGATAGAAAGAAATAATTGAGAGATAGAAAGAAAGAAAGAAAGAAAGAAAGAAAGCAGAGATAGTTATTAGATCAAATAGATATTAAATAATATAAAATAAAGATATCAGGGATAGATAGATAGATAGATAGATAGATAGATAGATAGATAGATAGATGATAGATAGACAGGAGATAGATAGATATGAGATTAGATAAATAGTCAGATAGATACATGTATATATATATATATATATATATATATATATATATATATATTTGGGTCTGTCATGAACACTGCTTGTAAAGTTTCACTATCCGTATACAGCTATATCTCATGTAGGAGACATGTAGTGAGATCATCCTAGCCGTATATGAAGCCTTATCTCTGTGGCTGTGGGTAGACCTGAATACTGCATATGGAGGAGACATCTAGATAAGTATGAATTGCAGCTACTCGTCCATGTTTATATGCAGTATTACACATAGTGAAGAAGAATTTTATCACTTAACATGATTTATTATTTCTATAGATGGAATTATTAACATTTCTGGATTATTAGGTATATCACAGTGTATTACAACCTGCTTACACGTAGCAAGGGTATTTTATGGACAGAGAGAAAATTCCTTACTGTATAAGCGCCACTACTGTATGTGTAATGGAACCGATACAGACTTTATACCTGGGGTGTCTCCCCAGTGAAGGGATGGAGAGACCTAAAAGTAAATGTAAATAATATAAGGGCAGACTAAATGGACAATGTGATCTATTTCTGTCGTCAGTTTTCTATGTTTCTAGTATATAGTACATATTGGGGCAACCTGTGCTGTATAGTGCTCACCTCCTACATAAAGCTGGTAAAGTGCTGCTGTACTGTACCAGATAAATAAAGAGATAGATAGATAGATAGATAGACAGACAGACATGATATTTATACAGTGCTGGCCAAAAGTATTGGCACCCCTGCAATTCTGTCAGATAATACTCAATTTCTTCCAGAAAATGATTGCAATCACAAATGCTTTGGTAATAATATCTTCATTTATTTTGCTTGCAATGAAAAAACACAAAAGAGAATGAAAAAAAAAGTCAAATCATTGATCATTTTACACAAAACTCCAAAAATGGGCCGGACAAAAGTATTGGCACCCTCAGCCTAATACTTGGTAGCACAACCTTTAGACAAAATAACTGCGAACAACCGCTTCCGGTAACCATCAATGAGTTTCTTACAATGCTCTGCTGGAATTTTAGACCATTCTTCTTTGGCCAATTTCTCCAGGTCCCTGAGATGTGAAGGGCGCCTTCTCCAAACTGCCATTCTGAGATCTCTCCACAGGTGTTCTATGGGATTCAGGTCTGGACTCATTGCTGGCCACTTTAGAAGTCTCCAGTGCTTTCTCTCAAACCATTTTCTAGTGCTTTTTGAAGTGTGTTTTGGGTCATTGTCCTGCTGGAAGACCCATGACCTCTGAGGGAGACCCAGCTTTCTCACACTGGGCCCTACATTATGCTGCAAAATTTGTTGGTAGTCTTCAGACTTCATAATGCCATGCACACGGTCAAGCAGTCCAGTGCCAGAGGCAGCAAAGCAACCCCAAAACATCAGGGAACCTCCACCATGTTTGACTGTAGGGACCGTGTTCTTTTCTTTGAAGGCCTCTTTTTTTTTCCTGTAAACTCTATGTTGATGCCTTTTCCCAAAAAGCTCTACTTTTGTCTCATCTGACCAGAGAACATTCTTCCAAAAAGTTTTTGGCTTTCTCAGGTAAGTTTTGGCAAACTCCAGCCTGGCTTTTTTATGTCTCTGGGTCAGAAGTGGGGTCTTCCTGGGTATCCTACCATAGAGTCCCTTTTCATTCAGACGCCGACGGATAGTACGGGTTGACACTGTTGTACCCTCGGACTGCAGGGCAGCTAGAACTTGTTTGGATGTTAGTCGAGGTTCTTTAGCCACCATCCGCACAATCTTTCGTTGAAATCTCTCGTCAATTTTTCTTTTCCGTCCACATCTAGGGAGGTTAGCCACAGTGCCATGGGCTTTAAACTTCTTGATGACACTGCGCACGGTAGACACAGGAACATTCAGGTCTTTGGAGATGGACTTGTAGCCTTGAGATTGCTCATGCTTCCTCACAATTTTGCTTCTCAAGTCCTCAGACAGTTCTTTGGTCTTCTTTCTTTTCTCCATGCTCAATGTGGTACACACAAGGACACAGGACAGAGGTTGAGTCGACTTTAATCCATTTCAACTGGCTGCAAGTGTGATTTAGTTATTGCCGCCACCTGTTATGTGCCACAGGTAAGTAACAGGTGCTGTTAATTACACAAATTAGAGAAGCATCACCTGATTTTTCAAAGGGTGCCAATACTTTTGTCCACCCCCTTTTTTATGTTTGGTGTGGAATTATATCCAATTTGGCTTTTTGACAATTCTTTTTGTGGTTTTCCATTGACGACAAAATAAATGAAGATATTATTACCAAAGCATTTGTGATTGCAATCATTTTCTGGAAGAAATTGAGTATTATCTGACAGAATTGCAGGGGTGCCAATAATTTTGGCCAGCACTGTAGGAAGACAGATACAGATGAGATAGATACATAGATATATGTATAAATATGAGATAGATAGATAGATAGATATGAGATAGATAGATAGATAGTTATATACATATGAGATGGATAAATAGATAGATATGAGAGATAGATAGATAGATATGAGAGATAGATAGATAGATATGAGATAGATAGATAGATAGATAGATAGATAAGGATAGATATGAGATAGATAGATAGATATGAGATAGATAGATAGTTATATAGATATGAGATGGATAAATAGATATATAAATAGATAGATAGATAGATAGATAGACTGTCCATGTTCTCCTGTATTGTACATTGTGCTGTACATGTGCTGCTATGTACAGTCATGGCCAAAAGTTTTGATAATGATACAAATATTAATTTTTACAAAGTCTACTGCTTCAGTTTTTCTAATGGCAATTTGCATATACTCCAGAATGTTATAAAGAGTGATCAGCTTAACAGCAATTACTTGCAAAGTCAATATTTGCCTAGAAAATGAACTTTATCCCCCAAAACACATTTCAACATCATTGCAGCCCTGCCTTAAAAGGACCACCTAACATCGTTTCAGTGATTGCTCCATTAACACAGGTGTGGGTGTTGATGAGGACAGGGCTGGAGATCAATCTGTCATGATTAAGTAAGAATGACACCACTGGACACTTTAAAAGGAGGCTGGTGCTTGCCATCATTGTTTCTCTTCTGTTAACCATGGTTATCTCTAAAGAAACACGTGCAGTCATCATTGCACTGCACAAAAATGGCCTAACTGGGAAGAGTATTGCAGCTAGAAAGATTGCACCTCAGTCAACAATCTATCGCATCATCAAGAACTTCAAGGAGAGAGGTTCCATTGGTGCCAAAAAGGCTCCAGGGCGCCCAAGAAAGACCAGCAAGCGGCTGGACCGTCTCTTAAAAGTGTTTCAGCTGTGGGATCGGGCTACCAGCAGTGCAGAGCTTGCTGAGGAATGGCAGCAGGCAGGTGTGAGTGCATCTGCACGCACTGTGAGGCGGAGACTCTTGGAGCAAGGCCTGGTCTCAAGGAGGGCAGCAAAGAAGCCACTTCTCTCCAGAAAAAACATCAGGGACACACTGATATTCTGCAAAAGGTACAGGGAGTGGACTGCTGAGGACTGGGGGAAAGTCATTTTCTCTGATGAATCCCCTTTTCGATTGTTTGGAACATCTGGAAAACAGCTTATTCGGAGAAGAAGAGGTGAGCGCTACCACCAGTCTTGTCTCATGCCAACTGTAAAGCATCCTGAAACCATTCATGTGTGGGGTTGCTTCTCAGCCAAGGGAATCGGCTCTCTCACAGTCTTGCCTAAAAACACAGCCATGAATAAAGAATGGTACCAGAATGTCCTCCAAGAGCAACTTCTCCCAACCGTCCAAGAGCAGTTTGGCGCTCAACAATGCCTTTTCCAGCATGATGGAGCACCTTGCCATAAAGCAAAGGTAACTAAATGGCTCAGGGAACAAAACATAGAGATTTTGGGTCCATGGCCTGGAAACTCCCCAGATCTTAATCCCATTGAGAACTTGTGGTCAACCATCAAGAGACGGGTGGACAAACAAAAACCAACAAATTCAGACAAAATGAAAGCATTGATTCTGCAAGAATGGACTGCTATCAGTCAGGATTTGGTCCAGAAGTTGATTGAGAGCATGCCAGGGAGAATTGCAAAGGTCCTGAAGAAGAAGGGTCAACACTGCAAATATTGACTTGCTGCATTAACTCATTCTAAGTGTCAATATAAGCTTCTGTTACTCATAATATGAATGCAATTCTATTTCTGTATGTGATAAAAACATCTGACAAACACACATAAAAACCAGAGGGCAGCAGATCATGTGAAAATATAATATTTGTGTGATTCTCAAAACTTTTGGCCATGACTGTAGTACTGTTGTGATCAGCTGTTAGGGGTCCTGTCACAATACATCGCCACATCTGCCTGTATTGGGGGAGGAGGGGTGCAGTGTTATTTGGACATTTCTTTGGTCTCAGTTACAGTTGGAAATGATAATGGATCTTTGGTTTGTGCAGGCAGCGTGAACCCTGTAATGTGTATGTGCTAATGATGAGGTATCAGGTTATAGACCCTTCTAAATCGCCCGGGGCAGAGGTGTCCTATGGAATCTGTCTTATTTCTCAGGGAATCCTGGAGTAACATCTTACAGCTTCTGGAATCTATTCATTTTCTTGTAACTGATAGAGATGTAGTGGAGCTGGATTCCTCAGATGTAGCTGAGCTGAGCGTGCAGCGCGAGTCATCTTGATAGTGTAAATGCGGGACTGATAAAGTAGAAAAGTAGCAGAGCTGATTTTGTCATTTGTGGGTGTATAATGCATAGGACTACAGACTCTAGAACACTGATGTGTCATCTCAGACCATGAAGGGTACGTTACATTTTGGTGTCAGATGGGCTGGGGTGTAACTAGAATTCACAGAACCCCGAACTCCCCTCCACCAAGGACATAGTAAGTATACACGGAACATTCTTGTTTCCACCCCGTTAAGACATTACACGGAGGATTTCTACAGTTACATCAAATCTAGACAATTCTCTGAGCTCAGTACCCCAGCAGTAGAAATCAGGAACCGGTTCGTAAAAAAACGAGTTTGTTACAAATTTTCCAAAAATTTCAGGTTCCGCTGAACCTAAGTTTTGGGGGGGTTGCCACCTCAAATTATTATTATACTCTGGGATCTCTTCAAACCCCAAAGTATAATAATCAAAAGACAGCGAGGGTGCGGAAAAAGAAAAAAAAATTCTCCTATTCACCTTTCTTAGGCTCCGCCTCGGTGTCTGGTCTTTTTTCGCAGGCATTTCGGCATCTTTTGGCCTCCTCCATGACAGTGGCAACCCTGAGCCACCAGTGAGGCCTGATTTCATGATATCAGCGCCCCCCACATGCCTACTGAGGAACAACTAAAGGCCTTAATAGTGACCTGAAGCCACTGACGTCATCGAGAAGTCAGGAAGATGCCCAGGAAAGACGGCCCAACGCTGAAGGCCAAGCCCAGGAATGCTGAGTATCAGTGTTTATTCCGCACCTCCCCTGGACTCTGACTATTATAATCTGGGTTTCAAGAGCACATCTGGTTAGGACTGAACAAATTTGGTCAGAAATTTAATTTACAGGCAAACATCGCAAATATTCGCAAAACGTATCCTTCAAAGTTCGACCATCACTAACTATGTTTTTTGATATTAGTTGAACCATGAACCATTTTAGAATGGTTCCCTGACAATCAGATGATCTCTGCGTGTCCCCCTAATGGATCAGGTCTATCTGATCTAGCAGCAAATATTTCATTTTCCTGCAGCGCCACCACAGAATTTAAGAATTACAAAGCTATCATTGGAATCCATGGACTATTGTGTAATTCATGGACGTGCCAAGTCCTCCAGAGCAGGAGACACTCTTTGTAGCCACTTCCCACTGGATAATAGACAAATGGGGGACCCCAGACTTCTCTAAAAGAGTGCTGGAGGATGAGTTTTCGAAACCAGACAGCCCCTTGAACCCCTATACATAATCCTGCTCATAGCACATGGCTTTTCTGTAATCTTGGATTCTTCCGCTATCATCACAGCATACTTTACACTTAATCCAGGACAACCTGTCATATGGACAGCAATGGTGGGAGGAGGATAATCAAAGCTTACCACTGTCCATATAGTGATTTATGGCCACCACTTTAAAACCTTTTAAACCCCTTAATAGTTAATTGATAAGCACCGCCCCTTTAAAGTGACAGCTCAACAGTAATGTGGGCATCAGGGGCGCCGATGATGAATGAGGGTGCTGTGCTTTATGTGAGTCACAAATGCACATGTCAGGGCTTGTCACTGAGGTACAGCCATAATCCTGACGAAATACTGACACCCCAGATACCGTGACACTGCATTCTACTCTTGCTCTTATCTGAAAGCTTGACATGCGAGAATGTATTGGAAAATATCAAGAGCAGCCACAAGTGTATCTGCTTAGTTTTTTCCCCCCCATGGATGTTGTTTTTTCCTTGTGAATTTTGTACTTTTTCACTCTATGGAATGTTTGAGGACAAATAATATCTAAGTACATAAAGGCATGAATACTCTTGCAACCAAGTTCTTTATAGTTCCTATGCAACTAAAGTCATATGTTAAGCAACGTTGCAAATAGATTTGGTTAAAATCTTCTACTTTTATTTTGTGTGTATGAAACCTATACAAAGCTATATGTCTCCATGGTTACAGACTACAAACAAACACTGTGTAGTCTGATCCTGCAGTCACCATCTCTTCCATCTGTGCTTTATATAACATGTATTTTAAAATTTACCTAGAAACAAGGCTCAATTTTTTAAATACATTACAATGCTTATCTTGTATGTACATAATAACTGCACCAGCAAAATAGTGAGTGCAGCTCTCGAGTAAAATACAGGATGTAACTCAGGATCAGTACAGGATAAGTAATGTAATGTATGTACACAGTGACTGCACCAGCAGAATAGTGAGTGCAGCTCTGGAGTATAATACAGGATGTAACTCAGGATCAGTACAGGATAAGTAATGTAATGTATGTACAGTCATGGCCAAAAGTTTTGAGAATGATACAAATATTAATTTTTACAAAGTCTACTGCTTCAGTTTTTCTAATGGCAATTTGCATATACTCCAGAATGTTATAAAGAGTGATCAGCTTAACAGCAATTACTTGCAAAGTCAATATTTGCCTAGAAAATGAACTTTATCCCCCAAAACACATTTCAACATCATTGCAGCCCTGCCTTAAAAGGACCACCTAACATCGTTTCAGTGATTGCTCCATTAACACAGGTGTGGGTGTTGATGAGGACAGGGCTGGAGATCAATCTGTCATGATTAAGTAAGAATGACACCACTGGACACTTTAAAAGGAGGCTGGTGCTTGCCATCATTGTTTCTCTTCTGTTAACCATGGTTATCTCTAAAGAAACACGTGCAGTCATCATTGCACTGCACAAAAATGGCCTAACTGGGAAGAGTATTGCAGCTAGAAAGATTGCACCTCAGTCAACAATCTATCGCATCATCAAGAACTTCAAGGAGAGAGGTTCCATTGGTGCCAAAAAGGCTCCAGGGAGCCCAAGAAAGACCAGCAAGCGGCAGGACTGTCTCTTAAAAGTGTTTCAGCTGCGGGATCGGGCTACCAGCAGTGCAGAGCTTGCTGAGGAATGGCAGCAGGCAGGTGTAAGTGCATCTGCACGCACTGTGAGGCGGAGACTCTTGGAGCAAGGCCTGGTCTCAAGGAGGGCAGCAAAGAAGCCACTTCTCTCCAGAAAAAACATCAGGGACAGCCTGATATTCTGCAAAAGGTACAGGGAGTGGACTGCTGAGGACTGGGGTAAAGTCATTTTCTCTGATGAATCCCCTTTTCGATTGTTTGGAACATCTGGAAAACAGCTTATTCGGAGAAGAAGAGGTGAGCGCTACCACCAGTCTTGTCTCATGCCAACTGTAAAGCATCCTGAAACCATTCATGTGTGGGGTTGCTTCTCAGCCAAGGGAATCGGCTCTCTCACAGTCTTGCCTAAAAACACAGCCATGAATAAAGAATGGTACCAGAATGTCCTCCAAGAGCAACTTCTCCCAACCGTCCAAGAGCAGTTTGGCGCTCAACAATGCCTTTTCCAGCATGATGGAGCACCTTGCCATAAAGCAAAGGTGATAACTAAATGGCTCAGGGAACAAAACATAGAGATTTTGGGTCCATGGCCTGGAAACTCCCCAGATCTTAATCCCATTGAGAACTTGTGGTCAATCATCAAGAGATGGGTGGACAAACAAAAACCAACAAATTCAGACAAAATTAAAGCATTGATTCTGCAAGAATGGACTGCTATCAGTCAGGATTTGGTCCAGAAGTTGATTGAGAGCATGCCAGGGAGAATTGCAGAGGTCCTGAAGAAGAAGGGCCAACACTGCAAATATTGACTTGCTGCATTAACTCATTCTGACTGTCAATATAAGCTTCTGTTACTCATAATATGAATGCAATTATATTTCTGTATGTGATAAAAACATCTGACAAACACACATAAAAACCAGAGGGCAACAGATCATGTGAAAATATAATATTTGTGTCATTCTCAAAACTTTTGGCCATGACTGTACACAGTGACTGTACCAGCAGAATAGTGAGCGCAGCTCTGGAGTATAATACAGGATGTAACTCAGGATCAGTACAGGATAAGTAATGTAATGTATGTACACAGTGACTGCACCAGCAGAATAGTGAGTGCAGCTCTGGAGTATAATACAGGATGTAACTCAGGATCAGTACAGGATAAGTAATGTAATGTATGTACACAGTGACTGCACCAGCAGAATAGTGAGTGCAGCTCTGGAGTATAATACAGGATGTAACTCAGGATCAGTACAGGATAAGTAATGTAATGTATGTACACAGTGACTGCACCAGCAGAATAGTGAGCGCAGCTCTGGAGTATAATACAGGATGTAACTCAGGATCAGTACAGGATAAGTAATGTAATGTATGTACACAGTGACTGCACCAGCAGAATAGTGAGTGCAGCTCTGGAGTATAATACAGGATGTAACTCAGGATCAGTACAGGATAAGTAATGTAATGTATGTACACAGTGACTGCACCAGCAGAATAGTGAGCGCAGCTCTGGAGTATAATACAGGATGTAACTCAGGATCAGTACAGGATAAGTAATGTAATGTATGTACACAGTGACTGTACCAGCAGAATAGTGAGTGCAGCTCTGGAGTATAATACAGGATATAACTCAGGATCAGTACAGGATAAGTAATGTAATGTATGTACACAGTGACTGTACCAGCAGAATAGTGAGTGCAGCTCTGGAGTATAATACAGGATGTAACTCAGGATCAGTACAGGATAATTAATAAACTATATTTACAAAATGACTAAACTTTTTATGCAGATTATTTCTATATATAACTTAGATGGTGTTTTCTGAGAGTAAACATCTCTATGCTTAATGAAGCCTATGAGCCATGCTTGTAATGTAGTATTCACTATGTAAAGCCCCCTGTAACAATACCTGTCCTCATCTTCAGAGTGTTTACAGAACATGTTAAGGGCTTAGTCTGTCACATTTTGTAAACACAATTTCCTTTTGATGGCTTCCTCTATGATGAGAGACCCTGTTTCCTTACAAAAGTCACCGGCCCTTTAACCAGAGGTTACACGCCTGAGTGCTTATGCGTTATTGCAAATCCATTATAAATTGCAAAGTGGTACTAGGGATTTATGAGGTCTCCGCTATGCAAAATCAAACAGATCCCGTTCCAGGAGCCTGCAGTTCACTCGTGTAATGTGGATACATAATCCCCTTAACTAATCTGGATTTCAGAAACTAGTGGTTTTCTGTTTCATCGGATGAACTGACTTATGGTCATTGCCATATTTCATAACCTGCCTGGCGGATTTCACGTTCTCTGAATCAGACCATTTGCTGTGACTTTTTGGGGTAAGTGAAGACCATAAAGTTGTAGGATCAAGTTCAGCTAAATTGTTTTGAACCCTTGGGTTGACCTTGAGTTCTGTAAATTCTGTTCTAATTCTTTTCATTGCCGCTACACTCTTAGGACTCAGGGATTGAGCTGTGGTACTCAGGTGTGTCCATGGGGGTATGTCTAAGGGGTATATCATATATACCCCTTACTCAAAACCCTAAGGGGTATATATGTCAGATTATTGGTTAAAGGGGTTTTTACATGGATATGACCATGTTTAGATTTGTAGATAACTAAAACGTTAACATCTTGCAAATATAATGAAATATTTTGCAGTTTTAAAGATTTTCTCTGACCATCTGGACAGTCTTCTGACTGGTCGTGAGTTCCTTATTGTGTCCGGGTTATCTTCTCATACATGTAGTGTCCCTGCCTGATAACCTGTCCACAATAAGGACATCATGGCTGGGTCAGACCATAGAAAGTTCCTGCATTCATCGTCGTATCTGTTGGGTAGAGAAAATTGTTAAAATTCTGTAAATTTTTATTTATATTTGCAAAAATGTTTAGCTTTCAATTGTCTACAAATCTAAATATGGTTATGTCCTTTGACCCCTTTAACCCTTTACCAACATCTGCCATAATAGTATGGCGGATGCTGGGTCTTTAAAGATGACCCTATAGCCACTGGGTCTCCACTGTCTCTTACACAGTGGAGACTCGTAGCTCATGCCCGCGATCATGGTCCAACCAGATAGTGGACATTGCTTTGTTATATTGCCCCCTGAAGTGCCCAGAGGCCGGTGCTTGTCCCCACTGGCCCTATACCTTTTCCGTTGCAGGACAGAATGCCGTATTGGGGAAAAAAAAAAAAAAAAAAAGAGGCAAACCGCAGTTTTTTTGTCGTTTCGACAACCATAAAATTTGAACAAAAAGCAATCAAAACACCAGACTGGCCCCTTAAAAAAGACGCCTTATGCAGCCCCGTACACGGAAATATAAAAAAGGTACGGGTGTCAGAATATGATGAAAGCAAGAAAGGGGTTAAAACGTAAAAAATAATTATATAAATTTGGTGTCCCTGGAATCTTACTGACCCATAGAATACAGGTGATGTGATTTTAGCTGCTCTCCTTTATGAGAAGGCACCAGATCCCCCATAAAAATTGTTGGGACATATAGATCTGTCATGGGTGCCTTGGTGGAAGCATCATCTATCTCCAGATGGTTGACATCTGGAGTAACTGTATAAAAAACATCCACACGCTAAAAAAGTTATAGTGCGGACCATATATATTTATGTGTGTTACATACCATGGAAAAACTCAATCAGCAAGAACAAACCTCACAAACCAAAAACATGTTAAGAAAAATGGAAAAAGACCAATTTTCCCATATGAACGTAACCCTGTCTAAATTTGTAGATAATTAAAAGTTAAACATTTTTGAAAATATAAATAATTAAACATTTTGAAGAGTTTTAGAAATTTTTTTTGCCATCTTAGTGGTGATAGTCTTGTGTCTTGATAGTTTGCCAGTGGGTACGACCATGAATGTAGGAACTTTCTATGGTCTGGGACTTGTCAGAAACCCAGCCATGATGTCCTTACTGTGGTCAGGTTATCTTCTCATACATGTAGTGTCCTCCTGATAACCAGCCATGATGTCCTTATTGTGTCCGGGTTATCTTCTCATACATGTAGTGTCCTCCTGATAACCAGCCATGATGTCCTTATTGTGGTCGGGTTATCTTCTCATACATGTAGTGTCCCTCCTGATAACCAGCCATGATGCCCTTATTGTGGTCGGGTTATCTTCTCATACATGTAGTGTCCTCCTGATAACCAGCCATGATGTCCTTATTGTGTCCGGGTTATCTTCTCATACATGTAGTGTCCTCCTGATAACCAGCCATGATGTCCTTATTGTGGTCAGGTTATCTTCTCATACATGTAGTGTCCTCCTGATAACCAGCCATGATGTCCTTATTGTGGTCAGGTTATCTTCTCATACATGTAGTGTCCTCCTGATAACCAGCCATGATGTCCTTATTGTGTCTGGGTTATCTTCTCATACATGTAGTGTCCTCCTGATAACCAGCCATGATGTCCTTATTGTGTCCGGGTTATCTTCTCACACATGTAGTGTCCTCCTGATAACCAGCCATGATGTCCTTATTGTGTCCGGGTTATCTTCTCATACATGTAGTGTCCCTCCTGATAACCAGCCATGATGTCCTTATTGTGGTCACGTTATCTTCTCATACATGTAGTGTCCCTCCTGATAACCAGCTATGATGTCCTTATTGTGGTCAGGTTATCGTCTCATACATGTTGTGTCCCTCCTGATAACCAGCCATGATGTCCTTATTGTGTCCGGGTTATCGTCTCATACATGTAGTGTCCCTCCTGATAACCAGCCATGATGTCCTTATTGTGGTCAGGTTATCTTCTCATACATGTAGTGTCCTCCTGATAACCAGCCATGATGTCCTTATTGTGTCCGGGTTATCTTCTCATACATGTAGTGTCCTCCTGATAACCAGCCATGATGTCCTTATTGTGGTCGGGTTATCTTCTCATACATGTAGTGTCCCTCCTGATAACCAGCCATGATGCCCTTATTGTGGTCGGGTTATCTTCTCATACATGTAGTGTCCTCCTGATAACCAGCCATGATGTCCTTATTGTGTCTGGGTTATCTTCTCATACATGTAGTGTCCTCCTGATAACCAGCCATGATGTCCTTATTGTGTCCGGGTTATCTTCTCACACATGTAGTGTCCTCCTGATAACCAGCCATGATGTCCTTATTGTGTCCGGGTTATCTTCTCATACATGTAGTGTCCCTCCTGATAACCAGCTATGATGTCCTTATTGTGGTCAGGTTATCGTCTCATACATGTTGTGTCCCTCCTGATAACCAGCCATGATGTCCTTATTGTGTCCGGGTTATCGTCTCATACATGTAGTGTCCCTCCTGATAACCAGCCATGATGTCCTTATTGTGTCCGGGTTATCTTCTCATACATGTAGTGTCCTCCTGATAACCAGCCATGATGTCCTTATTGTGGTCAGGTTATCTTCTCATACGTGTAGTGTCCTCCTGATAACCAGCCATGATGTCCTTATTATGTTCGGGTTATCTTCTCATACATGTAGTGTCCCTGCCTGATAAGCTGTCCACAATAAGGACATCAAGGCTGGGTTTCTGAATAGTCCCTGACCTTAGAAAATTCCTGCATTCATGGTTATCTCAGAATCATAACTTATCACCTATGCACCGTATGTGGTAATGTTCGACTGCTGGTAGTTCTACCACTGTGTCTCCCTCAATCATGAGAATGGGGTTCCATGCCCTCCACTTAAATAGAGCTAAATTCAATCTCTATGGGACTTATGTAAGCCAAGTACAGAATTTGTACTCATAGACTTTGAATCTAGCACCAATGCACATGCACCACCGTTGTTCCATTTCAACCAAGGCCATGGGATCTCCATTTATGTGATGGGTTGGACCTCCAGTGATCAGACTTATCACTCATCCTGTGGATGGGCGATAAGTTGTAATTCTGAGACAACCCCTTTAAGACCATTTGCAAAGTTTCTCCAGTATTGTATTTCAGATGTTTGGGTTTTACATACATCTTAGTGAAAAATAACCAATAAGTGCGCTTTAATAGTTAATTGATATCTAGCACGATGTATAGAATGGGGCCCACTTAGGCTTGGGGCCAAATACTGGCTCTCATGATAAATGTAGGGCTGGTCTGAGCTTGCGGTGACCTCTCTGATGGGAAATGTGGAATGGTGCGTCGTATCAATCCCCTCATTCATTACCTTAGTGGCACGTATGGGTCACATAGATTACTCTTCTGGAAATCGATCTCCCACTGATAAAACCAAAACATCCCAAGCTGTTTATGGCACAGGGGGGGAAAGGAGAAGCTCGGGGGTAGCGGGCCAATGTGTTCTAACAATATCCTCTCTGTGTTTTACTGTTGTATAAATATCTGTCATTCTTCTTTAGTGGAAATAAGTGATAATGAAACACAAGCCAGAATTTCAGTCCCTCAAACCCCCCTTTAGAAAATTCCATCCATTTCGAGCTACAAAGAGGCACGAGCAGAGTAGGGTGGTACTATATATTATCCGTATTTAATCTAATTTTTATTACTATGGTATTAGTACCAGATGAGTTCAGCCCTTTCCTGGTTGGGAAAACATCAATGAGCATCTCACTTTATCACTGCCAGATGGCAGATCTGCTTTGGGTCAGCCGTTCATCGGAGTCTCATCCTTTTTGATAAATAGGTACACATAAAAGATGCTTTTCGCACTAGATAACAGTGGGCGGATCATGGTTGGCCATTCAGAAAATTACATTCACCAGGTCGGAAACAGCAGGATGTTTTCAAGTTTTACTGGGGTGGATCTGGGTCATAGGGACAAACTCAGGATATGGGTCATACTGGTCTACAGTGGTGTCTATGTCCGAAATCATAAATGGAGTCTTCTGTATAGGGTACATGATGACATAGCTTGTAAATTTGTGTCTATAGGTGACACCGCTAGTTGGGTATTCAGAAGTTTTAGCTTGGAGCTCATTGGCCACCACCGAGAGGTCCCATGGTATATGATGATGCTACCAATTGTCATGATTGGGCGATCAGCAAGCCATTCCAATCTAACGTTTATAGATGTACCCCATTGTTGTCTCCAATAAAGGAATGTCCAGAGAATCCACCAGTGGGCTCAGGCTCTAACAAAATAAGAGTTTTCCAGCCAAAAACCCAAAAATTGATGGGTACTATGGTCTGTTTCCTATTGGTTGATGGCGGATACAAGCTAATCCAAGACTTTGTTTCTCCAAGAGATACAATAAGTGATGTCACAGATGTATTATATCGATTCATGTCATGACCATTCCTTTGAGCTGAGGAGTTGGAGAAGATCTGTATCGGAAGCTTCAGCCATCACAGCTAACACATCCTCCGCCTCGACAGCGTGGTCCAAGTATACATATAAATATGCTTCTTGTAAATGCAACCCTAACCTGACTATTGGATCCACACACGGCCAGGGAGAACCTACTTTTAGCTACTCCATTCTAGCATCTACCCTGAATAGAGTTTTCTATCACATCAGTATATGTCAGTACTTCTCTATATAAGTCCTGCATGTCCCATGAACTGTTTAATATTGAGACAGACAGATATGGAGCAGATTCTCCTTTACTCACTGTGCAGCGTATGACAACTAGTCTATACCCACCAGCTCATAGAGAACGGCAAACTACAGACAGAAAAAATCTGCTAAAAATTGAAAATATGGGCAAATATAGTGTTACTTCTCATGTTCACACACACTGTGCAATTGACATATTCAAGGTTTATTTAAAGATTAGGTACGCTTTAAATCTCTGCTCATCCGTAGGCGGTCCTATTCAGTAATTAACAGCCTACCCCATAAGCATGAATAGGACCGCCCACTGGACTCCTAAGTCCGTCATATGAAGAATTTTAGATCCATAAATAGCAAGTTATACTGAATAGTTTCCTACAAAGTTACCCATCGATCTGCTTCGCTCCTCCTGCTCTATAACATGCTAACTACAGATCAGACACCGGCTTTAATGAAACAGGTTCCCTTTAAGATCTTTTCTTATTTATTTTACGGATACTTGTCCCTTTAAATCTATTTAAATTTATTAAAATCAGAAGTAAAGTATTTTGCATTTCATCACATGGAAACAAGAAGTCAATGATGTTCACACAATAACACATGGACCGGCTGCACATTCAGAAACAACGCCACGATCAGGAGAAAGTTATTAAACGTTGGAAAACGTTGCTCCAAAGCTGTTTTGTATCAGCCGAGTGTGGAACGTTGCGGTGAGCACAATATTCTCCATGCTGTAATGTGTTTGTTCAAGCTGAGATATTTATTATTGGACATTAGAGGCTAAACCTGCCGTAATCCTCTCACATGTCAAACATTATTGATGCTGAGTTATTCTGCTCCTATTGATTAGACATGTTGGCATCCCAGTGCTCGGCTTCAGCGCTAGGTTGGAATCCAACACGAGGTCTACCCATGAGTCAGTCTCGCATGCACGGCAATGTGGTTACGAGTTTATGTTTTTTTGGGAAAGTGGAATAGAAAAAACTCATGCATTGGGCAAGTCAAGATAAGCAACCAGATATCTTGGGTTCTTGCCTATGGCTTGGATGACCACGTATGTATCGGGTTAGTATTGATATTGTTATTTCTATTTTAAAGTCAGTGCCAGCTTTTTCCCTTTGGAGAGTTTCCGAGTCTGTGCAGTTCAGGGCAAAAAATAGAAAAATAAATAAATAATTAAAGGGAATGTGTTTCTAAAAAATGACCTTTTAAACAAATAAATAAAAAAATAAGTAAAAAATATGTCTAACGTATTTTTAAAGAATTTTTGGTGATTTTTTTTAAATTTCCATGTAATTATCTATATTTAAAAAAAATCCTAAAAATCCTGCAGTTATGATGCTGGCCACTAAGCCAAATAATATTCTGAGACTTCTTGTTTTCTGTTGTGTTGTCTATGGCTATCATGTCTATGTAGATAGGACACAGAATCCACCAGTCACAATAAGTGATTTCACAGCTTATCTACTCCCCCTCCCTGCAGAATTACCTCTGCACGGGTCATTGAGCATGTCTAGAAAACTATCCTATAGAAGTCAATAGGGTCTGCTCCAGACCGTTGTCTCTATAGCCATAGCCAGTGTGTAACTAGGAATGGCTGGGCCCCAAGGCGAACATTTGACATGGGCTCCCCCCCCAGGAATCGGCCCATAGTGGCCCCTGCACACAGTATTATGTCACATAGTGGTCCCTGCACACAGTATTATGCCCTATCGTGGTCCCTGCACACAGTATTATGCCCCATAGTGTTCCCTGCACACAGTATTATGCCCCATAGTGGTCCATGCACACAGTATTATGTCCCATAATGTTCCCTACACACAGTATTATGTCCCATAGTGGCCCCTGCACAAAGTATTATGCCCCATAGTGGCCCCTGCACACAGTATTATGCCCCATAGTGGCTCCTACACACAGTATTATGCCCCATTGTGGACCATCCATGAACTCCTGGCTCCGGCGCACTCCCCACATCTTCAATGTTGGACCAGATCTCGCGTGAGCCGGGCCGGCGTCACAACGCATAATGACTCAGGCCCGAAGCCTGTCGAAGCACAGGAGAGGTAAGTAACAGTGTTTTTTATGTTTGCTCACCTCCCCTTGGCCTCCAATCATTATACTCTAGGGTCTGAAAAGACCCCAGAGTATAATGATAGCAGTGTTTGTGGGGTTTGCGGCCCGCGGACTCACCGATCCCCGTTCCTGCTCACAGGAATGTCCTGGGCCCTGTGGCAGCCGTTACCGCTGCTACCCCCGTAGTTACGCCCCTGTCTATAGCCCATGATCCATCTCCCAGAAACAGCAAGTGACAGACTATTTTAGGCCTAGTGGCATGAGTTGGAATCGCACAATTTTTTTAATTTTTATAAAATATGAATAACATGAAAAATCGAAAACATGACCAAAAATTCTAAAAAAATAAAAAAGTGATTTAAACAATAGGTCATTTTCTGGCGACAAATTCCTTTTAAATGAAAAAATATATTTCATTCAGGGGAGGCTCACTGAATGCCAATTCTTTATTGCATTTATTAGATCTATATTTGGATGTAATGAGCTCCCTCTAGTGGTGGGTTCTGGCAGATAGAATTTTAGCATTCAAGGATTATGGCATAAAAATTATTTATCCCCATCTGTAGGATAGAGAATAAAACCTTCATTCTCGGGATTGGTGGGTGTACTGGCTGTTGGTAATTTTTCCTTTGGATAGAGGTAAATTATTTTCGTGGTATAACCCCTTTAATGTTGACTTTAAGAAGGGAAGACTTGGTGTTCTGTATCAGAAAAACGAAGCTAAGGCCTTTATAAGAATTCATGTACTCCTAAAAACATACTTTGTAAAAATTGGTGATGACGTACAAGTAGAAAGTTTGCAAAGTAAGTAGAATCGGTTCCATAGATGGGGATGGAAGGATGTTGGGGCTATCTTCATTATGATATTAAAAAAATTAGTATAATCCATGCTCCATTACTATCCATTGTATGAACACAAATTACTAAGACTTCTACTCAATGAGAGTGACAACATCTCTGGATCTCCGCAAAAGCATGGAGCATGGAAAGTTGTCACCCTTTGCCTTCTTCCGCTGTTACTAAGTAGCGGCCCTAAGAAGTTAATCTTTGTAAATTTACCAACAAATTATTAATAATTATAATGGTGAACATTGGTTTACACTGGAGTTTCCCTTTAAAATGGCAGGTGTGTATAAATCTAAATTAGGGAATTGCGTAAAATTTTCCAACATAATTTTTTTTATAGATAGGAATTTTATTTTCGCTAAAAATAAGATCCAGAAACATCTGAACGAGACGGAGAATTCCCTTGGTTGTGCTTTCTTAATTCTCTCTTTTTCATATTAAGCTATTACACGGCTGCTTGATGCCTCAGGGAATTCCAAGAATGGATGTAAAGCAGCGACAATATGTGAAACGGAGACCTGGGGAGTAAGACGTCATATTCAGGAGTCAGCAGGATCATGTAAGGAGCTTGAAAATGTCTCAGTTGACTTCACAACTGATGGCTACCAAGAGTTGTATACATTTTTAGGCCCATTGGTTGTAAGTTTTTATATAGGATGAGAACTTTATTGCTTATACCCATGCTGCAGCTCAGTCACATTCAAATGAATGGGTCTGAACTACAATACCAAGCACAACCACTATACAAGGTGTGACACTGGGAAGCTCATTTTCTATATGTAAATTACCCACAATCCAAAATTCAATGAAGTAGTATTGGTAAATAGTAATAGCTTTTCGATGGCCCAATAAACATGGTCTGAGAGGGTTTCAAGTTAATATTTCAATAGAAGTGCATAATTGTACCAGGTACAAGATACCATAGAAGGAATAGAAATGAACTGTAAATGGGAAGACAATCCCATAATCCTAATTTTTTGTCCTGAGATGTTATCCATAATCCAAGTGCGACGCTTAAATACTTAATGGTGTTTCAGTAAGAACTCCGTCACCGTACGGCTACAAATTGCTTAGAGGATGAAGGATTGATACTAATGACTCCTTAATGGAAAGATAATTCTCTAATTGTAGGGTTGGGTCTTAAGAACTTTCCAGTAATCAATAGGCTAATAGAGGAATCCTTATGGGATACCAATAGGAAGGAATTTTACATAATCTGTAATCTACAATGCTTGGGCCTCGAAGAGTCATCGCTTATCTAACAAAGTTGACAGAGAGAATTTTACTTGGCAGAGAAAACTATAATTGCAAGGTTATGGCTTGACAAATTGGTCATAATTGAGAAGTTATAGCTTCTTAATACTAATGGAGGCCCATAACTCTACATGGGTACCTTAAAAAGGTCCCTTCAACACTTCCACCAACTCCATTTCTTTCAATAGCTGCTGCTCCACTGATTCCAGCACAGTTGGAATTTTTCTCTAGCCCTCACCGTTCTGAGCAATCAATGCTGTCACTTTCAGCACAATCATGCTGTCTACTGTCAAGTGGGTGGCCCCTGTCTGTAGACTCCAGCCAAGGACTGCCCAAGTGGCAGTCAAGAGTGTGATAGTGCTGAAAGTATCAGAAGTGATTACTCGGGAATGGTGGGGGCTAGAGAAAAAAATTCCTACTGTGCTGGAATCTGTGGAGCAGCAACTATTAAAGGATATGATTAATTGCAGATGGAGATGGTGGAAGAAAGTCATGAACCATTATCTCTTCTGAGTGTGTGCAGGAACACTCCTCCAACTTGGCACATTCTTCACTCTCAGAAGACTCACAGCAAATTCTTCCATATCTCCGGGCTGTAGCAAGGGTGATCCTGTGCTAAGGCTCTAAGAACCCACCACACTACTCCCGTCGGACTGCAATGGACTCTCAGTGGTGTTAACTTCACCACTCTGATGACTCCCCTTACCCCAGCCAACAGTTAGTTGTGCAGGACCAAACTCTCCTAAAAAGGAGTGGTGTACTTCTCCAAAGTGAAACGTCCCTGCTGTTTATCCTGGAATATGGAAATGCTGATCTTCAGGACACTGTCTAGTAAGGATATTGTCAGGGTAATGGTGAGAGACTCCATGTATCAGATGATCAGATGTTAAACTTTGGCCCCAGTGACCTTACAACGTGATTACATCTTTTATCTGATAGGAAAGAACATAGCTAGGACCAGGTGCACTGATATCTGAGATGCGGTAACAGATTAGGCTTTAAGAACCTAAATGTGCAATTTGTGTAAATTTTCAATCCTGGTATATATGTCCAGCACAGTCATTTTAATCCTGAAATAATAGGACCTGACAATCAATTTATCAAGAATACTGGACTGTGCTATGAGTTGTCAGCCGTATATTAGAGCACGAGTGTCATACATTTGACATACTCTATGAGAAGATGTTAATATTGAGTTTTCTGGACTATCAAGGACATCATGGCTGGGTTTCTGACCCAGTCCCAGACTATAGAACGTTCCTGCATTCATGGTTGTATCCATTGGCAACCTATCAAAACACCACTGAGATGGATAGAGAAAATCTTTAAAACTCTACAAATTTTTTAATTATTTAGATTTGCAAAAATTCAAGTTTTGCAATAATTATCTACAAATTTAAATACAGTTATGTTCGTGGAAAAACCCCTTTAAGAACTGGGACTTATTTGGTTATTTGGTTCCATGTTTATATGGGTTGATAAGATTGAAAAAAGACACAAGCCCATCAGGCCAAACCAGGTGGACCTACCATGTTGACCCAGTGGAAGGTAAAACCCCGACCAGTTGCCCCATATTATGGGAAAAATTCCTTCCCGACTCTAGAACACGTCCCTGGATCGACTTTTTAATCTTGTGTCCATATATGTGTACTATATATTTTCTAGAATGTCCATCCTTATGTACAATTATTGTATGTTCTTATCCAACTAGGCTGATCCATCCAGAATTCATTTATAAGAAAATTGGAGTTATCACCCCATTAATGTAGTGTACACCCTTGTTCCAATATCCCTGATGTTTCTAGATACCTTCTATAATAATATTGTAGAGCGTCTCTGTTATATGTCCTAGAATTAATGTTTCCCAGAGGTAAAATCATTTCCTATGGAGCTGTAATATAGGAGAACCCCTTTAAGGGTCATCACCACTACTTATTCTCCTCTTTAAGACTCTTATATAGACCTAATAAGAACAGGACACGTCTGGAATCTGGACTTTTCTCCTATCTAAATATGAATCATATAAAAGCTAACACTGCTATCTTTGATCTTCGAGATAACCTGAAATCTTTAGTAAAAATAGATGAAGAGATAAGACAAGCCGGCTCCTACCTGTAATGTCCCACGCTGTTATCTGGTTACACAATCTGTGTCACAATCCTAGTGGTCTGTGATGTTTAGTTTTTGTCTAGAATTGTGTTACTGCTTCTCATTGGACTTTGATCTCCAAACATAGTAAAGGAATGACACCAAATGTTGGGGAGGAAAGTATCGTCATTGGCTTGAAGAGGTGGATTCTCAAACTAGGGATCACATGGAACAAGAAAGAGTTGACTACCTACATCTAACCACCAGCTTTCTGGCATGCAAGGCATAAAAAAGTTGCAAGTTTTTGTGCAAATCAGGTTTCTGGAAAACTATTAAAAATAACAAAGAGCTCTTCATAAACAATGATGGTCGTTTTATCTTGTTTCACTCATACAAAACACACATATACACTTGGCTTGCGCAAGGGTTCCCATACACATTAGATGAATGTTGGCCAAACACATAAGCAGGAACAACCGACCATTGTTATATGGTGGTGTTCCAACTCTCTCCTGAAGAGAAGGGGGAAAGAAGTATCAGACATGTTGAATTTCAATATGGCCAATCCTTATGTCCTCAATGGAGGTCAGCCAGTGCCAGAGATATCTTGCTGTCTGAAGTGTATGGAAGCTTTAAGGGGGCTGCTTGAGACCCAAGCATAATAGATACTGATGACCTAAACACAGGATAACTCATCAGGATCAGACTGGTGGGGTTACAACATTGGGACTCGACACCAAGCATCTGATTTGCCTGGTAGAAGCACCATACAAGGAGTATGGCTGTTGTAGCTTTGCCCTCACTCAAGTGAATGGGAGCTGAGCTGGTGTGTCCCTTGAGAACCAAAGATCGGGCATGTTAAAATTCAGTATGCCCACTCTTGTTTCGGAATACCACCGTACACATTAGATGATCAGATGGTCCCACTGAAATCCCTGTGTTTGGCCGGCATTCATCTACTGTGTATGGTCACCTTAAGAGGCAAAGACTACAGTCATGGCCAAAAGTTTTGAGAATGATACAAATATTAATTTTTACAAAGTCTACTGCTTCAGTTTTTCTAATGGCAATTTGCATATACTCCAGAATGTTATAAATAGTGATCAGCTTAACAGCAATTACTTGCAAAGTCAATATTTGCCTAGAAAATGAACTTTATCCCCCAAAACACATTTCAACATCATTGCAGCCCTGCCTTAAAAGGACCACCTAACATCGTTTCAGTGATTGCTCCATTAACACAGGTGTGGGTGTTGATGAGGACAGGGCTGGAGATCAATCTGTCATGATTAAGTAAGAATGACACCACTGGACACTTTAAAAGGAGGCTGGTGCTTGCCATCGTTGTTTCTCTTCTGTTAACCATGGTTATCTCTAAAGAAACACGTGCAGTCATCATTGCACTGCACAAAAATGGCCTAACTGGGAAGAGTATTGCAGCTAGAAAGATTGCACCTCAGTCAGCAATCTATCGCATCATCAAGAACTTCAAGGAGAGAGGTTCCATTGGTGCCAAAAAAGGCTCCAGGGCGCCCAAGAAAGACCAGCAAGCGGCAGGACCTTCTCTTAAAAGTGTTTCAGCTGCGGGATCGGGCTACCAGCAGTGCAGAGCTTGCTGAGGAATGGCAGCAGACAGGTGTCAGTGCATCTGCACGCACTGTGAGGCGGAGACTCTTGGAGCAAGGCCTGGTCTCATGGAGGGCAGCAAAGAAGCCACTTCTCTCCAGAAAAAACATCAGGGACAGACTGATATTCTGCAAAAGGTACAGGGAGTGGACTGCTGAGGACTGGGGTAAAGTCATTTTCTCTGATGAATCCCCTTTTCGATTGTTTGGAACATCTGGAAAACAGCTTATTCGGAGAAGAAGAGGTGAGCGCTACCACCAGTCTTGTCTCATGCCAACTGTAAAGCATCCTGAAACCATTCATGTGTGGGGTTGCTTCTCAGCCAAGGGAATCGGCTCTCTCACAGTCTTGCCTAAAAACACAGCCTTGAATAAAGAATGGTACCAGAATGTCCTCCAAGAGCAACTTCTCCCAACCGTCCAAGAGCAGTTTGGCGCTCAACAATGCCTTTTCCAGCATGATGGAGCACCTTGCCATAAAGCAAAGGTGATAACTAAATGGCTCAGGGAACAAAACATAGAGATTTTGGGTCCATGGCCTGGAAACTCCCCAGATCTTAATCCCATTGAGAACTTGTGGTCAATCATCAAGAGACGGGTGGACAAACAAAAACCAACAAATTCAGACAAAATGAAAGCATTGATTCTGCAAGAATGGACTGCTATCAGTCAGGATTTGGTCCAGAAGTTGATTGAGAGCATGCCAGGGAGAATTGCAGAGGTCCTGAAGAAGAAGGGTCAACACTGCAAATATTGACTTGCTGCATTAACTCATTCTAACTGTCAATATAAGCTTCTGTTACTCATAATATGAATGCAATTCTATTTCTGTATGTGATAAAAACATCTGACAAACACACATAAAAACCAGAGGGCAGCAGATCATGTGAAAATATAATATTTGTGTCATTCTCAAAACTTTTGGCCATGACTGTATATTAGACTATAAAACAGAAGGCTACTCCATTGAAATACATACTTCCACATTTACGTTTATCCTGGATATCGAATGGACGGTTGTCACAGGCCTGCGTTAGTGCATAGGTACAGCTAGTAATCTGGCTTTATTCACTGGGTTGGCTTGGTTTGGCTCTGTACACTTACCTACCAGGAAATATAGCAATAGCATAGACAACTTGTGCAGTAAGTATGGCACGTCCGTGAAGATTGTAAGTCAGACGATTGATGAAATATTGGTGTTTTCAGCTACACATTTCTCTAATGAAGTCCAGTAGACCACGCCAATGTGCAACCAGATCCTACAGGCTTCATATCCCAGCTGCTGGGAGGCTGCAAACGTGTGGACTGTGAACGGAATATATTTCATTATAATTTTTATGAAGGAGCATGTCTGCTGACAGATGGAAACTTCTCTGCTTCAAATTACATTTAGAAGGGGCTGCAACATACACTATACAAGGGACAATGAAAAACACCTTATAGGAAAGTAACTTTTTCTATATTTTTTTTTATCTTCTGATGATTTTACATAAATTTGGAGGCGGCCATATTGTCTGAGCTGTTGCAACAGGTCCAGAGGTTTGCTTTACAGCAGGTACCTGGACCTGTGGGAGAGTGTATGCTTTGTGTCATGTGTAGAGGTGACTGTGCAAGTGCAAGGTGTAGCTGAAGCCCATCTATAAAGGGAATCTGTCACCAGAACCCAGCATATCATCCAAGATATGATAGGTTAGGGTCACCTGAATCAAATGGTGTTTTCCCCTTGTGAATTGCGTTCTCCGTTACTGAGATATCGCTGTTTTTGTCAATATGCAAAGGAGATCTTTGGAGCAATGACGGCGGTCATTGCTCCAAAAAGCTAAGTGACAACGTTCTTGTTGCTCCAAAGAGCTCAATTACATATTGACAAGAATGGTGACAACTTGGCAATGATTAACAAGGGGGAAACACTGTTTGTTTCAGGTGACCATAACCTATCTATCTGCAGGTCTGGGTTGATATTCTGGGATTTGGTGACACTAACCTATCTATCTGCAGGTCTGGGTTGATATTCTGGGATTTGGTGACACTAACCTATCTATCTGCAGGTCTGGGTTGATATTCTGGGATTTGGTGACACTAACCTATCTATCTGTAGGTCTGGGTTGATATACTGGGATCTGGTGACCGTAACCTATCTATCTGCAGGTCTAGGTTGATATACTGGGATCTGGTGACATTCCCTTTAAAAAACGTCATATGTGGATTATTATTTGACATGTAACACAATGTTTTATTTCCAGTGCGCTGCCCCTGTAGGGATTGAATGACGTATTTGTGAGCATTTAACTTTGCATTAGCTTTCGAGGGTTGCCGCATTACATGTGTTCTTTTGATGCTGTTGTGTTGCGTGTGCAGGACCTGTGGTCACATGACCAGATCTGTGCAAGTCCTCAAGACAGTAAAGTGTGCTGCATATGCTAGAAGGGACTTACCTTATAAAAGTGTTGGGTGCTAGGGGTACAAGTCAGAGTCAGGACATGTGGGCTGGAAGAAAGACTATAGGTTTGCTTACCCTGCTTTTCCTGTCCTCTATATAGCACTGTTAGCAGTTTTGAGGGACTATTTCATGGAAACTACTTCTATAGAAAATATAATATGGTGCTTATTTTTACAAGTAGCTTTCACCTCTTTGTTAATGGAGAACAAAAAACACACACAAAGCAGAAGGTTCTGTGTGGAGCCGCCCTGCTGGTCACTGGTACTAAATGCTTCAAAATACTTCAATTTCCTGAAAAGAATCTCCTGTGCTTCACTGTAATTTATAAGGAAGCGTAACCGCAGTACCAGGTCCTCAACGTTTACCCAGCGATAGATGATTTACATCCATCTGATGTGGTCCACATTATCTACATATTAAACGTAACGGTTATACGTGAATGTTAATTTGCCGCACAACATCTGTTTTACAGCAGTCGAAATGTCGGAACATGATTGCATGTAATCGGACATAGTTGAGATGTCAGCTGTGTTTTTTCAGGTTAATTTATGCAACCATAAGAATTTAATAAAACGATCGCTGTTTCGGGTTGGATTTTTATTGCTTTTATAGTTGAGAACAGATTTTAAATTTGGCTAAATAAATCCTATTTCTGTACCAAATAGGAAAAAGGTTGAAGACCGAGAGGCAGTAATTGTTGTATCCACTAAATTTTCACTGCTCGGGGGTGCAGATTTTACCGTAGGTAGGACCCTGTGTCCATTATATAGAGCCTCATTTATCGGGTTCGATCAAAAAAGTTGCAAATGCCCAACTGGATCAATACGTCTAAAAAGTTGATTGGTACCCATGGTTTATACCTTTCTCTTTATGGTGCAAAGACAGGTGTGGTATGGAGAGATGTGGAGCAGTGGTGGCCATCTTGGTGACCATCCACTTTTAATGGTTGTTTGCCATTGAAAACTGTTCTCACTTGGGTTGCTATATCCCTCAATAACGTGCTTAGGTTTGTCATGGAACTCAGGAAAATTGTAAGGAACACCGGAAGATCTCAGAGCCAACAGATATAAAAAAGCAACCTGATATCTCCTACACACAAAAACCTAGTCTGAAATTTGAACTTTGCTACATCTTTGGGCTCATTTTAGGCACAAGTCTACCCAAAAAGTTTGTCTGGTATTCTAACACCTGTAGGTTAGATGTGCAGACGTAATCTGAGTTCTTTTGGAATTTGGTGGTGTCGTCTTGCAAGCAGCTATAGACCATGTATTCTTCTGACTCCACCAATAAAAAGATGTATATACATGGGTAGATATCTCCTTGACTTTCGTGAATGCTGTGTTAGAAAATATAGGTGATAAAAGTCTACAGAACATCTATAACCCTTTGTTTTTGGGATACAAAATCCCCAAAATGGTGGATCAATAAAAACACCATCTCCTGACAGAAGATACACTCTACGGCCAGAAGTATATAAGCCCCAAGTTTGGTATGGCGGGAACCTCAACCCAATTCAACACCTTTGGGATGAATTAGAACACCAGTTGTGAGCCAGGCTTTCTCCCCCCAACATCAGTGTCTGACCTCACAACATCTTTTTTGGCTGAATAGGCACAAAATTCCCACAGACACTCTCAAAAATCTTGTGGAAAGTCTTCCCAGAAGCCTAGAAATGGGGTCCAACTCCATATTAATGCCCATGGTTTTGGATGAAGAAGTCCATCAAGCTGATAAAAATGGGATGGTCAGGTATACATTTTTCCCATATAGTGTACTGTACATTAAAATGGAATTCTTCTTTCAGCTTTTGCTCCTTTTTGGGGTATTTCTAAACCAAATTGTCAGAATATCAGGTAAAAATAAGCCAAGTGTCTCCAAAGGATCTCCAAACCTTCAAGAGGAGATGAAAAACCTTCTTGATGAAGATGAAGGTTAGTGGATGGATGTTATTTGCAGAATACAGGTTCATATACAGTAAATGTCATGGTCATGTGGCCATATACTTTTTGGCCATATAGTGTACAGTACATTTAGGTTCAAGTCTTCTGTCTGTTTTTGCTCCTTTTTGGGTATTTCTAGATGAAATTGTCAATTAAGTTTAATGTGGAATCTCAAAACCTTAAAGAGAACTTGATATTTCACATGGAAATGAAGGTTAGTGATGTTATTTACTTTGGAGCTTCTACCAAGTTCTATGAAATCTAGCATTCACAAGTCATGGCTATACAGTGGATATCCACCATCCAATATTTCTGTTTAGGAGAAATTCCTAAAATTGCTTCAATGAGAAGCCGTGGTTATTCGATACACCATAATAGAATAATCACAATGCGTGTGGACCTTACACTTTCCATCCCACATGACATATACTGTGAATGGTGATTACTCTGAGCACATTCTTCTGGATTGTCCTCAGAGACTCCATTAGATAGAAAACTCAGATTTTCTTTAATTGAGCTCTGTGGCCAGTGAAGATTTGGAGGATCTCCAATTTACAGGGACTAGGGAATTGGGGCCTTAGACGGGCTGTAGGTGTGTAACAAGATTTACTTTGAATATCTGACAACATCATGTACTATAGGGATTTACTAGAAGACCATAAAGATTGGCTTATCTGAAAGGTGACGGCTTCGGGTACAACTTACAGTTGTGTTGTAGCCCCCTACGACTCTCCACTGGGTTACGATAACAAACGCGCAGAGTCCCTTCAGCATCTGTTTCTCTTCTCTCAAATCCCATTCCTTCATTTCAGAAAATTTCCTTTGAAAAATGGCTCTTACATAACACTCCGACAAACACAGATTTTCTGCCAGAAAAAAAAAAATTGCTAATTATTTTTTAACTGATTATGGGTCAGTTTGATGAATGACCCAGAAACATAGAACGCAAGTCCAAAATAAACAGAGAAGTGCAGTAACTGCTTCGGGGAAAACAGACGTCCTTTCTCTATGAATTTCAGTGTTGGGAGACATGGGGCTGACTTAATTGGTTTGTGCATTTTTACTGGTGCAACTTAATTTCCCCTGATAATCCAAAAATCTGCAAGTCCCCGAGTTCTCTTAAGGATCACGAAACCTAAAAATAAATCCTAAAAATAAACAAGAAATAGAGCTTGTCCGACTGTATCATTTTCTGCAAGATCCTGGCACAAGTAGTCTTGTAGAAATCTTGCAGAGAACATAGGGTTAATCTACTGATGTTTGATGGTTGGCTAAGGGGGTGAGGCATAGAAAATTGGGCAGGTATGATGATCTTATAGTCCCACTGTTGACAGGTAAGAGGGGGAGGCTCCTGCTGCAGCTAGTTGTCTTACAAGCAGTCACGTGTGTGAGGAGGTTGTGACATGTCTGATCGTCTGAGACACTTAGATTTCTTTAAAAAAAATTGAAAGTTTTAATAATAATAAGACATAAAATAGGATCTTATGGGATTATGTTTTTGTAAAAAAATTTTAAACAATGTATTGCATTTCATAGAAAATTTGGTGACACATAGAATAGCCACCATTACAGCTGTCACCCTAAAATCTAAATCTACAATTCAGGGATCTATTGATACATTCACTATTATTGCATCATTTGACATGGAGAAGACTGGGAAATCTTGGTGACATCTCATATGGCCACCGCTGAAGCTCTCACAGCTTACCAGCACAAGCTGGGATATACTGGAGTAGTCACAGGACATGCTGCAATTTCGACTCACAGGGCTGGCACCAGGTTTTTGTAGGCACTTGGAAAATAAAGCTTCAGTGGGCCCCTTTGTGATGCAATTCATTCAGCAACAGAGAGTTCTTCTAAAAGGCCTGAAATTGGCATTGACATTCCCCAACATGTATAATGGCCCCTATATTATGCTTCCATGCAGTACAATGGCCCCCTTATGCTCCATACATCATAAAGGCCCTCTTATGCTCCCGCATAGTATAATGGTTCCCTTGTGCCCTCATACAGTACAGTGGCCCCCTTGTTACCCCATATAGTAGCTCCTTAAGCCCCTATACAGTATAATGGCTCCCTTATGCCCCTATACAATATAATGGCCCCCTTATGCCCCATGCAGTGTAATGGCCCTCTTGTGCCCCACACAATATAATGGCCCTCTTATGCCCCAACACAGTATAAAGGCCCTCTTATGCCCCACTCAATATAATGGCTCCCTTATGCCCCATACAGTATATAGGCCCTCATATGCCTCCACATAGTGTAATGGCCCTGTTATGCCCCAACACAGTATAAAGGCCCTTTTAGGCACCAACATAGTATAATGGCCTGCTTATGCCCTCGTGCACCCCTTATTACCCCATATAATGGCCCCTTAAGCCCCATGCAGTGTACTGGCTCTCTTATGCTCGAACACAGTATAATGGTCCTATAATGCCCTCCTACATTACAATAGCTGCCTTATACCCCCATGTAATGGCTTTTTATGTCCCCATACAGTGGGGTTGTTGGACCACCACTGTTCAATTATTGATGACCCATCTTGCGGAGAGTTTCTCAATAAAGATGAACTGGAATAACCCTTTAACCACTGTGGGTTTACTAATAAGAAGGGTGAGTGACAGCCCCTCTATCAGTTCTAATGGCAACCATATTCATTATTGTCACCCAGATTTCCAGGTACAGATAACACATATATATGGAGAAAATGTGAATGAGACACAGTAAGACCCCACTTGCAAATTTAAATAGCATATTTTTTTTATGTGATATTACAGCGCCAACATTTCTACACCAGGAGACTAGGGATTAGAACAGAATGGCGGTAGATGACAATTTTAGGGCTATTTATTTATAAAAGGTAAATTACAAGAAAAACAGAATATGACAAAACACTAAATCTCACAATAAAACACAAGACAGATTTTATCCAGGGTTTATCCCTTCATGTCACAGCGGTCGTTTATTTATGACACATTATTTTAAGCAAGTCATAAATCAGCAGCAAATCCTGGAAATTTCAGCACAATAGCTGTAGGAGCTGCTGCAAAGAGTGTCTGTCTCACCGGAGGAGCCCGAATGTGCATGCATTACACAGACAGCCTATTGACTTCAGTAAGAACAGTGTAATACCTTGTTTCTCCTGTGGTGGCGCTGCAGGGAAATTAAACAGTTGTTGCCAGGTACTCACTGTACGGTGCAGTTAGAGTTCCTGCAGTAGGGCTCTCTATCATCCGCTTCTTTTGTCTGGGTTCCTTCTAATTAAAAAGGGCATGTTAAAAGGCAAAAAATTGTAAAAACAGCTTAATTTTTTAAACATTAAAAGGAGTCTGTCAGGTTTTTAGTGTTATTATTATTATGTCTAGTGAACTAAATCCAAGTTTTCCTGTTTCTTGTTATTAGCCATGTGTATTCCTGCAGTCTGTCTTGCAGTCTGATCATCTTGGTCTACTGTGGGAATTTCTTAGTGTTGTCAGGAAACTGAGCAGCCATGTTGAGTGTGTAAACTGAATTTGGAAGATGAGGAGAACCTCCTGCTGCATTCCAGACGCCACATACACTGGTCATGAAACTACCCACAACAGTAGCAGAATGACCCCGGAGTCGCCGTGTCACATCAGGGCCAAGAGTCATTTGCAGCTAAAATAATAATATAAAACATAAATAAACTTTCTGTTGGTGCAGTATATATATATATATATATATATATATATATCTCACATATATTTTTAAATTTATACAGTACATATATACATTCTTTTAGACAGTTTTTATAAATCTGCCTTATTGCTCTTGAAACAGAGACCATTCAGGAATAAAATAAGAAACTACGGAGTCCCAGAACACTCCTGTACACTACACCATAACCATCTTCAGCGACAAGCTCTGTAGAAATATCCTTCTTTATGCACAGTTATACAAAATGATGTCATAGTACAGGAATAATGCACTTAAGATAAAATGTGCACTGCAATGTCATAGTACAGGTGTATTGTACAGAGTGATGTCACAGTACAGAGATAAACACAGTGATGTCACAGTACAGAGGTAATAAACACAGTGATGTCACAGTATAGAGATAATACACATAGTGATGTCACAGTACAGAGATAATATACACAGTGATGTCACAGTACAGGGGTAATAAACACAGTGATGTCACAGTGCAGAGATAATACACACAGTGATTTCACAGTATAGGGATAATATATACAGTGTTGTCACAGTACGGGTTAATAAACACAGTGATGTCACAGTACAGAGATAATACACACAGTGATGTCACAGAACAGGGATAATAAACACAGTGATGTCACAGTACAGGGGTAATAAACACAGTGATGTCACCGTACAGGGATAATACACACAGTGATGTCACAGTATAGCGATAATATATACAGTGATATCACAGTACAGGGATAATAATCACAGATTCCTTCCACCATCCATAGACATTATTACTGTATATTTTAGACATCATACAGTATATTATTAGTATTGCGCCCACTAGTTGTTGGATTTAACTTCCTGATTTTCTTACATTTTTGCCGTTTTGCAGCCTTGGAAAGCCGGGGACAAACCCAGTGATCTAGTGAGAACAAAGTCATAGATATTGATGTTGTAAGACATTCTTCCAGTATAGACAGCTGTTATGTAAAGCTGAACATATCATGTAGTGTTTAGGATCATTCTCACCTCCGGGGCTATCACATCACTGTCTGCACATTGTCAGGATCAAGTGCTTTTCTCTGCCGCATCCTACCTTGAGATAGAGATAATATCCTCTATACAAACATCTTCACAGACAGGCCTTTACATCAACAAAGACTGAACTATACCGTCACATCTACAGCTTGTCAAACACCTACATGTACTTTACACGTCTAACTCTTCTGGTTCCTCATCTACTCCCAAGCCAAAAGGTTGTCAGTTTTTTAGAATTATTTGTATAGTGATACATTCCCCTTCCTCCCAAAAAATACTTGTTTGAGGATCATTGAGGCTACATTACAGCTCGTATAGACAGCTTACCTACCAATGGCCCACTAAACTGTCATGCTGCATGTAATACCGCCATACAGTAATTCAGTAAGTGGAATGCAATATCCAAATATTGCTATTTGGTGCCTAAAATAAAGTGCCATACTGTGAGAAAATAATACCACTATTCACTCCTCAAATAATACTACCATACAGTGGTCATATATTAGCCTCATACTGTGTCAAAATAATACTAATATTCAGTAATCAAATAAGAGTGTCAAATTGATACCGATATTCAGTACCTACATAACAGTGCCCAAATACCCTCATATACTTGCTAATAATCCTACTATACATTGAGAAAATAAAAATGTCAGCAGTGTACAAGTAATACTACTATTCAGTACCTAAATAGCAAGGAAATTCATATCAGTATTCACCCCCCAAATAATACTACCACGGTATCACTAAAATACCACAAATAATATCACAATGCACTGACCAGTTAATACCAACCATAGTTCACTAACAACAATACCATTTAGTGTCGGAATTATTTTGCTATCCAGCATCTACATAACAATGCCTGGCAGGGTATAAATACCACCATATACTGACCAAAAAAATACCACCATACACAGTGCTCAAATAGAAGTGTTATACAGTACCCAAATAATGCTACTGTTCTGTACCTCAATAACAGTGCCATACAGCGAGTATACTAGTCCCACTAGTCAAATAATACAACTATACAGTCATCCAGTAATATTGTCGCACAGTATCCAAATAATACTGCTATTCACTACCTATATAACAGTGCTATATGATGAACAAATAACACCAGTACCCACTCCCCAAATAATACTGCCATACTCTGGTCAAATAATTACTGCAATGTCAAAATAATACTTCTATTCAGTAGGTAAATAGCAGTGCCATGTAGTGACCAAGTAACAACATGCACTCCCTGAATAATACTGCCATACAGTGATCAAATAATACTGTCATGCACTGTAAAATAATATTACTAATCAACATCTAAATAACAGGGTTGTGCAGTGACCAAATACCGCCAAACTCTCACTCACAGTCTCCAAATAATACTGATATATAAGGGGCTTACCTATTGATGACCTGTCCTTAGGATAGATTATCAATATGTGATTTGGGAGGGTCCGACATCTGGGATCCCCACAGATCAAATGTTTGAAGAGGATGAACACAGCAGCCTTTTCCCTGATGATGTCATGTTCTTCGGTTACATGGTACAGCAGGAGCTCAGTCCCATGCAAGCCAATGGGACTAGGCTTCAATACGAAGCACAGCCACTATGCTTGGTATTCAATGACAAGGCAGCATCGCTCACCCCAACTCTTAACCACAGATCTGTGGATGTCCTGCGTGTAGGACCCCACTAATCACATACAGTATAGATGACCATAAGGATATATTGTCTTGGAAAACCCCTTTAAGTACCTAAATAATAGTTATATATATTGACCAAATAATAGTGCTGTACTGTACATTGACCAAATGAAACCACTGTATACTCCCCAAATAATACTACAATACTATGATCAAATAATAGTGTCAAGATAACATTACAATTCAGAGCCATGCAGTACTAAATACCACCATATAGTGCACATACAATTGTACTGCCAAACAGTGATATAATAACTGTGAACTGCAGTGTCTTAATACTACTAGTATTCAGTATCTAAATATCAATGCCATTTAGTGACGAAGTAATACCACTATACACTTCCCATATAATACCTCCATACTACTATTCTGTACCTGACTAATAGTGCTATACAGTGTACAAATACACCCAAATAAGGTGAGTGTATTTTTATAAACCTAAATCTCCCACTTTGTATCAGTGATATTATTCTGGATATTTGTAGAATTGTCTTCTTATTTGTCTTTTTCCGTGTTCCATTGACTCCTATGAGGATGTGTTTGTTTATGGCCATCCATCACTTACATAAACACGGTATCACGCTGCTCGACGGCTGTGCTAGTGTAAGGAAATCCTTTAATCCCTGCCCTTAAGAACTGTGGCTGCGATCCTCTACTGTATTACATGGAGCTGAGAGAAGAGGTGTAATCCTTCTCTGGGTTGTTATACAAAGCGTTCCATATTCCATTATTACCACATCGCTCACTGGTTTTATATGCACCCGGCGGACTCCTTACATATGTCATCATTATACAGATCCTACACCGTGTAGGATAATCATCACCTTCCTTATGTATGATCTGTCCCGGCATGTGGTCGTCAGCGGGTGTAATAACTCACGGCGGGGTGTAACTACCAGAAAGGCGCTCTGGAAACAAACATTACAAAATGTTATTATTCTACAGGCCGATTTCACTACAAAAGTAATGACCGCTATGGGATTTATGGTGGCCATTATATGGTGACCCTAAACTATCTGCAGGGCTGGGGTGCGGTGACACTCCCTTTTTGTTTGTAGAATATAGGGGATTGTGTTAACTTATTTTTTTCCTGGTAAAGTAACAGGACACAAAATTTCACAATGGATGCAAAAACTTAAACTGAATTCAGCGCAGTGTCAGCTTTGACGGTACACACCCGGGGGCCAGAGATATTGATGCCGATATCCCTCCACTGTCAGAAGGATGGGCCTCATTGCTGGCTGGTAAGGAAACCCCTCTTGATAGTACAAGGCTATTGAAGAGTACTGTCGCCATGACGCTAGGCTGTAAGGCCTGCCCTTTGATAGAGGAGGGATATCAGTGCCGAAACCAACGGCACCGATATCTCTGTCACAGGGCTTACTGGCTGACTTTAGCGCACTGTCAGCTCTCTAACGGTATATAATACGTGAAAGGTCCTCTTTAAGGTTGGGCATAATAAATCCTCAATGCAGCCATGCTAATGGTGTAGCTCCCATTTTCCTAAAATCCTGATAAGGGTCCCAAGGGTAAGCTTGCACTATATCAGCAGCACAATTTTCCTCTTGGTCACTCGAACAAGAGGGATTATTTGTCTGATCCCGCAATCCTATTACATGTGTTAACTTTTCTTCAGGCCCTGATTTGGAATTTAAGGGCCTTATAGGTTATACAAAAGGGTGAAGAGGTCATAGCATATATTAGAATGAAGCCCTATTCTAGGAACTGGTTAACACTACTTCACCTCTGTCTACCTAAGATGAATGGACCATATTCTTTATAGATCCTCTCCATCTATATTCCATGATCCATGGGTTTATTTTCCATACCCTTCTTTGCCTACATTGTGGAACTCGTAGAGAAGGGTTCCCCACTCAATAAAACAAGGAACTAGACTGGCTTCCCTATCTCCACGAGTCCCATAGCAGTCACGTACATGAGGCTATTTCTGTGGTGTACACATCAATTCTTGAGGTTGCATGGGGAAAATATTGTGCTAAAGTGTAACATTTAGTGTTTGTGACTCTTACAGGAAGATCTTCCTATGTAGACTTATGGAAGAGTGAAGAAATCAGACGATACCTTTTAGAGTATACTCAGTTAGCCTTTAAAAGGTATCGCCTGACTTCTTTACTCTTCCACTACTTTCAATGGCTAACACGGTACAACATTATACTACTATGTAGACTTATGTTATCATTCTGCACTTCAGAGAAGACTTCTTAGATGAGATGTCCATGATGTCCTCCATCTCCACCACTGACATCTCACAAGCCTTAATACTGATAAAACCAGAACAATCTCTATTTAATGTCCCCCATGGTTGTCCTCTTTGGATCCTCTATTAGGGCTGATCTTGAACTGGAGATTTTGAAGCTAGCACGTTCTAGATGATCTTCCATTCAATGAGTGCCATGTGAAGCCACATTTGTACATGCGTATGACATCTTTGAGCCAATTGTTGAGGTTCCTTAACTTTCCTTGCATTAGGAAGGATGGTTGTCTTAATGGGAACAACTTTTTGAAGGATGAGATATCTTCATGACCCTCTGCAAGGGTTTTATTCTGTTGCATTGTGAGCATGGTGGGTGAGATGACAACCCCAGGAGTTCTCAGGCTGTCATCATAAAGTCTGACAATCAACATTACTGTAACTAGGAGCCAAGTTGGTCAGGATGGAGGGTTATCTTAAGAGTCCCAGGCCGGTCTCTTTCTCCAGCTATCAGTAAACCACAGGGCATTGCACTATTGCACTTTCGAGAGGATCTTCCTGCTTTGTTAATGTGTCAGGGCTTGCATACCACTAGCAACTGGAATTCCACCTACTGTAAACATTTGTGCGGAGCAGAACTCCTGTGCCGACCACTGGAGATGCTTCAGTGGAAATTATTATGAAATTATGAAGATGTATGTGTTGTGCGTTCAACTTACCGGCTAAGTATAACAGAGCTGTGCCGAAAAGATCACTCACAATGGATTGTCTCTTTACTTTCCTCTTGACGGGTTCCAGAGGATTGAAACCCAAGACCATGAAATGCACAAAGTAGAAAGAATTCCATATGATACAATGGGGCAAAAAACATTGTTTTATCCAATTTTTGCATTCCTACACCAGTCATAATAAATGTCCCGACTGACGCTAGGCATCCCTGAATGATCAAGAGACTTGCGTGCACTAGAATGGAAATATACTGTTGTACATTTCCTATAGAACTCACAAATGTTCTGACATGAGTTATAATAAATGGCCGATGCGTCCCCGCTCTAGCCCACCCTGCTCTTCAACCCACTCTGGCCATACCTGCAGAAAGTGGCAAGCAAGGCGCAGAATGAGGGATGTAGCACATCTTTGGCGCAAGAAATGGTTATTCACCAAAGATATGGCACCTTAATACCCATCTACGATAGAAAACTTGCATAGATGGGTTGATAAATTTGCCCCAGTGAATTGGGATAATCTATGTGGTTCCTGGGTTTTCAGCATAAACATCAACCTTAATGGTAAAATCCAGAAGACTATCAAGGGGCCCAATATGGGCATTCTCCATGGTCTGTTCAGAAATTCAAGGACAGAAAGATTCTTTTTGTGGATATATATATATATATATATATATATATATATATATACATATATATTAGGGTGCCCTTTACAGGTTTCAAAAAAGAAATGGGGTCTTAGGGTAGAATATGGAACCAAACTCACCTGTAGACTTCCATCCATCCAGTCCAACCTATTACTATCCTATTTCCCCTTGAATCCACCAAATATAGTGGGTAGTGGCCCGATAGGCTACATATTTTACTTCATAGTGGACCTCTGTACTTGAGAAAAAGTTTTCTTCAGATGCCCATTAAACTACACAATAGACAACTATTTTCTTTAATGTTAAAGGTCCTAAAGGTGAGACCTGCACCTATCAGGCATATAACCTGTAGATATACTGCAAATGGTTATGAGGGAAAACCCCATTAAAGAGCTTTTTGGGACTTGATGACCTTCATGATCAGAGATTTGGAGGTCTGGCTCTGGGTACCCCCATTAATCATCTGACCGACGAGGCTGCGGCGCTCCAGAAAGTGCTGGGTGACCTTCATTGTTTATTAGGCACAGCTCCATACTTTTACTAGTGGCTGTGCCTGGTATTGCAACTCATTACAGCTTAGTTCAAGTGAATGGGACTGATCTAATGTCAGGCATCTCTGTGGCTGATCAATCAGCTGAATTGGTAGGTATGCCGAAAGTTGGGCACCCACTGATATAATATTAGTGGCCTATGCGAAGGGCAGACAATCAATTTTGGGGTCTCAGACAACCCCTTTAATGAATATTCTATAGGCTATGTATTTGCAATGAAGGTGCCCACTTCTCCTGTATGGTACCAGAGCCTCGGATATACTCTCAGATATCTCCGATTCACGTTACGAATCTGAGAATCGGTGATATGGATTTCTAGACGGTCTATGGGCCAATAGTGTACACATCGCTCCATAATATGGACTCATACACCACCATTAGGCTCCATGCACACAGCACTGCTGTCTATTAGATGTCTAAGCCGCCTGCTAATTGCCTTATACAGAAGGTACACCAGAAGTTTTCCGAATTGTTTGAAATCCCTTCTAAACATGTGTAAATGTATTAGCCAGACCCCTGCAGAATGTGAATACAAACCCTTTTACAAGCTAAATAGATAGAGCCGCTCACACATCCATCCTCACTATTTATGGGAGGGGAATGGCGGATTTTTAAAGAAACATTTTGCACACTTGTAATAAAATGATCACAAGCGGGTGACGCGAGCCAAGAGAGCCTGGCTATTTGTAGGGGTTGGCTGCCCTCCCGCGTACCCTGCCTCTAATTCTTCAGAGGCGTGGATAACACTTCTTGAGGAATCTGCATTTCCTAATAAATATCAGGATTCTGGGATTTTCTTGGCCCACACTTGTTAAGTCATGATTAAAAAATCATCATACGTTTTATCTTTTTAATAGGGTGTGAGCCATAGGGAACCAAGAAGGGGCGCATTCACATTGTGTCTGGTTTTCCTTCTAAAAAAATGGTGCCGTGAACTGTGATCTATGTGATGTGAGACATGTACGATTGTATTGTATCCAGCAATTGCTATGTATCTTTAAATATAGTTTTTCTGGAATTTGCCTAAATCAATGGTGTTGGCAAAAATTTGATACTTTGTAAAATATCTTATGAGAGAAAAATGCTTCTTTCTCCTCTTAGGCCCGGTTCTCATCTGCGTTTGGATTTCCGTTCGAGGAGTCCGCATGGAGACCCCCCGAACGGAAACCTATATGCATAAAAAAGCAGTTTGCCTGGAAAACCCGCGGAACCCATAGACTATAATGGGGTCCGTGTGGTTTCCGCACGAAATATGCGGAAACATGCGGAGAGGAAAGCGCTGCTTGCGGAAACCGAGCAGAAACCACACAGACCCCATTATAATCTATGGGGGCCACACTTTTTTATGCGTGTAGTTTTCCGTTCGGGGAGGTCCCCAAGCGAACTCCCTGAACGGAAACCCGAACGCAGATGTGAACTGGGCCTTAGCAGACTCACTTCTTCCCCTCCCTCCTACACTCACTCTGTGCTAAATCCATTTCATTAGATGTACTGTTGGCTCATAGAGGGATCAGATTACACCTGTCCTCTATAAAGAGGAAGGAGAGTGTAGCAGAAAGCAGCTAATAGTAAGTTTTCTGTCTTACCCCGTGTGTTCTATTCACATCATCACAGGTCAGTTTTGCTATATAATGACCACTAGAAAAAAAGTGTAATGTCTTGGCGGGTGCACGACAAACGTTTATTATATTGAGATATTTAGGTAGCACATGGGGTAAACCAAGTGTCAGGACGTTGATGTGCCCCATGTGACCACTGAGGCCCAATCACAGACCTCAATGGTGACTCCGGGGTGAATGATGTTACTCAGGAGGTCGGAAGAGGACAGAAAAGGACACAGAGAAAGCGCCAGACGCCATGAGGAGGTGAGGGAAGGTGGGTATAACTGTTTGTCATTTTTTTACACCTTCCCTGTCCTCCATCTATTATACTCTGCGGACTGAAGAGACCCCACAGTATATTTTTTTTCCTTTTCTTGGGTGAAGAACCCCCTTTCTAAGTTTCGGGGTCGGGTCAGCTTTTGGAAAATTTTGGTCAAATCTGGTTTGATCCGAACTTGTCATCTAAAATGACAGATACACTATAATTTTTTAGTTTTTCAACGATCCCCTTTCAGTTTGTCCAATGAGATATCTATTGCTATGAATGGACACCTATTGATTTCTTTATTGATTCTGCTGCGGGAGTCCCCATCCCTGAAATAATCTGTTCTTGAAGAGGGTTCCACAAACTGAACAAGAGCGGTCTAACCAATAGGATATGTCAAGAATTCATATGGATAGGGTTGAGCTGCAATACCAGAAACAACCACAGACAAGGCGGCGCTGTTTGTGGAAATTAGTACCCACAATCTCATACAACCCCCCGGCTATTGATAGCGCAAGTGTCTAAACAACACCCTGTCATATCGTATTTGGTTTATGGAATGATATCCGATTACACGAAATATATCTAAATTGCGCGGTTGAAAGTTCAGTCCCAATTAGAAATAAATGGAGGATACGAGAATTGGCCGAAGTCTGAAATTTATTTTGTGTAAATGTCAATGTCCAGCGGAGCCGTCTAAGTGTCATGAAACCTAATAACATAATGAGATACTGGAGCCGCAGCATTAATGTAAACCAGACCCAGTGTGGAGGAAAACACCATGAAAAAGCAAAGCCTCGAATATAACTCTCAGCAGTCACAAGATCTCCCAGCATGCCTTGGCAGCCACAGTAAATTTGGGGGTCAAATGTAGATCCCCATAATGACTGCTCAAGTCCCACACCAGATACCGGTGCAGATGTGAACGTAGCCTTAGCAGACTATTTGCCTGCTATCCCTCTGCTAAACTGACTTTCACTCTGAACATCTCTGCTATACCTGTCTCTGGATTGCAGGTCACATTACACAAGTCTATAGAAGTCTAAGGAGAAAGGAGGGAACTGTATAGATTATTATTTCTATTTGGTAGGGTGGTTTTATTTGGTGGACTTATTTAGGTAGTAAATAATAGCATAAAAAGGGATATCCAGCTGGGTCATCAATTTTAGATCGGCATGGGTCCGACCCCCACTGTTCAGCTGATTTTCTGTCCTGGCATAAGCTGCAGCGCTCAGTCACTGTACTTTTAATACTGGTCTGAGTGATTAAGCAACTGGATTCCCATAGAAATGAACGGGACAGCAGCTGCAGTATTCAATATGGCTGCCTTAAAAAGTAAGAGTGAGAACAGCAGCTCATTCTGGGGCACCGGAATACAGCTGATCTGCAGAGGTCCTGGCAGTGGGACCCTGTACGGATCTTAGATTGATGTCCCATTCTATGCACAGGACATCAGATTTAAAAAGCTGGATAACCCTTTTAAATAGGAATAGTATGGTGGCATTATTTAGGTACTGTATAGGAGTCTTAATTTGACACTGCATGATATAAGGGCACTGTATAGTGGTATTATTTATGCTTAGTATAGAGATTGTACTTTGGCACTGTATAGTGGTATTATTTACGCTTAGTATAGTATTTGTACTTTGGCACTGTATAATGGTATTATTTATCCTTAGTATAGTAGTTGTACTTTGGCATTGTATAGTGGTATTATTTATCCTTAGTATAGTAGTTGTACTTTGGCACTGTATAGTGGTATTATTTATCCTTAGTACAGTAGTTGTACTTTGGCACTGTATAGTGGTATTATTTATCCTTAGTATAGTGGTTGTACTTTGGCACTGTATAGTGGTATTATTTATGCTTAGTATAGAGATTGTACTTTGGCACTGTATAGTGGTATTATTTATCCTTAGTATAGTGGTTGTACTTTGGCACTGTATAGTTGTATTATTTACACTTAGTATATTGTTGTACTTAGGTACTGTATAGTGGTATTATTTATGCTTAGTATATGGTTGTACTTATGCACTGTATAGTGGCATTATTTACGCTTTGTATAGTGGTTGTACTTAGGCATTGTATAGCGGTATTATTTACGCTTAGTATAGTAGTTGTACTTAGGCATTGTATAGCGGTATTATTTACGCTTAGTATAGTAGTTATACTTAGGCACTGTATAGTGGTATCATTTACACTTAGTATAGTAGTTGTACTTAGGCACTGTATAGTGGTATTATTTACACTTAGTATAGTAGTTGTACTTTTGCACTGTATAGTGGTATTATATTATTTACACAAATTGTATGGGCTATTTTCTTTATATGTTGGTATTTTTATAGTGTATTATTTGGACAGTCTGTGGTACTATATCTATGCAGTAGATGGCTATTTCTGCTGTTTGTAAACTTTAAACTTTTATTCCTTCCTCACTTTTACTTGGAATTCTCCGTAGATTCTGATTTGGGCTTTGTGACCAGTTCCAATACTGTATTTTTTGTTTTTGTTTTTCCAGTCTTTGTGAAGGGTTCCTGTTTCATCAGCCCCCTGACACACTACGACTGTGTCCTGATTTTTGGTAATTTTGGGGTAGTGTAGGGGCTGAAGTCTAATTCTAGTATTATGAAGTCAGTTTGGCAGATAAGGTCCAATTTCTCCATAATTATCAGTGATATCTAAGACTTTGGAAAAATTGTGTCCGATGAGGTTTCTCTACGATTACTTAACTGTAACTGCAGAATAATTTCAGGTATACGCCAGATTGAACATGATGGAGAAAATTGGATTTCTGGCCATAATTGTGTATGTGGATACAATTTTCCATGGGGCGGGCATGAACTGGGAATATTATGAGATTATCGTCATTATACTTTATTTTTATGGTACTGAAATATTACTCAGCTTCATTCAGAGAATTGACTTATTCACGCCAGAGGAGCTTCCAATCTTATTTCCTAAACGTAAGCTCATAGACTCGGAAAAGTATACGTTACAGAAGAAATTAGTGGAAACCTCAATTCCAAAAAACACAAAAAATTCCATTTGGGTTTATCCATGCTACCTGAGCCACTTCTGTGTTGTACACCTACAAGCACCTGCATATCCTTTATAGCCCGAAGAAGATGAATTCTCACGCAGATTTGTTGAAGAAAATTTTAGAGCTTTTCCATCCATATCAATGAGGTTCGCAGAAATCTATGTGTCTTCTGCCAAAACAACCCCAGTTGCTACAAAAGAGCAGGTCTGGCTCTGGAGAACCCTGAAAGTCTTGGCAGTAGATGAACAGGCCACTGATGTAATTGTGCGCCATGTTTTGATTTACTATGTGATTCCTACAGAAAAAAGGAGGGTTCACTGGCTGGTGCCCTGCTAGTACTTGCTGCCCCCTGCTGGTCACTGCCGATCATGGTGGGTTCTAGTAGCCCTGTGATTAACCATTTATTAAAGGTTGATTCCTTTTTAGCATCAGTTCTTGCTTAGCCAATTGCTTGTCCTGTAGCTTTAGCCATATTATTGTAATAAGAGGTGGCTTGTGCATCACTTGCTCATCGTGAGCTAATTTTCCCCACCATAGTTGAGTCTTGGGTACAAAAATATTGCTTTCCTATTACGACACCATGCAAATACCCAATTCTTTCTTTATGGGGTTTTATGAGCTGAGAATCCCATGCTGGCAAAGTCGAAAGGTCTTCCAGTAATTTCCAGAGTACTTTGGGTTCTAGCTCAGAGTTTTTGGGGTCTCCAAACTAATGTAGAAGGGTTGGAAGTACATTTTAGATGGGTCTGTCTTACTGACAGATGTCCTTTTATGGGATAATCCCATTTTAGGTATATCCACAGAAATCCCGACCACGACAGTCTCCAAATATTTCAATGGTCCTTGTGTTTTAGGTTTATAAAGGGTAAGTTTAGAACAAGGAGTTAAAAGGAACAAGCCAGTTATGGCTACCTTATGGAGTTGAAGCTAGGTGCAACACCATGTAATGGCTTGTCAGGACATGTTCCTCCTTAATTTTCTTTACTGCGGCTGTGGTCCCCATGTATGAGAAAGAAGTCAGAGACCTGATCGGTGCTGTAGAAACTGGAGCATCGAACGTTGGGTAAGGTAAGGGTAACTTTGAGCTTAGAAGGTGGCTCTTTATCAAATTCATGGTCATCAATCTTGATGAACTTGATAAAGAGCCACCTTCTAGGCCCTAAACATGTACAAATATACTGTAGTTACACTTGCCTTACCCAACGTTGGATGGTCCAGTCTCTGCAGTGCAGATCAGGTCTCCGACTTCTGGTGCTTTTGTGGTGCTTTTCCTAACTTTGGAAAACTTCAATGGAGAGGACTGAATGTAAGTGTGGCCACCTCAAAACCGGGAATCGGAGAACAGTAGCCAGCCCACCATTTTGTTGGATGAAGCTGCAGATCTGAGTATGTGGCCAATATACAAATCTGTTTCTTGCACACCTCATTTTTTTCCCTCTCATAAATTATACTCAGTGTCTGTGCATCTTCTGCCTTTGCACATTCTTTCAGTAGACATGGTATCTATTGTGTAGTAATTGATTGTCGTTAATGTTGAAGACCTCATACCACACACAGACCTACTTAGCCTCTATTGACCTCTACACTAGTGAATTGTAAATGCACCATTACCAAATTACTTCTCCATTAATGCAGCTGCCTGACACAGTGTAGAGGTCACATCATCTTATCTTCCACCATTCCATATACAGTATCCAAATTTCGAAGACCCCATACCACAGTTGGGGCGAGGAACGCCCAAATTCTTTATGTCCTAAATCAACCAGCTTGCTTTCAGTCCAGACCAAATTCATTTCTCCAGCTCTTCCACATTTAAAATACTAACTTTGATTTACAAAGACCTCTGAGATGCTGACAAGTCATCCATCAGTAGAGCCTACTCCCTTAAACGCCTTTTTTTGCACTCTGGTCATAACCTGTTTTTCTCCCCCTCTTGTATAACCTTTTCTTACTCCATCAACAATGTGTCTGGAATTCCTGATCATGCCAGACCCGACTCTGGAAACAAAGCTTGTAACTAAACAGATCTTGTAGGACACTTTCTGATAGCTAGAACCTCATTAAAGAAAACTTAAGAAGATGACCTGGAAAATAGAAGTTGTGATAGATGTTTTTAAGGACGTGTCCTTACTCAATAGATTCAGCATAGCCTGAACTTCAATGGAGAGATTTCTTGGTGTTCTTTGGGAGACTGTAGAATTACTGCACCTCTGTGTAACTATTTTGGGTGCAGAGGTATCAATCACACATATGAAGTCACCAATATTATAAATGGCACACATTGGGCTCTCCTGCACTGGGCTCACAATCTTTAGTAACGCTGCGGAACCAAACCCAATATGGTCTTATAACAATGGTTCAGTGCTATACAGATTGTCACAATTTCTTAGGACCCAATGAACCTATCGTACTTGGACAACCTGGTTAGATATCCACCCTCTACGGACTTCATCGATCCTAAGAATGAACAAGGGTCAGTTTGCATTGTCAGTGGAAATTGGCTTAACAAAATTCCATGTATAGGAGATCACTTGCCATGTATGGTGGGACTAACAAGTACTCAGAATTGGTTCAGGTCCAAAAAAGGTTACCACCATTCATTACACTTTTTTGACTGATTAAAGTTGTTAAAGGTGCTCCATAAACATTACCTTTAAGATTTGGTGCAAATCAAGAAGCAATCTATTGGATCACAACCAACCTTTGAGCTATTGAAGTTTCCAAAATCAATTATTGTAATGCTTACGAGTGTTCTATAAGGTCCATAATTGGGGAAGTGATGGGCATGCATGACCTTTCCATATAGATACTGCTGATAATAATACCATATTATTAAAGATTGCCATATACTTTAGATAGCTAATTGATTCTTTTGGCCAACAACTTTTTGTCCTGACCTTCTCATAGACATGTACTCTTGGTTTGGGATGTGTTCTCAGTAGGTAGAGGGGAGTAAGCTGCTGCCAGAAACTTGGTCGAGTTAACTCCCTTAACAAAAAAAGACTGGGATCAGTAAAATTCACAATGCTTGGTCCTTCTTCTTCCAAAACCTACTATCAGAGCAAAGTCGGGACACCCTCTACACAATAGATGGTTGTCCAGTCTCACAGAATCGGAAGCTTTGACTGACCTTTATCTAATGTGTATACCAACCTTCTCAGTATACACTCCTGCCTAGGTACAAAGATCCCAGATCCGAAACATTACTGTTTGTAACTTTTTGAATTTTCTTAAGACATTTGTGCAAAGTAAAAAAAATGAGAAGATCCTCCTTCAATTCCTTTGCTCTTTCCCAAGGATCTCATGTCTCATACTGTAGTTTTTACGATTCTTCTCTGACCAGTGATGGTCAGAACCTGCTCCGACGCCTCTATTTTTCCATAGCCTGTCTCCGATACCTGCTCCGACTCTAACTGCTTCATAAATGGCTGAAGGCCACGGTCAAACAGAAGCTGCAAAAAAAAAAAAAAATCACAAAAATTCCTATAAAAGTAAATTTAGAATATAATATATAATTAATTCTACATTATAATTGTATCATATAATAAACAATAATGAATCATTTTGGAGTTCTCAAAACTGGTCTTGACTCTGATTCCGATTCCACAACCCTACTTAGAAGGTATAAGAGAATTTTTGGCTCCTGGTCCTCGAGAGATTTAATTTTTGCCATATTGGTTGTCATAAACCTAAGTAAACCATGAATAGAAATTCCAACCACTTGACAGGTTTTGATATTACTTTGGATATTTTTTTTTATTTTAGAGGTAATTTTATTTTATAGGCAAACTAGACGGTTGACTCGGCCTCTACGTGCCGGCAGCTTTCTATGGCTCCATGTTTCTAATACTAGGAGTTTTCTTCCGTGCTAATGTCCAGGTGAGTAATAGACATTTAAGTGAAATAATATGGCAGAAGGCTTAACGTTAATAATCCATACAATCCAGCCAATGAATTGTCAGTAATATACGGAGGAAGAAAGATCAGACAAGGAGTCTGGAACTCATCAGGATGGGTGTAAATTGTAGAGAGTGCAGCCATATTATGATTGAATCTTTGCAGGAACTCAACAGCCGACATCTGGAAAGCATCTCTGTCCCAGTGGTATTCATGTGCATTATCTTTATAAGATCCTGATCCTACATGTGATCTTTCTTACTATAAAGGGATCTCAGGTCTTTGGGATGGAGAGAAGCCACCGGCATAGTCCTGTGGAAGGTACATTAACAGCGTATCACCGGATCAGATATATTGTGTTTTGTGCACTCTTCTGCCAAAGATGTTGGCATGGTACATAGGGTAGAGGTATACATGGCGTAGGCTAACCCATAGACCATATGTCAAAGAAGGTATTGGCTCAGCATCCATCTTTGACAAATACAAATGCTTCATTAAATATGGTAACATATAATAATAAACTTACTGTACCAACCCCCAGACAGTTCCATCCCCATTTATACCTAGTAATATAACCATGGGTCCTTCTTTATTACACAACCCAGCCTTGACAGTGCTGCAATGGAGCAGGTAGGTAGGAATATGTACTGTACAGAGTTGAATTAACCATAGGGAAAACGGTGCACCTGCATTGGGTCCTATGGTAGTGAGGGGCCTCTAAGTAGACTCGGACTGAATGGAACAGTCCTGCATTTTGGGTTCTGTCTTGCTGTCTCGGGTGGCAGGTCTCAATTTCAAAATTATCTGCATCTACAATTCAGACTCCGGCTGATAATGTCTGCAGCAGGGAGGCAATGCAGGTGCGGACATTATATTGTGTGGAGGCCACCTGAGGGGACATTAAATTATGTTGGGGGGCCCTGTATGTAACCTGTACACAGGGCCCACCAATGTGTTAAAAAGGCCCTGGTATTGTGCAGTGATAGGCAAAAGGGGGAATAGCAACGACAGCAAGATATTCGTCATTTGGAGACTGTCCAGTTAGATCTGGGATGGTTGGGAACTGTAAATGTAGCAGAGCTGAACCTGTCAATTTACTATTGAACTTCAACATTTGTACCTTTTATTAACTCTGGAGAGAATGATCATGTCATAAAAGTCAGGGAAAAAAAGATCTTCCATAGAGTACAATGTCAAGTGGCCTCTCTATGAACAGGGACCAGACACTCCCCGATAGCAGGCGGCCAGTAATGGTGAGCCATAAGGATCATTCATGCAATCTACTACGTACAATCATGTAAATGGTAGAAAGTTATTTTATTGCATTATTAAGATCACATCTTCCCCCTCCCCTTTACCTGCAGGGCAGCTGTAGACACCTAGGTCCTAGGACAAGTGAAGGTCCAACCTGCAGGTTCCACATCGAATGGAAAAACGGGAGTCTAACAAAAAGAGCTTTCTGTAATTCATCTAGACATCAATGAGCGGGCGGTGCACCATCGCTGTAATCTCTCCATTGAAGTGTATGGAAAATATTTATTTGTGGAACAGATTTCAACTCTTTTCCGTAAAACTCTTGCAGAATGTGCAATTACAGGACATATTGGATGTATCAGCTCTGCTTGTTACAGGCGTTTGATATCAAAGTATCCCGTCTGACCTCATCATACATCCGGCACTGCATTATGGGTGAATCTAGAAAAAGAGTTTGGTGGAAACAGTGCAGTACATCGCAGGAGCGCAGTTATGTACTAGGATACCGTGTGCTGTCACCACCAGTCCACCATGGCGAAACCATTAACTTTTTGTGCATTGTAAATAACTTTCCTTGGCATTCTCTGTGGAGAGTTTACAATTTGCAATGGTTGAATGCTGGGACATCCTGCTTTGCTAGAGGCAGAGAGAGCTGCTTCATTCATATATAGAGAGGACACCAGTAGTAAATACATGGCACTTAGCTTAGTTTCCATCCAGGGGTAGAATTAAAATTTTTAGTAACATTTTCAGGGATCCTCAAACTTCATGCAAAGCAAAAAATTTTTAGGGTGGTCATGCCCCCCTTAAAGCAAACCAACAGAACCTTTTGGTAATGTGGAAGTACAGTGTGATGCCCCCCCCCATATTATTCCCCCAGTGTCCCCTCATGACTCTTCTAATGTCTCCTTATGACCATATATTATTATTTCCCCCGAGTCCTCTGATGTCCCTCAATGTCCCATGGTGCCCCCCTTCATTATTATTCTCCCAGTGTCCTCTGATGTCCTTACACACAGGATCACTGTGACCCTCCTGGCACAGGGGGTACGATGCAGCAATGTCATTGCCCCACCTGGCCCAGGGTACAGATGTCTTGCCTGTGTTCCCGGCACAAGTCCAGGAGTTTTCGGGCAGAAAACCTATGGTTTCCTGCTTCTACCTGGGGTCCTGGGCCAAGTCAGGGCACTGTATCTACCTGGTTCTTTGCTGTATTTTTAACAACCAGGTTGACATCCCACCCTGTCTCCATCCATATAACCAGCAGATCTGTGTTTGCTGCTCTTGAGTATTTATTTTACTTTAGAAATGACCCTAAAAGTGGCCTCTTCTATCTATCTAGCAATTTGCAAAAACAGCAAATCCTTTTCCACTTATTCCCTGGCAGGCCCAGTTGTTTTTGTTAATTTTTTTTTTTACTTTTTTCGGTCAATATTTACCCAAACTCTTCAATAGACTCCCCCTCCCTTCCCTACTACCATCCTCTGAACTTGCCCTGTAACGCTTGGCCGATGAACGGTCATTTTGATTCTGTTATTCATGCATCGGCCAAAGAAACGTCACTTTATCTGGGATTTAGCACAGCTTTTACTAAATAGACCTCGGAATGAAATCATCCCCGAGACCCGTGAACTCTGCAGTTTGCAGAGCTTGCATCCAATTAGTATTTATGACAGCACTTGGGTTCTGTGTACACCACGCTGATTTAAGTGACTCCATTTACATAAGTAGTTCTCATACCGGTGTCTCCTGCAGTTTCCTAGGACAAAAGTGCATTTCAGAGCAGCACATTCCAGCCTAATAGATGTGAGAGCTCTAAGTCATGATGGAAATGTATTCACTACCTCCCAACTATCAGGAATTAGACACATGGAAAATGGGTATTTACCCAGTCGTTCCCCACCATGATCAGCTTATCTTCAGGAATGGATGCGGATAGTCCCTTTAACCCATTAAAGGAGATGTCTCACAAAGACATCCCTTGCTTAACGGGAACTTGTCAGGGCTATCTGAGACGAATGAAGTCATCTACAGATCCTTGTAGACCAGTGGTTTAGTGCCCAAAATAGACTTATGCAAAAGCTGGATTAAAAAAGAAGACCCTACATAGTTACCCTTCTCCTGTTCTCTTGGTGCCCTGAGTCTTATCGACATTGTCAGATGGAGGTTCTTTGGGCCCAACAGATAAGATGATTTTGAGGACCCACCTTCCTACAACCCCTATGAAATAGACTATAGTACCCTTCAAAATTTAGTCTTCTGAAGCGCCATTATTATTTTAGAGCCTGGGCCCATCAGACTCAACTCTGGAGCTCCTGGTGCCTACACAGCCCCTCACTAAAGCCTTGGCTTCAGTGCGCATGCGCCAGACCTTGGGTACCTGTATAGTGAAGATGAGGTGTACTTCTGCAGCTGAAGAGCTGCACAGGTGCCAGGAGCATCAGAGATGAGTCCAATGAGACTCATTGGACTCATCCCTAGGACATCGCAATGCCCCTTGTGTGTCAGCCACATGCCCTTTTTGAGTGGCCAGCACATAAAGTGCCCAAATCACATATAAGGAGACTCCTAGCTTGGCCCATGCAGGATCATCCACCGGGTCAGGGACATTTGCCTGTGGGAGGTCACCCTTTTCTTGGGAGCTTCCAGGAGAGTTAGGCCATGGACAGAGTTAGGAGTTGGGTATTTGACACTAAACCACCATTCCATAAGAACCTGTATGTAGACTAGTGCCCCAAATAGTGCTTTAAGGTTCCCTTTAAATTGAATCTGGCCTAGTGGTCAGCTGACCCTCACAGATTCAGCTTTATAAACCCTTTGTAATCAACATCCTTTACAGGAGAAGGTTGTCCAAGGACTGTCTTTTTCGTTCTGTCTGCTTGGATCCTTTATGTGTTGAACGTTGGCTTTCAGGCTTGTTCCGACACCAGGTCACATGATCGGAACCTACACCTGGATTATGTGTAAGGGCTGTCTTTATTATAACAATGATGGAGTCTTCCAGCCCCAATAGTACAGATAATACCATAGAGAGGAAGAAGGAGAAGGAGGGAGGCGGTGGTGCTGATCTGGTTCTGATCACATGCCCTGGAGTCGGGAGGATCCCAAGAGCCCAAAACATTAAAAATCCAGACAGGTAGTATGTACAAAATAGTCCCCACAAAATCCCTTTTAAAAAAAATAAGATTTATTTTTCAAAATGTGTTTATTGCATTTTTTTTAAATTTTTTAAACATTTTCTATTTTCCTGAATTTCTTCAAATTACTTTTGAGTTCCATGGGGGAACATTACGATTGTACCTATAATGGTCTCCATACAAAATAGCCCAGGATTTCACTCTGTAAACGCCTCCCTTTGTTGGCACCAATGCCAAAATAGAAAGAGGTGTTGAAGAGTTAAATTGCAGAGAAAGACTATAGTCAGTCATTTCTGTATTGGCGCCATCAGGGTGTAATAGGGATTAATTGGAATCCATTTTTTTTGCGTCTCGCTATTGTTTACCTTGAGTTGTCTGGTTCATCTTCCAGCTGTTTAAACATAAACACGCACACACAGGAGATCTGAACACGTGTTTACGGATAGCCTTCCATACTGTATGTAAGATCTTGTGCCAGTTGGCATATACAACCACCATGTTATGACCATGTGTCTGCTGTTTGGAAGCTCCGTCCTAAGCTAATACGTCAGCAAACTACATTATCTGAAGAAACCGAACATGTCTACCTCCATGTTTGTACTGGAGTTCCCTTTAATAAATCAATGACACTGGCAATAAGACGTCTTCTTTCTTAGTTGAGCAATAAGACCTTATAGAAAATGTTATCTGCTATGTCTTGTACAGGAATCTACCCGGCCAAGGCAGAAATAGTTCTGTGACTCGATGTCAGAGGTATTTGATTCTACAGGTTTCGCAACATTGAACGCTAACACTTTCTGTGCTGCAAGTTGTCAAGGATCCGACATATGAAGTCCATCGTGATATCCTGAGGAATGTGCTGTTACTTTGTATCTTAGTAGGAAATCTTACACGAAAAGTAAATATTCTCAGCGTCATCCTGAAAAAAGCTGACCACTACAAAATTCTTGTGTGATTTTTTTTTTTTTTTTTAGAAAGAAATGTATCGTGTGAAAAATATATATTTTTAAGACAGGTTTTTATGTTAAACATTTATCTTATATTGCAATTTCCATACTGGCCACTAGAGGAGACACAATAGGCTGGCATTTACTGCTTTCGTGAACGTGCCTGTTTTTCTGTATAGACTTGGGCAGAATCAGCAGAGCCATCTCAGAATCATTAGAAAGGTGAAGTAATGGCAGCTGTACTGCACTGCAAGCCCAGATAAGACAGGATACTAACACTATATACACGTACTAGGCTCTGTATGAAGCTCTCCTGTCATTCACTGGTCTCTTGGGAAGGGGCTGTACTCCATATTTTCCTGGAGAGTATAATATTCTATGACATTTCTCCGCCTACTCTCATTTTTTGCAGATGCGATAAAATACACACACCCTGCTGCAATATCTATGCCAGTGTTTCCCAAACTTTCTGGAAGTGGGACCCCCCTTTTGGCAGGAATTTTGTTTGGGACCTGTTTTGCTTTGTCTTCCTTAACACATACCTCTGCTACACACACAGCATACATCCATTTTCCCTACACACATAACTCTGGCATCTCCAGGTTCTCCACACACACAGCTCTCCTACCTCCATGTTCTCCCCCGCACACAGCCCTGCTACCTCCACATTCACTTCCTACACACACACATACACAGCTTAGCTACATCCATATTCTCTACACACATAGCTCTCCTACCTCCATGTTCTCCCCTCCATACAGCCCTGCTACATCCACATTCACTTGCTACACACACACAGCTTAGCTACATCCAGATTCTCCACACACACAGCTCTCCTACATCCATGTTATTCCCTCCATACAGCCCTGCTACCTCCACATTCACTTGCTACACACACATACACAGCTTAGCTACATCCATGTTCTCTACACACATAGCTCTCCTACCTCCATGTTCTCCCCTGCACAAAGCGCTGCTACCTCCACATTCACTTGCTACACACACACACACATACACAGCTTAGCTACATACATGTTCTCTACACACATAGCTCTCTTACCTCCGCGTTCTCCCCTCCATACAGCCCTGCTACTTCCACATTCACTTGCTACACACACACAGCTTAGCTACATCCAGATTCTCCACACACACAGCTCTCCTACATCCATGTTATCCCCTCCATACAGCCCTGCTACCTCCACATTCACTTGCTACACACACATACACAGCTTAGCTACATCTATGTTCTCTACACACACAGCTCTCCTACCTCCATGTTCTCCCCTGCATACAGCCCTGCTACCTCCACATTCACTTGCTACACCACACAGCTTAGCTACATCCATATTCTCTACAGACATAGCTCTCCTACCTCCATGTTCTCCCCTCCATACAGCCCTGCTACCTCCACATTCACTTGCTACACACACACACACACACAGCTTAGCTACATCCATGTTCTCTACACTCATAGCTCTGGCGTCTCCAGGTTCTCCACACCCACAGCTCTCCTACCTCCATGTTTTTTTTCTCCAAACACACAGACACAACACTAGTGTTCCATTTTTTCCTTCCTACACACACAGCTCTCCTACAATCATGCTTTCCTCCTTACACCCACAACTCTGCTACTTTCATGCTTCCTCCCTGCATACAGCCCCCTAAGTCCACATTCCCTCCACACACTCAGTTCTGCTGCTTTTATGTCCCCCACACAGCTCTGATACTTCCACATTTCTCTCCAGCTCAGCTCTGCTACTACCACCTACACTCCACACTCAGCTCTGCTACCTTTATCCCACCACACTCAGCTTTTCTGTATTCAAGATTTTCTCCAACTCATCTCTACCTACAGACAGCGCTGCACACTTTTACCATACATGGAGGTGTAGCCCTATTTGGGGGGGGGGGGGGTATGAGTATTATCCCTCCCGCAACAGACTCTGGCGCTGACCTGTGTGTATAATGGGACCTGAAGCCTTCGCTGAAGGGAAGAGTGGGAACATATATGAAATATATCAGTGCCTCCACCCAGGATAGAGCCTCTGTATTACAGGGAGGATCTCTTCCTGGGACTTACCCATGAAGTACAGTTAGTAGCCTTAACAAGGATCACTGTACTAATCTCACAGTCTGAAGAATACATACAGATACCACATAAGGTTATAACAGTAGCTTTATAAGAATCAACAGGGTAATAATACATACATACAATATACTCAGAACACAGCAATACTACAACAACCAGCAAGTCCTCAACCGTCTTAGGTTATATACCCGGGTATATATATAGATATATAGCAAGAGTCCAGTGCACAATACCTCCAGGCAACAGAAGAGATGCAGGGGCCCCTGTGGATGACTGTGGATCCTCGGATTCTTCCAGGAGATGACAGACAGCCGATCAGGAGATGATGATGATGATGAGATTCTTCACAGGCAGCAAACAGGGCGACGGTGACGGCAGTAGATGCAGGCCTGACTACCCTAACACTGAGTCCTTAACCTGCCAGCTAAACTACTAGTGCCACCGGGCCTCTAACTAGCTAGTTGGCCTTCGGAAGCCTAACCTATCACTGTCCTGAACTATATATATATATGGATCCCTAACTACGGTTACTAGCTAGGTCCTGTGAGTATATAGGGGGTAACACATACCTAACTATATACTGTGAAGTAAAGAGGAACAAGTGGCTCTTAGACTCCCCCAAACATAACATGTCTGTCTCAGCAGCTCTGCTCACATCTCTCCCCCCAGCAGCTCTGCCTCACATGTGTCTGACTCACTGTATTTACAAAACAAAACTTGCACTAAATGCCTGGGGTCTCTGAAGCCAAACTGCAGGGGCAAAGAAGCCAGATACATTATATACTAGTAGAAATGGCAGTTCCCTACACTCTCCCTCTGGTGAAATCTTTACGTCACGTCAAAGACATACAAAGTCATAGTATACAGTCAACATTACCAATGACAATATCAATATGGTTGCTTTTGCATTTACAGAGTCACAACAGGTTAATAGGTATACATACCAGCAGGAGCGAAAATTGGTAACATATTGACCAAAGTGGACACTGCACCCACCCAAGCATGGTATAAATGAGGCTGAGTAGTAAATCTGGGGTCCCCCAAACTATCATATGTCAGCATAGGTGGAGGGTGTCTAATTCTCTCTCCTCTCCGTACCTCTCTCTGAGGTAAACTAGCATGTCCAGGCCCTAAACTAGGGTTGTCTGCCATGGGAGGGGATGGTGCTGGTGGCGTAGGAGAGCTAGATCCCTGCTCATCTGTAGACACAGATCTAGGTACGAATTCTGGAGTTTGAGGGTTCATAGGTCTCCCTGAAGGAGAAGATACTGGTGATCTAGGAACTTCAGGAGCCACAGTCCAATCACTCTCAGGAGTTTCAGGAAGGTCAGGTGGAATATCGGCTAAGGACTGTGGAGAATCGCAGGCCGAGCCATCATTGGAGATATCCATACCATCAATCTGAGGTACAGGCAACAAATGATTTCTATGCCAAGTCCTGATCCTCCCGTCCCGTCCTTTTATCTTGTAGACTGGTATTCCAGGCAACCGATCTACCACTGTAAAGAGTTCACTCCGCCATCGATCAGCCAGCTTATGTTTTGCAGATGCTCCCAAATTCCGTAGCAGAACATGGTCCCCAGGGTTCAATTCTCGGTATCTTACTCGAAGATCAAATCTCCTTTTATTTCCTTCATTCACTTTGGCCGCATTTTCCTCAGCCAGCTGATAAGCACTCTTAAGCGTTTCTTTCAAACGTGCCACGTATCGGTAATGATCTCGATGACTGATACCATCGGTAGAGACTCCCAACAAGATGTCAATAGGTAGCCTAGGCTCTCTTCCAAACATCAGAAAGTATGGTGAATATCCTGTGCTCTCGTGCCTTGTACTATTATAGGCATGCACCATAGCCTCCACTTTTCGACTCCAGGATCGCTTATCCTCAATTCGTAAGGTACCAAGCATATCAAGTAAAGTCCTGTTAAATCTTTCAGGAAGGGCATCTCCCTCTGGATGGTAAGGCGTCGTCCGACTTTTGCGGATGTTCAACAACTGAAGTAACTCTTTGATCAGGTTACTCTCAAAATCCCGGCCTTGATCAGAATGCAACCGGTGTGGTAAGCCATAATGGATAAAATACTTTTCCCAAAGCACTCTTGCAACAGTGACTGCTTTTTGATCCTTAGTCGGAAAGGCTTGAGCATATCGTGTGAAGTGATCAGTCACCACCAATACATTTCCAAATCCTCTGGAGTCGTTGTCAATACAAAGGAAGTCTATGCAGACAAGATCCATGGGGCCCGAACTCTTCAAGTGTCCCATGAAGGCCGCTCGAACCGGGACAGTCTTCCTCTGCAAACATCTGCGACAGCACCTACACAGACGAGTCACGGTATCTCTCATTTTGGGCCAGTAGAATCGGTCTTGTATTAGGCCATAAGTCTTCTCAGGTCCCAAATGACCATGATAATCATGCAGACTTCGGAAAATCATCTTCTGAAAGCAGCTTGGAATAACTAGTTGGCGCCTTCCAGGGTGATCATGATACAGCACCACACGATAAAGTAGGCCATTGTCTATTTCAAACTTCTCCCAATCTCGTAGAAGTTGACTGCATTCAGAGAGTAGGGATGTCTTTAACATTTCTCTGTCTTGAGAACTCACTGCTTGATAAAGAGGTCCAATTAAAGGATCAGTCTTTTGACTCCAGATCATTCGCTTTGAAGATATAGAACAACTCTCAAAGGATCCTAAAGCGGCAGGGTAGGCAAACATGTCTGGTACAGCTTCGGGACCTCCCCCAATAGAGTCAATAAGCCGAGTTTCAGAAAAGGCTACTCGGTCTTCAACTACAGCAGCCATGGCACACAAAGCTCCTACTCCAGGACTTGGCACTTCTTCCCATTCATCCACTACTTCCGGACTATGTAATCCAGGCCGTCTTGATAGAGCATCTGCCCCAATGTTCTTAGGCCCCGATTTATACTTGAGTGTGAATTGGTAGTTGGATAAAGCTGCCAACCAGCGATGTCCTGTAGCATCGAGCTTAGCGGTTGACAAAACGTATGTCAGTGGATTGTTGTCTGTTCTTACTTCAAACGTGGCTCCGTATAAATAGTCATGTAATTTATCAACAATGGCCCACTTGAGCGCCAAAAACTCCAATTTATGTACTGGATAATTTTTCTCGCTGGGAGAAAGACTTCGACTTATGAAAGCTATGGGCCGTAACCCGGCCGGGTATTCTTGGTGCAGCACGCCACCTAATCCTTCAAAGCTGGCATCTACATGTAGCACATATGGCTTCTGTGCATCAGCATAAGCCAGAACGGGAGCTTCTGTCAATTTCTTCTTCAACAACTTAAATGCTTCTTCACAATCCGCAGTCCACCTATCGCCAAAAAGGCTTTTGGAAGACCCTTTCTTCTTTCCCGGATCTCCTGCATCACTCTTCAACAGGTCGAGGAGGGCTCGAGCAATTTTTGAATATCCTTCCACAAATCGTCGATAGAATCCACAAAACCCCAAGAAAGATTGCAACTCCGTAATATTTTGCGGTCGGGGCCAATTCACCACAGCTTCAATCTTACCAGGATCGGTAGCAACTCCTTCAGCAGAAACAATATGACCTACATAAGTGACCGAAGATCTACAAAATTTGCATTTGTCAGCCGACAACTTCAGCCCCTCTTCTTTTAAGCGATGGAGTACTCTCATGAGTCGTTCTTCATGTTCTTCCAGCGTCTTTCCAAACACAATAATGTCATCAAGATATACAAGGCATTCCCGGGGCACTAAATCACCTAACACTCTTTCCATCAACCTTTGGAACGTTGCTGGCGCACCTTTTGTACCTTGCGGCATACGAGTGAACTGAAAGAAACCCAAGGGGCATATGAAGGCTGTCTTTTCCTGATCCTCAGGTGCCATTGGGACTTGATAGTATCCCGATCTTAGGTCCAGCACTGTGAACCAACAGTTTCCATTCAGAGCTTCTTCAATTCTCGGCAGTGTATACTGATCAGGTAAGGTTCTCCGGTTCAGAGTTCTGTAATCCACACATAGGCGAATTGCTCCAGATTTTTTTCTTACCACCACAATAGGTGAGGCATAGGGGCTCTTACTGTCCACAATGATCCCCTGACCTTTCATTTGCTGTAGAGTCTGTCTTAACTCATCAACATCCTTTGGAGCAACTCTCCGTGGTCGCTCCCGGAAGGGAGTAGAATCGGTCAATCGGAAAGTGTGTTGAGCACTTTTAGCACAACCTACATCCATATCATCCATGGAGAACACTTCCGATATTTCAGACAACTTCTGTGTCAGTCGCTGATTCCAGGCCTCTGGTAAATGTGGATCACTCAAGTCAATATTGAGATTAGGGATTGCATCTCGGATTTGAATCCTGCACACTTCAGCGTATGGATTTACTCCAAGCACAGGGTAGCAGTGGGCCACATTCTGGTATGGTCCAATTACAATCGGATGCGGTGAACAGTTCCTCACTGTCACACAGGTAGATAACTCCACTTTATTTCTCCAGTCCTTTCTCTCTGGGATCACCATCCAGCCATTCTGGTTAATCATTTCTTCAGTGGTTTCCATAAGGACATAACTCCCCCCTTCAAGCAAATCGGGAGCAATGCTGGAGGCTACTCTCAGAACTCTCTCCCCGCCGGCAGGAACTTCCACGGTTCTCTCACCGATATGATATACCATTCCATGTCGATAGCCAGTAGACAGGGCATCACAGAGTTCTCTAAGATCAGAAGATATATTCACCGGCTGAGCTGCAGGGTTCCAATCTCTTCCAAGAAACTTCTGAAAAGCATAATGCACTGCGGGACAATTAGTGCCAAGTATCACAGGAGCTGCACAAGAATCCCCTGTATCAGGACAGACAAGAGCCGTAATCTTCATGGGAGCGACACTCTGATCTTCTAATTCAGGGACAGCTATAACTACTTGTAGGCTGCCATCTACAGGATATGATCCTGAATTAAGCCCCCACAATTTCATTTGTCCTGTAGACTGAAGAGGTATATCCTTCAGATACTTTTGGTAGAACGAGTGATAAATCAGGGTCACTTGAGATCCTGTATCAAACAGGGCAGGAGCGGCATGACCATTGACAGTGACTTTGACAACGGACCTGGAGCCCGCGATAGCGCCTCTGGTCTTTACTCGGCCCGCCTTCCTTTGGTGTCTTTGATTCTGAATAGAGAAGACAGCACTGTGTCCCAATCCCTCACTGTCCTCCGTACACTGTCTGGCAGTATGGCCCGTCTGACCACATTTATAACAGGTTCTAGCATCCTTCCTCCGTTGAGTGGCAGTGGGAGGAGTGGCGGACTGTCTAAGTTCTGACCGCTCCGCTGGTTTGTCCTTGTTTGAATTAGGAACAACATCTTCTTTAGAGATGCTTTTCGCTTTCTTAGGGGTACTAAAACTAATGTCAGCTTCTTGTTTCTTCACTAACTTCATTAAGTCAGGAAATGGAAGGACTCTATCAGATAGTAAGACCTTGAGTACTTGAGCAAGAGGATGATGAGGTTGTAACCCTCTCACCAACTGACTGGTTCTCAGAGCGTCTACCTCTGAAGTAGATATAGCTGCGTGGTACACCAGACGTGAAAGAAGTAGCTGTAAACGGTTAATAAAAGTAGAGACATTTTCCCCTTCTTTTTGACAAACCATTCGGTAATCAGCAACCATCTGGGCAAGGTCATAGTATGGCTCAAAGTGATCAGACAGTACTTGTATATAGTCCAATGCACTCACTCCTTCATGAGAGTCTCTGTACAAGCGGATCAATTCTGCAGCAGGAGACCGCAAACTTTCACTGATACGCTGCCGCTTGCCTTCTTCAGAGCAAGACCATTCCTTCAGGCATTGGAGAGTATGTTCTTTCCATATCTCAAAGTTTTCCTCCCCTTGTGGTACTGGGACATTACCAGAGAATACTTTTAGTTTCTTGTAGTGAGTGGCCTGCAGGCCCTGAGCTAACATTTCAGTCAGCCTGGCTAAAGTGCTAATAGCACTGTCACTAGAGGAACTGCTAGCGACGGCCATACTGGGGGGGTAACTGGCTGAGCGGGGTTCTTCCTTTACCTGAACCAGGGGAGGAACAGGCGGTCGGTAATCCCATGTAGTAGCTAGTGGGAGGTTCCCCTCTGAGCTATATCGCTTCTCCATATCAATGACTATTCCCACTTCTAAATCTCAGCAGTGCCTCCAAATGTAGCCCTATTTGGGGGGGGGTATGAGTATTATCCCTCCCGCAACAGACTCTGGCGCTGACCTGTGTGTATAATGGGACCTGAAGCCTTCGCTGAAGGGAAGAGTGGGAACATATATGAAATATATCAGTGCCTCCACCCAGGATAGAGCCTCTGTATTACAGGGAGGATCTCTTCCTGGGACTTACCCATGAAGTACAGTTAGTAGCCTTAACAAGGATCACTGTACTAATCTCACAGTCTGAAGAATACATACAGATACCACATAAGGTTATAACAGTAGCTTTATAAGAATCAACAGGGTAATAATACATACATACAATATACTCAGAACACAGCAATACTACAACAACCAGCAAGTCCTCAACCGTCTTAGGTTATATACCCGGGTATATATATAGATATATAGCAAGAGTCCAGTGCACAATACCTCCAGGCAACAGAAGAGATGCAGGGGCCCCTGTGGATGACTGTGGATCCTCGGATTCTTCCAGGAGATGACAGACAGCTGATCAGGAGATGATGATGATGGTGAGATTCTTCACAGGCCGCAAACAGGGCGACGGTGACGGCAGTAGATGCAGGCCTGACTACCCTAACACTGAGTCCTTAACCTGCCAGCTAAACTACTAGTGCCACCGGGCCTCTAACTAGCTAGTTGGCCTTCGGAAGCCTAACCTATCACTGCCCTGAACTATATATATATTGATCCCTAACTACAGTTACTAGCTAGGTCCTGTGAGTATATAGGGGGTAACACATACCTAACTATATACTGTGAAGTAAAGAGGAACAAGTGGCTCTTAGACTCCCCCAGACATAACATGTCTTTCTCAGCAGCTCTGCTCACATCTCTCCCCCCAGCAGCTCTGCCTCACATGTGTCTGACTCACTGTATTTACAAAACAAAACTTGCACTAAATGCCTGGGGTCTCTGAAGCCAAACTGCAGGGGCAAAGAAGCCAGATACATTATATACTAGTAGAAATGGCAGTTCCCTACAGAGGTATTGCACAACAAGCGCCGACCCTGCATGTGACTGGTCACATGACTGTGACATCATGAATGGTCCTATTGCAGTGTCTACAAAATTTCTAAATTCCAATAAATATTGCTGGCAATGTGCAGTCCTGGCCACACTGCTGTGTGGAGAAGAAAGTCCTCAACTTGGCTCACATCCAACTCCCCCCAGTGATCTTCATATGCCCCAGGGGGTCACTACCCACAGTTTGGGAAACAGTGGTCTATACGGATAAGTCAGCAAGGAAATGTGTATCTCCAATATGGCCGTGTCCAAAGAAATAAAAATAATTACAACTTTAACCCCTGCAATGCCAGATGATACTGTATCGGAGCCCAGGAAAGGTGAACATTTTTTATTCTTTCACACCCTCCTTGGCTTCCAATTATTATTATTGTCTGGAGCCTGAAGAGACCCCATAGTATAAAAATAAACTTTGCTGGATTTGTGCCAGATGAACCTCAAAAATTTTGAGTCCAACAACTGAAATTTTAAGAAAATTCACAACGAACCTTTTTCATTACGAAACATTTCTAATGTCTTTTTTTTTGTAATGGGGCAAGCTAGAGTTTTTATGGATACCATTGTATGCCTAGGGAGGTGGCATTATCATCTCTTTTCTATGTTTCTGAAGGTGTGTCAGTCTACACTGTCATTATGGTATTCTATTCATAAACTGCGGACATGAACTTGTGCATTTTATGAACTGGAGAACTTTGCCTAATATGAACCCTAGAAAGCTTCACAGATCAATGTGTGAAATCACAAGGAGGGGAGAGGAGATTACAGGAACAGAGCAGTAGTGGCAAGGAGTGATAGTAAATTACTGAGCAGAGAGGTCTATTGCTCTTATCATGAGCCATGTCCTCCTGCTGTCAGTACAGACAGAGGCGTCTGCTGCCAACTGGACCGCAAATTCTTTGGCACCCATCTCTTCACAAGCAACAAAAAAAAAAAAAAATAAAAAATAGGCACAAGAAAAAATGATTTATGTGCAGGCAAGCTCAGTTTCCAGATAGGCAGATGATGGCCTGCTGGTGTGAGTACAGCCCTGCGTATCTGAAGCATCTCAAATCAGTGACAGCTGTGCTGATGCTGCTGAAAATACAGTGCTTCGGTAGCAAAATCAAACATTCAGGTAGCCATGGGCATCATCAAATGCCATACTATATGAGAGCAAAATATTTTTTTAGGGGTAAGCCCCCACTTTTTTTTGTCACATTCCCAGAAAAATGTATTAACAGAGCTGATTGATATCACTATAATACATTTATTATATTGCAGTATCTGGCAGCTGTGTCCTGCCAGTGCCACAAATCATTTATCAAATGTACCGCCATAACATCTGTAGTGCCATATAAAGTACCTTCAAGCAGGGCTCCCATGAACAGTGCTTTCCTGCTGTCCTTCTGTATAAAGTGCCTGCTTACTGTGCCCATCTATCAAGTGTCAGCCGGCAGTGCCAACATATGCAGCACCTGTCAGCTATGTCATCTTATAATGTGCCTGCCAACTGTGCCCCCATATATAGTGTCTGTCAGCAGTACTACCACATACTTGCCTGTCAACTGTGCCCCCATATATAGTGTCTGTCAGCAGTACTACCACATACTTGCCTGTCATCTGTGCCCCCATATATAGTGTCTGTTAGCCGCACTACCATATAATGGCTATCAGCAGTTTCATCATATATACAAGTGCCTGACAGCTTTCCCTTACATCAAGTCAACCTGCAAGTAATGCCGCCATATACAATGCCTACCATTTGTGCCACCATATACACCACATTCCAGCTATGACCATATATTAATTTGACAGCTATCTCTGTGACATTATACTGTACATACTACTGTATGTAGTTATTATTTGTATACTGCATAGAGGTATTATTTATATACTATGTGGAGGTATTATTTGTATACTGTGTGGTGGTATTATTTATATACTGTATGAAGGTATTATTCATATAATGTATGGAGGCATTATTTATATACTATGTGGAGGTATTATTTGTATACTGTGTGGTAGTATTATTTATATAGTATGTGGAGGTATTATTTGCATACTATATGGAAGTACTATTGGTGTACTTTATGGTGGTGTTTGCATACTGTATAGAGGTTTTGTTTGTATACTATATGGAGGTACTCTTTCTTTACTGTATGGTGGTATTTGTATACTGTATAGCGGTATTATTTGTATACTACATGGTGGTATTATTTGACTACCGTATGGCAGTATTATTTAGGCACTGTATGACTGTATTATACAATATTTAAAATTACAAGAAAAAGTGACAAAATGATGAGCAGGGGGCGGCCTTATTTTGCTGGCTGCCCAGAGCCCCATTTTCTATAAAACCATCCATGGATATCTCCCCTGCTAGATCTCACTTCATGTTCCTCCTAATCCGCACAATCTGTGTTTTCGCCTCGTAAACGGCTTCCTTTACGATACAAGGTGCTAAGTGGCGGGGGAAAAAGGCGACATTTAGTAACCCCAGCACTCAGAGCTGTCTTCTGAGCCAGACTCTATAGTAGTGAGGAATCAGCAGCAGAAATCCAGAGGTAGCCACAAATGGGATCGATTTCACAGGGAGCCAGCCGGGGTGATGGGTCAAACACCTCCAGAGGTTACGGTCACAGACTAAAATAAATGTTAGTTGTTTGGTCTTTAAACACTTCCAGACACTTGGGATCCTTAACCTCATAGAAATTCCAGTGTCTAAAGTGAGTTGTGAACCTTGAACTGCTGTCATGAACTCGCTGGTTAATACTATGGAATGTGGCAATTATCTAATAATCAATAACAGTTATATCTGTTTCTAGGAAAGCTGGGTTACTACCAATATGGCCGCCATTATGGAACTTGCACCTTTTATAGACTCCTGAATGTAAAAAATTACATGCTCCAACAGTGTAAATGCTCTGTATAACTACAAGGATTTTGGAAATGTGGGTGACAACTTGTGTTGGGCGAATTGGTTCGCAACGAATCTGATCTGACCCGAATATTCCAAATTTTTAACAAAACTGAACAATTTGGAACTAAAATACCCGCCGTGACATGATTTGTGGTCAATTATTATACTCTGGGGTTTCTTCAATATCAGACTACACAGGAGTTGTTTGTAGTCTGTTACCATGGATACACATAGGCATTCATATGAACTGTAGACACAAAATGATAGGAGATTTATAGAATCTTATTATTATATTGCTATGCAGGGGATTTGGAGCTCGGTATCAGTAAAATAGAATTAAGACCATGTTAAAGATATATTATGAGGTCATGTGACCATATACGGTATCCATGATAGTGCCGAAAGGATTCTCAGGATAGGTAAGATCCTCTTCCTTCCCCGGAGAGCCTCAACCCACACAGCTATAATATTTATAGGAAATCCCTGTATAGATACATATGACATAAGGATGATCCCACCAGGCCGAGCCTCGTGCAGCAGAAGATATTTCCTGCGCCTGGTGCTGTGGAATTTACGAGGTTCCTGCGTTAATGAATCGTCCTAATCTCCCATAATCCTCAGAGTGTTCTGATGTCATCTATTTAAGAGGAAAGTCAAGATGGATGGTAAGTGGGGAGAGAAGATGTCTTCATCCAGCTTCGGGGATTTTTTTCTAAAAGGCTTTTAATGTAAACAGAATTTACCATTTTCTATAAAACACGAGTTGAGTGGATCTTCTGAAGCAACCAAATTCCATAAATTAGGATTTCATCGCTCAGTTCTCACATTTCCTCACATGTATCCATTACTTGTGGTTGGGATGAGCCCATATTAATGGGGATATAGAAGACTACAGTGAGCTCAAAAACGCTAAAATTTGTTACAGAACCTTCTCGTAACTAACACCAAAATTAGTGTAGAAAAAAGTAACCCAAGAGCTAAGACTAAATAAAGTTCTCTGCGTTTTCTACACCAATTTTTGGAGTGCTGCCAGATTAATCTTGGTTGGCTATAGGGATTTTGGGTGTTGCCTGGGGCTGGCTCACATCTGCTTTTTGACAGCACTACCTTTGGGGCCTATCTATCTATCTATCTATCTATCTATCTATCTATCAATCAATCTTCTATCTATCTATATATCTATCTATTAATCTTCTATCTATCTATCTATCTCATATCTATCTCTATCTCATATCTATCTATCTATTTCATATCTATCTATATATCTATCTCTATCCCATATCTATCTATCTATCTATCTATCTATCTATCTATCTATCTATCTATCTATCTATCTATCTATCTCTATCTATCTATCCCATCTATCTATCTATCTATCTATCTATCTATCTATCTATCTATCAATCATATATTCTATCTATCCAGCTATGCATCTATCTATATCATATCCATCTATCTAATCTTATATCCTTTACATTATACGATTACTTATTATTACAGTTCACTATGTACTATGTTACTTATGTTACTATGAAGAATACTTTCAGGTGTTCTTCTCCTTCTATTCACATTTCTATATTTTACAGGGCAGTATATGAGGGTGGTGTGATAGAGTAATATGAGACTCGATGGGGAAATATGAAATTGCAGACATTGGGAGTGTAATGTACAGTACGGCAGGTGATGAGCGGAGTTTTATGGGAGATCATGGCTGTAGGAGACTCTGAGCGTGGATAGGCGAGCTCCATCAGGCCGAGCAATAAACCCTGAGTGACATGTTGTGTGCTGGGCCTGCAGCTGTTTATGAGCTCACTATAAAGCACCCTATATACAGAGAGACCCAGATAGCGCTGACACCTCTACTCCATGTATCTGTACTGCTGCTGAGTCCTCATCCTGCCAATGCACCGAGCAGTCACTGCGGATTTATAAATATTCCCCCTTAAGAACATGTGTTTTAGGTGAATTCCGAAAAATCCATAAAGGAAAAGTCAGTGAGTTATTGGGTAAAGGGAACTCCCTTAGGCTCTTAGGACAGGTGGAACTTTGTGCTCTCTCTATCTACAGTATCTACCTACATCTCTATCTATGTCATATCTATAATATAAACTACTATTCAAACGTTTTAAGAAAATAGGTGTGGAAAATACTCTAAATTCTCAGATTTATCTAATCTATCTATTTATCTATCTATCTGTCATATAGCTCATGTCTGGCTATCTATAGATATCTCTCTCTTATATCTCATATCTATCTATCTATCTATCTATCTATCTATCTATCTATCTACAGATATAGCCATCTTCATCTTGAATCTGATACCTTGCTGTACTGTGATAACTCACAGCAAAATCTACTGAAATCAAGGGAAATGTTGAGCAAAAGTGATTAGCAACTGTTTACTTAGTGCATTAAAAGTCATGTTAAACTTGGCTACATCTGTACCTATCATATGTTTCATATCTATGTATTCATTTTTATATCTATCTATCTACACGAAAGAAAAATTCAGACTACACATCCCAATGTGAACAGGTGCTTAACTACCGTGGCAATATAAAACTGTTTCATCAAAAGTGTATAACAAAGAACCTCTAATTTGCATGTATAGATTATATTAGTTTATAGTAACAATAGTAGTAATGCTTTTCTATTCCTTATACCTTTGTGCTGTGTACAGGGTGCTCCTACATTTTCTATCTATCTATCTATCTATCTATCTATCTATCTATCTATCTATTTCCCTTATATCTCATATTTATTGCATCTATCATGTCTATCATAAATCTCATTATCTATATCTATCTATCTATCTATCTATCTATCTATCTATCTATCTATCTATCTGCTATCTATTATCTATCTATCTATCTATCTATCTCATATCTATCTATCTATCTCCTATCTATCTATCTATCTCATATCTATCTATCTATCTATCTCATATCTATCTATATCTATCTATATCTATCTATCTATCTATGTCATATCTATCTATCTATCTATCTATCTCATATCTATCTCCTATATATCTATCTATCTATCTATCTATCTATCTATCTCCTATCTATCTATCTATCTATCTATCTATCTATCCATCTATCTATCTATCTCCTATCTATCTATCTATCTATCTATCTCCTATCTATCTATCTATCTATCTCATATCTATCTATATCTATCTATATCTATCTATCTATCTATCTATCTATCTATGTCATATCTATCTATCTATCCATCTCATATATATCTCCTATCTATCTATCTATCTCCTATCTATCTATCTATCTATCTATCTATCTATCTATCTCCTATCTATCTATCTATCTATCTATCTATCTATCCATCTATCTATCTGTCTAGTTCATATCTATCTAGCTCATATCTATCTATCTATCTTATATCTATCTATCTATCTATCTCATATCTATCTATCTATCATCTATCTATCTATCTATCTATCTATCTATCTATCTCATATCTATCTATCTATCTCATATCTATCTATCTATCTATCTATCTATCTATCATCTATCTCATATCTATCTATCTATCTATCTATCTATCTATCATAATTCTTCTAGTTGCAGTGCATACCATCTTTATCGTTCTAGTTTGTATTATTTCTCACATACCTGTTCCTGATGACAGTAGGTGACAACTAACCAGGCCGCCAGTAAATATATCTATATATCTATCTCTGATACGATGGAACACCTTGTTATCATCATTAGGGATTACCCCAAAGTATCCCCTCTATGGCACCCCTATGCCCTAAAAGTCCATATCTAAAAGGGTCATTCTATGGTTATTCTATAATCCCTTTAATTCCTCCCCTTATTCTTTTATCTTTTCTGAATTTGGTGATGTTGAGCTTAGATCTTCTTGTCCCTTCCTATTCACTGGTGGATTCCCTGTTTTGGTGACCCCGCGCTGTACCCCGCCGATGATAACAGATGGACTGTCATTGTGAGATGAGGAGATTTATCTCTGGGATATTCCCTGGTGTGTCATTCCTCTGTGCATCCATGCTTTTATACTTTGATGGTAATCATATGTTCTGTATGGACAGACAAGATGATGTCACACTGGAAACTATAGCAAATGCAACTTCACATTGATTTATGCAGGTGAAGAAGTGCTCATGTGATCTGAAGACTCTTAACCCTCGCAGCTTGTATCACCAGAAAATGGTCTAATTTTTAAAACTTGGTTATTATATGTTAAACATATTTTTTAAGTATTTTGGATTTTTTTTTTTTTAATTTTTCATGTCATTTTTTTTTTAAATACTAAACCCTGCAATTTTCACTCTGGCCACGAAGCTTAATGATAGACTGACATTTGCCAATTTTGATATTGAAACGCTCTTCTACACAGGATTTTCCCATTCCATGTGTTCTTCATTGTCCACGTGGGATCCGCCACTCATTATCAGTTGGATTGGTATAATTATTGGGACATGTTTGGCCACTTTCGTTCTGCCTAGTATAACAATGTAGGGTTGAATAATTGGTATTATTGTATATAAAATAGCATATATTACATAAAAGTTACAGGTCAATATTGGCTCTCATCTAGCTTTCCCAAGAACCGTTATAAGTTTTTATATGACAGCAGTAGAGATGGGCGAACTGGTCCCACATGAGCCGGGTTCAAGCCAAACATCCCAAATTGTGGCCCTGGCCACAGGACGCCGTGAGGAGGCCCAAAAGAGGTGAGGGAAGGTGAGTATAAATGTTTTTTTATTTTTTTACACCTCCCCTGGGCCTCTGAAGAGACCCCAGAGTATAATAATTTATTTTCCGATTTGTACCGAAATTGCTTGACCCGAAACGAATCAAGGACCCGAGCCACCCAAACCCGAAACTAAATGAATCTTGGGAGGTTTGGCCATCTCTAGACAGCAGAAGACAAGTCAGGGGCTTACTGTATGGTTAATGTTTGGTAAATTCCTCCATAATATCTGAAGGCTTAGTTCATACCTGCTAACTAGAGATGAGCGAACTGGTTTGAATTGAATCAGATTCAACCAGAATTTTCCAAAAGTTTCAGGTTGGACCCAAATCCAAAACTTTCATCACCCATGTAGCGGAAGTGAAACAGGTGGAGGCCCAGGGGAGGTGTAAAAAAATAACAATCATTTATATTCTCCTTCCCTCACCTCTTCTGGGCATCCTTTGGGCGTCTGACGATCTCTCTGGGTCCTCCTTTGGCCTCTTCTGGCGTCTTGAGTGACATCACATGTCCTGGGGTCACCGATGGGCGCAGAGTATAATTGTACCAATTCTATCCAAACAAGTTAGGCCCGAACCTGAAACGAAATGAATCTTTAGGGGTTTGCCCATCTCTACTGCCAACATTAACAGGGGGATGTCCCGGAAAAGGGCTCACTTTGTGCTTTGAGAATGGCCACTCCATTTTGGACCATACCAAACCCCTTCTGTGGCATGATGAGCCCTCTTTTTGTGACATTGACACGCAATGTGCCAGCCACGCTCCTTTTTGTGACACGACTAACACATAGCATGTCCATGTCACATAGACAATGACAGAGTTGCCAGTTTGTCATCTGTTTTTAACAGACGGTCATTTGGGTGTAAATCCATTTTGACATCATTGGGGGCTCTGTGGTTGTCAAAATGGGCAAAAAATTTGACTAGCCCCATTGAAATGGATTGGCTTTCATAATGCCTGTGTGGTGGCCATTATGTGAACGAGTAGAGTCTTAGTTATAGTATGGTTTGGGGTCATAGCAAGAGGTCTGAAGGGCCAGCTGCTTGGTGTTAGGCAGGGCACCAAAAAGTCATTCTGACTTGACAAGGGTATTTAAAGGAGGTTTCCGGCCTCACAGGATAAGTCATCAGTAAGTGATCTGTTGGGCTCTGATGCCCAGACCCCATACAGATCACGTGTTCTAGAAGTTTCCGGGGACTGCTAGTGCATGGGTGTTGCGCGCAGCACCCCTCCTATTTAAGTAATAAGAGAGGCGCAGCAGCTCCGTCCCCTGCATAGTGGTGGTTCTGGTGAACTGCAGCACCGTTCCTATTACCTGTGGTTAGGTCAACAGTATGAAAATTCGATTTGGGCCAGAAAAACCCTTTAAAGCCAGCTAGGACTATATATTGATTTCCTCCTTACACGTCTTCTGCTTGTAATATAAGGTGAGGGAAAGTTTTAGGGCGTCTTTCCCTTTCGGAGAGGTCCTCATGACCTAGAAGCGGTGAAGTCTTTGGCTTTCAGATTTCATTAGCAGCAAACCGTGTAGTTGGACGAAACAAAAATATTCCGCAACCTCTTCCCCCCCCCCCCCGGTGGGTAATGAAATGCTCAGATCAAAGGTCGGGTATAAGGCCCCACGTGTCATGAGCTTCAGGTCAACCCAAACCCAAACCCAAACTTCTGGGCTGAGCAGTAAAACCTTTTATGTGTCTGCTGTGATTTCCATACACGTCAGGTTCCCCCGCGGGAGAAATTGTTTAGCTTCTATTGGACCAAGTGGTGAAAGGCGAGATTTCACCTGGAAGGCAAATTATTTCACGAGCAATTTGTTCTGTCTCACGTTCGGTGTGGTCTGACGTTACACAATTAGCCTCGTAATAACATGTCGGCTTGGTTTAGCTTCTGGACATTGCAAGTAGGTGCATAAAAATGACGCTGCTAATGAGAGTATATGGGAGAATTAAAGGGGATGTGAAGGGTTAGGGGAAAATGCCTGCTTTCATCTTAAAACAGTGCCACAGCTGTCCGCAGGTTGTGTCTGGTATTGCAGCTCTGCTCTATTGAAGGAAAGTGAAGAGGAATGGAAATATAACACATGGAAAAAAAGAGGCCATGTTTTTCTTCTTAATATCTCTCGTACAACAAAAGAGAAGCAAGACCTTTAGGACTGTGCCTTTTTCTTAAAGGGATTCTCCGGTTTTATGTAAATAAAGCTTAATCCTTTATAAATGAAATTTTTTTCAATTTTCTAATATACATTATGTTTCAGTTCTTCACCATTTTCATGATCTCTGCTTGCTGTCTGTGAATGACAAGACTCCTGATCGGTAAGGTTGGGTTCACTCCGTCCGCCGTGAATCCGACCTAAATGTCGGAAAAAAGGATTGGGGCAGGATAGGGAAAAGTTTAAGATGCTTTGTTTAAAAACCCATTCACTTCTATGGGTTTTTAAAGCAATGCGTGGGTGTGCGCTTACACCCTCTGCGCAGCAAAGCCAGATTTTTTTCGTCAGAAACAAAGTTGGACATGCAGGACTTTGTTTCGAGTGAATGGGTTTTTAAGCAAAGCGTCTTAAACCTTTTCTGTCCTGCCCCAATCCTTTTTTCCGATATTTAGCAATCACATGATCACTCCAAGTCTAGTGATACTTAGGCTAGGTTCACATCTGCGCACATTATAACGAACCTCCAGCTGTGAGTGAAATGAGTGAAACTAGGTGAGGACTAGAGATGGGCCAACCACTTTGTCACGAGCCGGGTTCGATCCGATTATCTCAAATTCTTTGGATTTGAATGAAACCGATTTGTTTTGAAAGAACTAAAATGGCTACCATGACATGCATTGTGGTAAATTATTATTCTCTGCAGTCTCTTCCCATAGGTGGAGGCCTAGGGGAGGCGAAAAAAAAAAATTATACTCACCTTCTCTCACCTCTATTGGGCCTCCTTGCAGCGTCCGATGCTCTCCTGATGACATCATGTGCCGGGGTCACCACTGAGTCCTATGATTGGGCCACAGTAGTCACATGGGCACGTCGATCGCTGTGATGTGTTACCATGCACATGTCACAGCTGAGGCCCAATCACAGGGAGACATGACATCACCAGGTGACCAAGAGAGACAGATGGATGCCATGAAGAGCCCAAAAATAGGTAACAGAAGGTGAATATGAATGTTTTTTATTTTTCACACCTCCCCTGGGCCTCCACCTCTTATTCCCCGGGGTCTGAGGAGACCCCATAGTATAATAATGTCACTTCTGGTTCTATCTGAACTTGTTTGACCCAAAATGAATCAGGGACCTGAGTTACCCGAACCCTTCGCCCATCTCTAGTTAGGAGATAGACCGTAGAGTCCTTATATTACTGTTTTTTTTTAGAAAAGGTTTAATACAGTTTGTAATGGAATATTCTTTATTGGGATTAGTGGATATTTGTCTAATTCCCTATATCGCTGCTCCGTCAGCTGTTTTCAATGGATAAAGTTCTACTAAGGTCCAGCAACATGTCCTATTTTATCACACCCGAATCTGCACCGCAGGGTCTTCGTGTTTATCAGTGCGGGACTGTAACTTTGTTGATTTTGGCCCCTTTGACCTCCATAAAAAATTCAATTGTGGTTTCCTGATTTTTGCCAAATGCACGTATTGCTTGGCTGATGTCGAATCACAAAGGAGCGTCCTTTGGTCTGAACATGGAGAAATTAATTCTGCCAGGACCCATTACATCACGTCAATTTACCTAATGAATCATGGGAGCTGGCAGACACATCACACTATATCACTGGCGCAATTTATCACCGCGAAAATCTAAACAAACATTTTCACAATGAAATATGGAAGAATGCAGATTTTTTGGCTCAGGGATGGGGGGATTTCTGTGTTTAGATTGCATACTTGCTCCCAGCTAGATATAATGGACCCAGCCAAGGGCATTCAACCTAAAAGACCCAGCCCAAGAGGCCACTATGGCCACTATGGGGCTCGTCCTTCCTCAGATCCTGAGAGTTGAGGAGTGGGTGAGAAAGTATTGAGCAAACCCGAAACCCAAAAAGTGGTCTGGCTTGCCCAATACCCCTAGTCATGTTGCAAAGTTCTCTAAAGGGTAGGACATTAACTTGTCAGCAGAATATGGCCTATGTTTTAAACCAACAATGACATATTTTTTAAAATAATTTGATGATTTTTTAAAAAAATTTTTCATGTCATCTAGATTTAAAAATAAGGACTAAATTCTGCCATTTTCACAATAACCACTAAGCCTAATAATAGACAGACACTTGACAATTCTGCAGGGGTTTTCTTTTCTCCTATAGACCTCAATGAGCCAGCTGCAGACTCTTACTGCCTGTGGCCATTAGATTGCTGTAAAGCAGATCACTAAATGCTGTTAGACCAGAGGAGAAACTCAGGCAAGATGGCCGCCCCCATAATCATGGACAGAAAATAGAATTCAAAAAATCTACAATCAGAAAATAAAAACAGATTTGGTGTGAACTTTTCTCTTTGCCTTCCATCAGTTCTTCTCGGTACTTGCAGACAGTTTTTGGCAGAACTCGGCAGGGAGGTTGTTCCCGCCATCTTGGAGAACTAAGCACAGATCTTCTGTGGATGTAGGCTTGCTCCAATCCGTCTATCTCTTCATGTAATCCCAGACAGACTGGATGAGGTTGAGATCAGGGCTATATCTGTGGGGGCCGTATCATCACTACAAGGACTCCTCCTCCAAAGGGCAAAGGTCGCACCAAATAGTGTTGGAATTTACATTTCTCTCTTCATTCACTTCATTTTGATAATCGACAAAAATAAACTATTAACCCTTCTATTTCTGGTAGCATTTTTCCGTTTCCATGTCCCTATGATTCTCACCCAGCATTCTGAAACCTCCACCTTGGGTGGCCTCCTTCTTCTGACTTAATGACCTTAGGATATGTCAGCATTCTTAGAATGTAAAATCTTAATGTTCTTAAGGTATAATGAAGCTGTAAATATGTGGTTAAGACTTTAATGAGATTATGTAGGGCTGGTGAGCACACCACGTCTATAGGGAGCTCTGGCGAGCACACGGGCTCCTGGCGCACACCCTGGGTCTACATGGAGCTCCAGGCGCACACCCTGGGTCTACAGAGAGCTCTCTGGTGTCCTTGTCTGGCAGACGCTTCCTGCTCAGTCCTCTATTATACGTCTATAATATTCTGTCACTAGAGGCCGCTGGCTAGATAAATAATTTGCCTTCCCGGATGGATTGGTTTATTATTTTTAATGCTGCGCTCCATATTCCAATGCAGGTGGTCTCCATTGTGTTCTCGCTTTGCAGCTGTCTAAACTGTTTTGGTTTTTTTGTGGTTTGATCATTGACTTGTCCTTATACACTATACACTATATACTATATATACTCTACTCGTATCTTCATCTGCTTTTGCATTTTTGCACATTTTTGCTTCTGCTTTAAGGCTCTTTTTTGTATTATAACCCATACATATTTATAAAACTTAAAGAGGTTTTGCAAAAAAACAAGTTACTCCCTATCAATACCCAAAAGAGAAAAAAAAAATATTTTTTTGCGCAATAAAGTACAACTTTTTCATGACTTGTACACCAGAAAATTGGTGGTAAATTCCCCCCATAAATTCCAATGACATAGCGCTCTGTGCTGCATTACATTATGGGAGGGGTAGATGTTAGATTTTTCCTACAGTTACAATACTATACAATACTTGCTGTAAAAACTTCCCAGAATTCAAATCACCAAGACAAACAAAAATGAAGAGTCCCCAATCTTCAGGTTATACTCCAGACCATTTTGGTGCCCTCATCCCATTTTTATGACCCTTTTTTTGCACCCAGTGTATACTGATACTTGAGGTGACTGCCGTAAAGCAGATAACTACAGAATGGGTAAGTGTCAGTCTATTGTTAGGCTTAGTGGCCACAGGGAAGATTGCAGGATATAGTACTTTTTAAAAAATAATAATAATAGAAATTTAAAAAAAATCTAAAATTTTTTAAAAAAATACATTAAACATAAAAATCGGTTTAAAAAATAGGTCATTTTCTGGTGACACTTTTCATTTAAACATCTCTACATCTTCCCCTCTTATGTAAATGTACCCTAAAGTTTTTGAGAGTTTTTGTGGACATTCCTGGCAAATTGGAGGTAGAGTTTAGAATGTATAGAATATATTTAGAATATTTATTATCTCTTATATATATATAAAAATGAGTTCCTGTCTGTCTGTCTGTTCTTTATGCGCGATCAAACGACTGGACCAATCCTCACCAAATTTGGCACACATGTACATCAGGTGTCCGGGAATATTATAGACTGGGTCTCAGCTCTCTTGGACGTACCATTCCTGAGGTACAGTATTCCCAAAAAATGACCAGCATTAGTCTATACAAGCCTGCAAGTCTTTCACTCATATTCCAACTGCCATACACACGGTCACATGTCCCTTATCAGCCAATAACAGCTCGCATGCGCTTACTCTCCTCAGGCACACAGGTTTCCATAGCAACCAAGCTATATATGACCTGTATTAGTGAATAGCAGTTCACAGGACCTTAAATATTCAGTCATATCACGTGTATCAGCCAATATAAGTTCACATTTAATTTACCAGGTTTCCATAACAACACAGCCATAAATAGACTGTACTTATACTGGACTCAGTGTCGTAACTAGCAATGGCAGGGTCCCAAGGCGAACATTTGACATGGGACCCCCCCCCGGCACCCCCCCCCACCCCGCACAAACTGCATTCCTGCACACACTATTATGCCCCATAGTGTCCCCTGCACACACTATTATGCCCCATAGTGGCCCCTGCATACACTATTAGGCCCCATAGTGGCCCTTGCACACAGTATTCTGCCCCATAGTGGCCCCTGCACACAGTATCATAGTGGCTCCTTCATATAGTATTATGCGCACTTCCCGCTACTTCTTCAATGTTGGACCAGATGTCACGTGAGCCAGGCATGTATCGCAACGCATAATGACGTCGGACTGGCCCACCGACATCTGGGACGCCACCAAGGAGGCCCGAAGCCTGCTGAAAAGACCCCAGAGTATAATGATAGCAGTGTTTGTGGGGTTCACGGCCCACAGGCCTTACTTACCAATCCCCGCTCCTGCTCACAGCCGCCTCTGTAGAAGGTGAAGTGCAGGCGGCCGTGAGCAGGAGTGGGGATCGGTAAGTAAATAGGGCCCGTTACCTGCTGGTGTTAAAAAAAAAAAAAAAACATCAGAGGCACGCCGGGTCCCCTAATGTCCCGGCCCTGTGGCAGCTGCTACCACTGCTAAACCGGTATTTACGCCACTGACTGGACTGCCATACTGGATTTCAGCATTCTTATAAATTGAAACGTTTTTTAAACTACTCATGCCTCCTGCAGCAAAATGCATGGCTGCTGCTCAAGCTAATGAAAACTCTCAGCAGACCCAAGCCTGTCTCCAATCTGATAAGGTATGTTACAGACAACAGCGAGCTGCTGAAACTCCCCAGCAGACCCAAGCCCGTCTCCAATCTGACAAAGCATTGTCAGCCACATGCACACAGCTGCACTCCAGGTTTCAATAACAGCCCAGCCATTTTTCTTCACTGCTGTAGGTCAGCTTTAAAGGGGCAGGGCGCTGCGGATGACACTGTTAGACAAGGTCACATACACACAGCTTTACTCCAGGTTTTCCATAACAACCGATCGCAGGTTTTTCACTGATATCCAAATTGAGATGCACATGATCACATGACACTTATGGACCAATGGAAAATCGCAGGTTCAGTCTTGACATACACACAGCTTTACACCAGGTTTCCATAGCAACCAAGCTATTTATGTCCTGTATGAGTCAATAGCAGTTCGCAGGTCCTTAAATATTCAGTCATATGACGTGTACTAGCCAATGTAAGTTCACATTTCATTTACCAGGTTTCCATAGCAACACAGCCATAAATAGACTATACCTATACTGGACTGCCATACTGGATGTCAAGTGCAAAACTGGCCAATTCTTATGGGGCCACTACACAAACAAAAAATGAAATATACCCGTGCGAAGCCGGGTCCTTCCTCTAGTCTCTTATATATATAAAATGAGTTTCTGTCTGTCTGTCTGTTCTTTATGCACGACCAAATGACTGGACCGATCCTCACCTAATTTGGCACACAGGTACATCAGGTGTCCAGGAATATTTTAGACTGGTTCTCAGCTCTCTAGGACGTACCGTTCCTGAGATACAGTATTCCAAAAAAATGACCTGTATTAGCCAATACAAGCCTGCAAGTCTTTGACTCATATTCCAACTGTCATACACACGGTCACATGTCCCTTATCAGCCAATAGAAGCTCGCAGGCGCTTAGTCTCCACAGGCACACAGGTTTCCATAGCAACCAAGCTATTTATGACCTGTATGAGTCAATAGCAGTTCGCAGGTCCTTAAATATTCAGTCATATCACATGTATCAGCCAATATAAATTCACATTTAATTTACCAGGTTTCCATAACAACACAGCCATAAATAGACTGTACTTATACTGGACTGCCATACTGGATTTCAGTATTCTTATAAATTGAAATGTTTTTAAACTTCTCATGCCTCCTGCAACAAAACGCATGGCTGCTGCTTTAGCTAATGAAAACTCTCAGCAGACCCAAGCCCGTCTCCAATCTGACAAGGCATTGTCAGCCACATGCACACAGCTGCACTCCATGTTTCCATAACAACCCAGCCATTTTTCCTCACTGCTGTAGGTCAGCGTTAAAGGGGCAGGGCACTGTGGATGACACTGTTCACATGATCACATGACGCTTATGGACCAATGGAAAATCGCAGGTTTTTCAGTCTTGACATACACACAGCTTTACACCATAGCAACCAAGCTATTTATGACCTGTATGTGTCAATAGCAGTTCGCCGGTCCTTAAATATTCAGTCATATGACATGTATCAGCCAATATAAGTTCACATTTCATTTACCAGGTTTCCATAACAACACAGCCATAAATAGACTATACCTATACTGGACTGCCATACTGGGTGTCAAATGCAAAACTGGCCAATTCTTATGGGGCCACTACACAAACAAAAAATTAAATATACCCGTGCGTAGCCGGATCCTTCTGCTAGTTCTAAATAATTTTTGGCAATTGTAAAATCTTCCCAAAAATTAAAGTCCCATGGCAGGCATTGAATTTTTTTTTTTCCCCCATTTTATGTCACTGTATAGCACCAGGCCTGGGTAGAGATTAACCCTACCATTGGCCCGTTTAACTAAAAATAAATTTGTTTACTTCCCCGCACAGTTATAAAATCAGTGTGGAGAGTCAATTAACCTTTTGGCAAGTCTATAAAAGGCCAGACGGGCCCCTATCAAATCCCATCCCCTCCCCACTTGTTTATAGGCCATAAAGTCTGCAAGATTTAACAAAAAGTTTAGACTGTTGGCTGCATCGGAGGGAAAAAAAATCTGATGACTCTTAATTAGGAAAAGCTTGTAAAACAGATTTGTATCAATCTAAAAACTGTACAAATTGTAAACAAATGTGCACATATGGTTGATATTTGCACCAGGGTAAAACGTCCCTCTCTTGTTCTATAAATATCCAGACTTCTATACATAAAAATAGTCTTTAATCCCCCAAAACTTAACATCTCAATAAACTCGCCCGGTAGTTTATATCGTGTTTATTCAACCTTTACAGAGAAGGTCAACTTCATCCATAGCATTCGTCATGCTCCTTATAGTAATGTTAAGGATCTTGAGTATGTGGAGATGTTGTGAGTTTTCCCCCAAAGTAGTAAAAATCCCCAGTAAATATTAGACCTTGAATTGTCCTCTTCTGTTCAATCTCATTCCACTATTTATCAGGAAAGCTGGGTGACTTTTGCTACAGTTTCCACTATAACCCTAATAGGGTTGCCACCTGCCTTTCCTGAAGACCTAAAGTACAACTTTTTAAAGTGGTTGTTCACCTTTGGGTAGAAGGTCCTCCAAGGATAAGTCACTGTTGGGACCCCTAGAGATCAGCTAAAATCTGTAAGGGAACCTGGCAGCAACAGTTATTTTTACTACAGCACCACTAGAGGTGAAGGGAAGAATTGCACTTTTTCTTGAAATCAATGGGATGTCCATGTAGTGCATGGACATGCTGGGTCCTCCAGAGGGAGAGCCACTCTTTGTAACACAACATTCTAAGTGCTAAGGTCTAAGTGCACTATAGATTCCTTTACAGAGGACTCTTCATCACCTCCACCAACTCCAACTATTGACATCTTTCAATAGGTACCTTTTCATTGATTCCGGTACCGTTGGAATTTTTTTTTCCTAGCCCCCACCATTCCTGAGTGATCAATGTTGTTAGCTTCAGCATGCAATATGCTGTCTTCATTCACAAGGGCAGTCCTGGGTTGAAGCAGATAGTCTAGGACCACCCACCTGATAGTAGATCCTGTTAGCTTCAGCACGCAATATGCCCTCTTCTTTCACAAGGGCAGCCCTGCATTGAAGTAGATAGTCTAGTTCCACCCACCTGACAGTAGATAGTCCAACTAACTGCAATGATTGCTCAGGAATGGTGAGGACTCGAGAAAAAATTCCAACGGTGCAGGAATCAGTGGAGCGACTTCTGTTGAAGGGTGCAAACAGATGATGAAAGGTCCTCTTTAATTCTAGAAACCCCACATCACAGTCTTCACCACTAATGATCCCACATCACAAACTTCACCAATTTGATACTCAAACAAGCATCTATCACTTCCGAGAAGTCCATTTTTTTTTGAGAAGAGTGGATTTCCCCTTGTCCCTGCTAGCTTTGGACAATCCTTACTTTTCAGACGTGGGGAAACCTAGGAATCAGAGGCGTAGCTAGCGGGGGGGGGGCAGAGGGGGCGGCTGCCCCGGGCCCACTGAATTTTTGGGGGCCCACCCCGGGGCCGCCATTAATACAGCCTTTATTTCTAACTAGATCGGTGTCTGCAGACACTGATCTAGTTACAATGCGTCCTGGTGCTTAACTGTCTTGTAAACCGCAAGCCAATACAGGCCTGCGGTTTACAAGATGCCGAGACCACAGACCGATGTCTGCTTCTCAGCACGGTGTTATGATGTTATGACGTCATAACATCGCGCCGCCCGCGCTCAGACACAGACGTCCTGCGCGTGGACAGGGAGGAAGCGCCGGCGGCTCCGTTCATCAGCATCGCAGGTGAGTATGACTTTTTTGTGTGGGTATATTAATAGTATAAGGGGTAGATAGGAGGGAGAAGTATAACTATAAAGGGAGGATTCATTAGGGGGCATTATGACGATGGGGGGGTGTGAAGAATATCGCCTCGCCCAGCCGCCTGGCACACCTGCGATCAAACTTCTTTCTTAACCTCCCACTCACACACCGTGAGTGGACCGGGTCATAGGATAAAAACGAAACGAGCGATATAAATTTTATATGTTTAATAATCCAAGTGGGTCGGTATGGATTAATAGCATATACAGAAATATACAATATTAATATGATCAAGCATAAACATACAAGCAAAAGGGCAATGATACAATACACCAAAATAAAGGGAAATAAAGATTAGAAAAAATACCTGAGCACACAGCTTTGTCCTAGCTGTCTCTCTTCCATGCTCAACACAATAGACTCTTAGTCCGTTTCTCTAGGCCACAGCAGAGTTTTGGGCCTAGGGCGCAAGCTTAAGCAAGTTGCATAAAACAATCCTTCTACATGCTGTCCAGAACTAGGCCCTCAAAGCATTCCTCAGTAGGGCAGGCCCTCTCATCTTCTCCCAGATCAGAGCTCCTTACTGCCTCTTTGCTGAATGACCCCAGAATCCAGGTCTGCCCACAGCATATGGCTAGTGCTCCACCCACCCCTTGCACACAGGCAGCCCCCCTTCTCCCACCTTTGCAGAACCCTCGGAGAGAAGGGTGAAGTTAAGGCTTGCTATCCCCCATCCCATCTGGCCAGGGATAATAAAAGTGCCTGGTTATAGCAAGCCATCTCCAATGAACACACATAAAACCAGTGAAGCGTATCGTCCAGCAATGTGGACTCAACTAAAGCACCGCATTCCAAGTGGGGGAAGGACTGACCTAAGCAAGTAAAACACACTTCCAAGAAAGATATAAAACTGAGGGTCGGTTCATCACACCTCCCCCTTTTAGAGCGTGTCGGGAGGAAGGACGATCCTAAGATCGCCTTCCGCGGACACCTTGGCGGCCTCACCCCGCCGGGACCTGCGCTGGTCCCTGACCATATTCCTGGTGTACTGATACCCTCTTCCTCTCCTGTCTGAATGGAGACTCTTCTAAGGTTCAGGCTCTGAATTAAGTAGACCTGGCTACCTCCAGCTTGCTCTGGGTCCCTCCCCCGAGTGCTGGCGTCCCTCAGACCCACACTCACAACCCCAGGCCCTTGTGGTACCGGTGCTGAGACCCCATCCCGGCAGTCTCCGCCCACCTGGCTACCCCCGGCCTGCACTGGGACCTCGTTGTGAGTGCTGGCATCCCGCAGATCCACACTCGCAACCCCAGGCCCTTGTGGTACCAGTTTAGAGACCCCTTCCTGGCAGTCTCTCAGGGTCTCTCCCACACTAGCCGCTAGTTGGGAGAGTTCTAGGGGATTCTGCACCTCCCCCTTTGCTTCCAAACCTAGGGGCACCTCTGGTTCTGGCACAGGTATGTTTGGACCCTGTCCTCCCTCCCAGACACCTTGCCCCTTTGGGCCTACACCCTGTTCCTCCTGTACTTGGGTGGGTGATGGTGATACCTTGGGCAAATGACTAAGATTATGCTTCCCCAAACCATCCCTCCACAATACATTGACAGGTAATACATTTGAAACACCCCCTTCTTGGGTCCCACCTCCAGCACCCCATGCCGTCTGCACTTGGGCCATGGGCACGACTGGCACACCTTGGATGGCTGTTTCTCCTTCCCAGGACTCTTTCACAAGAGTTAGGGGCCCACGTACACGTCTCCCGTACAAGAGCTCAAAGGGGAAGAACCCCGTTGAGGCTTGCGGCACCTCCCGGTAAGCGAACAGCAGGTGCGGGAGATAAGGCTCCCAGTCGCGCCCGTGGGACTCGACTAACATCCTGAGCATCTGCTCCAGGGTGCCATTGAACCGTTCACACAGGCCATTTGTCTGTGGGTGATACGGGCTGGACACCAGATGTTGCACCTCTGTTACCTTACACAGGCCTTGCATCAAGGCAGACATGAACTGGGTACCTTGGTCTGTGAGCATCTCTCTGGGAAATCCAACACGGGAGAAGATGCCTACCAGAGCCTTGGCCACTACATCAGCCCGGGTGGAAGACAGAGCGACAGCTTCCGGGTACCTAGTAGCGTAGTCTACTACCGTTAATATGAAACGTTTCCCGGTGCGGCTGGGAATGGACAGGGGTCCAATGAGATCCACAGCCACCCGCTGGAAAGATTCGGTTATGATGGGCATAGGTATCATTGGTGCTTTGGAGCCTTGCCCCGCCTTGCCCATCCTCTGACAAGTGTCACATGAACGGCAGTATTTAGCTACATCTGTCCCCATCTTAGGCCAGTAGAATAAGTGGCTGAGGCGAGCCTTGGTCTTAGCAATCCCCAGGTGGCCTGCCAGTGGAATATCATGAGCAATCCGCAACAACTCCACCCGGTAGGGTTGGGGTACCACCAAATGTTTCTCCCTGAGCCGACTTTCTTTTCCCTTTGTGGGGATCGTTTCCCTGTACAACCTCCCTTGCTCCCAGTACACGCGGTCCTTGTCCGACTCCAAGGGAGGTTGATCAGCACGCTCCTTCAATGCATCCAGACTGCGGTCAGCTTGGACAGCGTCCCTGAACTCCTGACTGGAACGAGACAGAAGAGATGTGCATGTCACATACCCGCCGGGCTCCTCCGGCTCCAGAGCAGGGAGGCTAGTCATGGCGGTCTCAGTACCATCTCCGGGTGACAGAGGGAACGCCTCAGGGGTCGGAGCGCCTTCCACCCCTCTAGCACTCTGGCTGCGGGTCACCACCGCAACACCAGCAGTCCGTTCCTCATCCGGATCGGCCCTGAGATCCCCGTGACCCACCTGACCACCTGGCACATTGTCCTCAGTTGGGGTTGCCCCCAGCATCTCAGAAGAGCTACCCTGTAAACCTGCAAGGCAAGAATTAGCAATTACATTGACATTGCATTCATTCATTGATTCACAGTGAACTGCATGGGTGAATGGCTGAGCCTGGGTCACACTGAGGGGGCTCTCATCACCCGCAGATGTGGGCGGGGCTACAGCCAGGTCAGCATTCTACAATGTCTCATTCACATGCTCACTGATTACTTTAGCTGGACACACAGCAAGGGGAGACAAAAGGCTAACCCCTCCCTCTGCCTGTGTGACAGGCTTCAACACCTCATTAAAATCATCCTTCAGTACAGACATTTTGTCACAGCGAGGTGGGGTTGCTCCCACCCCATATTGGGACACCAAGGGCCCCAAATCTCTTCCCAATAGTACATTGGCAGGCAGATCAGACACTAGCCCCACATCACGCATCCCTTTTCCCGCACCCCAGTCCAAATGGACACAAGCCATGGGCACAGTTACGCGTTCTTGTCCAATACCCTTCAGGGTCAGAGTTTTTCCAGGGATAATACTGTCCGCAGGGACCAAGTCAGGTTGCACCAGAGTAATCTGCGCCCCAGTGTCCCGAAATCCCATGACCACTTTACCCCCCACAATGACCTGTTGACTGTTGGCATCGGATTGCAACCCCTCCCTCCCCACCAAGTATACAGATGGGCCAGCTGCCGTGGCTGGGGACACAGGGGGGTTCTTAGAGCGGTTGGGGCACTCCGCCTTGAAATGTCCTGGCTGGTTACAAGCATGACACCGCCGGGCCTCTCCTTGGGACTTGGAGGGGGTCCCCGGGGCACCCAGAGTTCTTGGGACAGGGGAAGTAGAGGGGGCACCCGGGACAGAGTTTGTCTTACCCCACTTGGAGACCGCAGGCTGTGGTGAACTCCAGCTTTGCCCCTCCTTCCCGCTTGGGGGTCTCTGCAGTGTGGCTCCTCTCTTGATCCCTTGCTCCCTGGTGGACACATAGTCGTCAGCAATCTCCGCAGCCTTGTCTGCTGTTTTGGGTTTCCAGTCACACACGAACTGGCGGACCTCCAGAGGGCACACCTGGAGAAATTGTTCCTTTATCATAAGAATCCCAATTCCCTCAAACGTGGTGACAGTAAGTCCTTTGATCCACTGCCAGAATGTAACCTGTAAGTGGTGCAGAACATCCACATAGCTCTCTGTGGGACCCCGCTGGATATTCCGGAACTTTTTGCGGTACACCTCCGGCGTGAGCCGGTATCTCCGGATCAGCGCCGCTTTGATGGTCTCATAGTCCGCGTCCACTGGTAAGCTCGTGGAAACATCCAGGCCTTTTCCCTTCAGCCGGGGAGACAGGTAACGGGCCCATTCTGCCTGGGGAATATGATGCTGCTTACACACCCTCTCAAATCCCCGCAAGAACGAGTCCAAGTCTTCGTTATCTTCCAAGATTGGAAAGTCCTCGGATCGGATCTTTAGTGCTCGGGCTCCTGGAGTTGGTGCAGGGGAAGGTTGCGCCTGCTGGCAAAGTTCCAGCTTTTTTAGCTCAAGCTGATGCTCCAACTCCGCCCGACGCTCTGCAGCAGCGGACTCTCTCTCCGCCCGGCGCTCTGCAGCAGCGGCCTCTCTCTCCGCCCGGCGCTCTGCAGCTTCTTGGTACTGGTGAATCACCTGCAGACGGGCGCTATAGTTACTGGCGTCTATCTGCTGTAAGGCCATTTGCAAGTATAAGTCCGTTACCCCCACAGAACTGGGGTTACTGGTCCCTCCAGGCACAGTTACCTCTGGGGTCCGGGCACCTGCGGAACCATCTGGCATGGTGTTTTCTGGTGACAGCCTCTCAGGACTTTGCTCCGCCTCCTGCATGGCTATGGTAGCTTCCATATCCGCCATCTCCTGGAGTTCAGCAGCAACCAAGTCCTGCAGACGTTTGGTTATGCTTCTGGTCCCACCAGCCATCCACTGGAAGCCGTTGCCAAATAAAAGATAGGACAGAAAAAAGAAGAGGGGAGGGAACAGTACTGTACCAAACTTTCACCGTATTTTAAGCTTGATCTCATACCGCGCTCGTTCCATAGGATTGCCGCAATCCCCAGTGTCTGCGTGATACCACACCCACACACTGTTATCCTAAGATCCCACAAAGCTGCCACCACTGTGAAGAATATCGCCTCGCCCAGCCGCCTGGCACGCCTGCGATCAGACTTCTTTCTTAACCTCCCACTCACACACCGTGAGTGGACCGGGTCATAGGATAAAAACGAAACGAGCGATATAAATTTTATATGTTTAATAACCCAAGTGGGTCGGTATGGATTAATAGCATATACAGAAATATACAATATTAATATGATCAAGCATAAACATACAAGCAAAAGGGCAATGATACAATACACCAAAATAAAGGGAAATAAAGATTAGAAAAAATACCTGAGCACACAGCTTTGTCCTAGCTGTCTCTCTTCCATGCTCAACACAATAGACTCGTAGTCCGTTTCTCTAGGCCACAGCAGAGTTTTGGGCCTAGGGCGCAAGCTTAAGCAAGTTGCATAAAACAATCCTTCTACATGCTGTCCAGAACTAGGCCCTCAAAGCATTCCTCAGTAGGGCAGGCCCTCTCATCTTCTCCCAGATCAGAGCTCCTTACTGCCTCTTTGCTGAATGACCCCAGAATCCAGGTCTGCCCACTGCATATGGCTAGTGCTCCACCCACCCCTTGCACCCAGGCAGCCCCCCTTCTCCCACCTTTGCAGAACCCTCGGAGAGAAGGGTGAAGTTAAGGCTTGCTATCCCCCATCCCATCTGGCCAGGGATAATAAAAGTGCCTGGCTATAGCAAGCCATCTCCAATGAACACACATAAAACCAGTGAAGCGTATCATCCAGCAATGTGGACTCAACTAAAGCACCGCATTCCAAGTGGGGGAAGGACTGACCTAAGCAAGTAAAACACACTTCCAAGAAAGATATAAAACTGAGGGTCGGTTCATCACAGGGGGTCCTTTATATAAGGGTTATTGGGGGATCCTTTATATAAGGGTTATTGGTGGGTCCTTTATATAAGAGTTATTAGGGGGTATTATGAATACAAGGGGGGAGGTTATTTATATAAGGAGCCATTAGAGGGCATCATTTATATTAGGAGGCATTCTGAACATAAGGGGGTGGTCATTGATATACGGGGTCATTAGAGGTGCAGTATTTATGTCAGAGGGAATCAGGGGCATACTATGAGGGGGCAATTAATTTAATGAAAGCGACACTTGGGCTTTATTAAGACTAAGGCCCCACGTAGCGGGCTGCAGGAAAAACCATGGCGGTAACATTGTGGTTTTTCCCGCAGCGCTTTTCACAGAAGGTCCGCAGAGGTTTCCCCTGTGGACTTTCTGTTTTCAATACACCTATATGGAAACCGCCAGTGTTTCTGTAGGTATAATTGACATGCTGCGATTTCCAAAACCGCAACGGTTTTGGAAATCGCAGTGCGTCTGCTGCACATATTTTTCCGTAATGTGTGGATGGGATTTGCTAGAATGCCACGTTTTTTTTCTGTGGGTTTTCGCCACAAGGGGCCACATCCCATCCCCACTTTGTAGTAAAATATGCGCAGCGGAAACGCTGTGATTTCCAAAACAGTCGCAGTTTTGGAAATCGCAGCATGTCAATTATACCTACGGAAACGCCGGCGGTTTCCCTATAGATATAATTGAAGCAAAAAGTCCGCAGAGGAAACCTCTGTGAACTTTCTGTGCAAAGTGCTGCAGGAAAAGCCGTGATGCGTCGCCGCCGCGGTTTTTCCCACAGCTGTTTTTTGCTGCGGGATGCTACATGGGGCCTTGGCCTTAAGGAGTTTTCCAGCTCATTTTTATTGATGGTCTATCCTCAGAATAAATCATCAATAAGAGATAAGTGATTCCCCACTGATCAGCTGTATGAAGGGGCTATGGCGCCTATTTATATCATACGCTGTCTGTTTATAGTGACCGTGTGATGTAATTCCAGCCTTGTCACATAGACGTGTATAGGACGAGGCTGTAGTTACATTACATGGCCGCTATGAAAAGAATGACACAGAGAAGGGGTCACAGCGCTTACACAGCTACCACAGTTCATTCAAACAGCTGATCCTGGGGGTCCCGGGTTTTGGAACCCCAATAATTTTTTTCCCATGTTTTTTTTTTTCCCCTTTTCAATTGGGAAATACCTGGGACATTATTAATAAGGGGCACTATTTAAAGGGGGTGCACAGGGAAGTTATTAATTTAAAGATGCACTTAGGGGTGTTATTCATTATGGGGGGTTATATTATATATTTTATAATTGGGGGTAGCAGCAGGATGGGGGCTTTGTGCAGGTGAGGACAATGTGAGTCGGGTGCCTGGAAAAGTAAGGAGCCAAAGATGTCTGTGTTGCAAACTTTACAGAGACTGGAAGAAGTGGTCATGGCCGTCCAGATAAAAGAGACGGGGAATGTGAATGATTAGTCAGAGACGTCACTGGTAAGTCACTAAATGTTACTGCACTGTATTCACCCTGTGTAGAGCCGCTATATACCACTATACGCTCACCGTATACTCATAGTATACATAGTATACGAACATGTCCAAGTTGGGGGCCCACTTGGACATGTTCGCCCCTCCTGTGCTGAACCCCTAGCTACGCCTCTGCTAGGAATAACTGTTGAATTTCCCCACAGTGCCCCCACAGGGGAATCGAAGCATTGCACAGTGTCCACATTGAGTTTTCTGTATTCAGGACAGGACAGGTCCTCTAGGTAGAGCGACACTCTTCGTAACTTATCTCCAGGACTGGGGACTTTCATATTAGCATAGAATTTCCTAAAAGTTTATAAGAAAATAGATTTCCTGAACTGGACAACCCCTATAAATTAAAGGTCAGAAAATCCCAGAGAAATTAAGTTAGGACTGAAGCAGGTTCTCGCTCGGTCTGTGCATCAGTGGAAGATTAAGCTAATCTTCTGTTGGCAGGTGGAGACGTGAAAGGGTTATTAGCCAAATATGTGGATGCTTCACCTCGAACCCCCCAGAGGGACTTTACATGGTGGCGCCATTGGGAGTGTAAAGGTTACACAGACCACGGTGTATTTTAATGGTTGGATGATTAGACTCATCTATTTTTACACTTCGAATAGTAGTGAAAACTCAACTCTTGTTGCAACCGTGTAGTGATTCATAAGGTCTCCCTTGATTCTTCCCTCTACTCCAAGAGAGTCGGTTTAACCAGCTCTTCATTCCAAGCGGACCCTGCAGGGAATGAATCCACATTCTCTGGTAAGCATCCTGCAGGCCCCTCCAGCTGCCAGACTAAGTACATGTCCATTTCCTTCAAGGAGACAGCCAAGTTGACGTCTAGTTCAATGAAAATTTTCTGCTTGTGATTTATAATTTTTGGTAATCTGAGTAAGCACGAGCTTTCCAATGTGTATCTTTGGAAATTCTTTGAGCATGAATGATAAAAAACATTTCGCTCACTGCCAATTTACTCTGGATAGGGACTGTATATGTAGAGAGAGGATACGTACGCTCTACACACAAGGCTTGTCCTGTACTTGGGTATTCATATTAAAGGGGAATATATCAATAGAAAATGGCTTGAGAATTGGGAAAATGAATTGAGAAAATGGTTTAAGAATTTTTCATGACATTTTTAAAAAATTTATATTTTCTATATTTTTTTATCAATTTTATTATTTTTTTTTTTTTACAAATGTACTCGTAATACCTCGTACACTCGCGTTTCCGAATTTGCGAATTCACAGATTCGCGATATTTTTTTGGCAACTAACATATATAGATTTTGCTCTTTTTTCTCAGATAAAAAAAAACACCTTCGCTATTGGGTAGTAGCATCCCGTTCGTTACGTACCCAGTAATTAGTTTCATTTTACTGTGAGTGTATAAGAAAAATGAATTAATGTATTAATATACAGTACTGTACAGTATACTTTAGTATACTGTACAGTACTGTAGGGTAAAGTTTATTGATATTTAGGGGTTAAACATTAGAAATCGGCATTGTAAGCGCTTCTAAGCGCTTGTACCAAACATTCGCGATTCCTCGCGATCCGCAATCCGCTCTGTAACCTAACCTCGCGAATGTACGAGGTATTACTGTATTCTGCAATTTTCGCTCTGGCCCCTAAGACTATTAATAGGCTGATACTTGCCAATTTTGTAGGGGTTTTCTTTGCAACAGTCACCTCACTTACATCAAAGTCAGGATTCCAATAGAAGATAACACCTCTATAGATAACACCACTGACCCATCATTATATCCACTACTGACAATAGATGGTGTCTCAGCTTATCTCTTCCCCCTCCCTGCACAGAGCATGTCTAGAAAACTCTCCCATAGATATAGATATTTTGTGAGAACTATAGGGTATTTTATACCTAGTATGGCATTATCATTTGTGCATTGTATAGAACTGTTATATGGCTATTTTTTCCGTGGTATTAGTATCAATATTATTATTATTTTTGCAATAAACATATCATCATTTGTTCCCTCTGGTCCACGGACTACCTGGGCCAGAAGTGCGGGGTCTCCGGCAGGAGTATAGCTATAAGGGGTGCAGCGGTAGCAGTTACTACCAGGCCTTGGACCCTGGGGGGTCCCCAAAGGTTCCTCTGTCACAAAAAATCTACCAGTATTCTAAATGACACAAGGTAGATAGGGGCCCATTATAGATTTTGCTTGCATCAGGGCCCAGGAGATTTTCTGGTCTCATGTGACCGCTGAGTCCAGTGACTGGTGACATGTTGGGTATCCAACATGTGACTACTAAGGCCAGCATTGTGCATTGTATAGCACTATTATTTGTGCACTGGATCAGTACTGTATCATGATATTTTGTGAGAACTGTATAATTTATTTTACTGTGTGACATTGTTATAAGTGCATTGTATGGCACTATTTTTTTTTGCACTTGATAGGTGTTGCATCATAATATTTTGTGAGACCTGTAATCCATTATTTCTACATTGTGTAGCATTATTATTTGTGCATTTTATTTTTTTGCACCTAATAGGTACTATATCACAATATTGTAAGGTACAGTATTATTTTCTTTATTGTATAGCACTATTATTTGTGCACTGGATAAGTACTGTATCATGATATTTTATGAGAATTGTTTTATTTTACTGTGTGACATTGTTATATGTGCATTGTATGGCACCTTTTTTACACTTGATAGGTACTGTATCATAATATTTTGTGAGAACTGTAAGTTTTTATTTTTTTATTGTACGGCATTATTATTTGTGCATTGTATGGCACTATTTTTTTTTGCACGTACTATATCACAATATTGTACGGTAAAGTATTATTTTCTTTAATGTATTGCTTTATTATTTGTGCATTGTATGGCACTATTTTTTTTTGCACTTGTACTATATCACAATATTGTACGGTAAAGTATTATTTTCTTTATTGTATTGCTTTATTATTTGTGCATTGTATTGCACTATTTTTTTGCACTTGATAGGTACTATATTACAATATTGTAAGGTACAGTATTATTTTCTTTATTGTATAGCACTATTATTTGTGCAATGGATAAGTACTGTATCATAATATTTTGTGAGAACTGTAAGTTTTTATTTTTTTATTGTACCGCATTATTATTTGTGCATTGTATGGCACTATTTTTTTTTTTTGCACTTGTACTATATCACAATATTGTACGGTAAAGTATTATTTTCTTTATTGTATTGCTTTATTATTTGTGCATTGTATTGCACTATTTTTTGCACTTGATAGGTACTATTTCACAATATTGTAATGTAAAGTATTATTCTCTTTATTGTATGGCTTTATTATTTGTGCATTGTGTGGTACTATTAATTTGAACTCTATATGGCGATATTTTCCATAGTATTATTATTATTTCTGGGATGGACATATTGTCACTTTGCTTTCCCAGAAATGGGCACAACTAAACTCATCTGTGAATATTACAATAATATTCCTCTACCTGTATTTGGGGGGGCAGTCAGCGGGATGGGCCCCTGAATGTTCTAGTACATTTCTATAGGCCTCTGCTGGAGATACTGGTAATGTTTAGGATTCTGTGGTTTATATATTTCTCTCCTGCGTGTTTTGTGTGTTGTGCTGTAATATAAGCAGAGCCTTGGACGGAGATGTCCGAATGACAGACAAAATCAAGAACTGGAGAGGCATGTGTAATATATCCAGCGTCCGCGGCCGAGGGAAAGTGAAATAACTCTGTGTGGCCCATAGAATAAATCTCTGAGTGTATTCCAAATATCCTGAGGCAAATAGCCCCTGAGGAGACCGTGTCCACAACGCCTGCTCAGCTTCCATTAACACCCTCATAAACCGTGCCCACCTTCACCTTACTAACCTGAACCTACTCCCTCATTTTCCGAGTCTTGTGCAACTTGTGAAGTAGCGCAGCTAGTAGAATAATTTGTGGGCGCCACTTCTTTAAGATACCATAGTTAACCAAGACTAGGTAGGACCTGTGCCAAGAATCTTACTGTATACTTCTTACTGTACAGTGGGATCTGGCCCTGCGTCTATCATTTGGTGGTCTGCTGAAGGGTGTCATATGCCCTGTATATACTGTTTGTGGTGTGTCCTACATAAATGGGCGGGGTATAAAGAAAATATTTTGCGCAGCACACTACAGATGTAGTTTTGTTCTCCTCTTCTGGACCAAAGCCATGACGTGGTGCTAGATCCATCACACAACTGACACCATTGATGCTCCAAGGAGCCCATTAAAGGAGTTTTTGTTGGCCCTAAATCGATTTCTCAGACTGATAACTTGTCTACAGGATAAGTCATTGGTATGTGATCTGAGGGGCTCCGACACCCACTTGAATAGAAGCAGAATGCTCCGCATCCACCACAGCAGCTTCCTGTACCAGCTGATCTGTGCAGGATCTAGGTGTAGGACCCCATAGATCAGGTGACCTATCCTGTGTATAGTTTATCAGTATGAAATATCCATTATGGGACAAAAAACCCTTTAAGGGATTAATTTTAATATCCATGGTGGTCTAGGACAGTGAAGGGGATAATAATATAGCTGATGGTCTAGAACAGTTAAGGGGATGATAATATCTTTGATTGTCTAGGTCAGTGAATGTGATAATCTGGTGGTCTAAGGCAGTTATGGGATTAATAATAATATCCCTTGTGGGCTAGGACAGTGAAGGGGATAATAATAATAGTAATGATGTCCCTGGTGATCTAGGACAGTGAAACAGGATAATAATATCTCTGGTGGGCATTGACGTCACCTAACCGTAGATGTGTGTGTCTTAGTATCACCCATGATTTTTAATTGATAGGTGGAAACAAAGTTTGGACACCCCTGCTCAGTGTGGGTCCCAGAAGCCGGGACCCTAGTGATTTATATTAAATGAATATGCCCAAAAAGTTTATAGTTTATAGTTTTATTCAACATTAAGGCTAAAGCCCCACGTAGCGGGCCGCAGCGAAAAAGCGTTGCAGGGGAAAAAACACGGCAGAAACACATCACTGTTTTTCCCGCAGCGCTTTCTGCCCCTATTATACCTATATGGAAACCGCTGGCATTTACAAAGGTATAATTAACATCTTGCGATTTCCAAAAACGCACCGGATGGGATTCGCCACATGGGGCCCCGGCCTAATATGTCGGCTGTTTAATATTTCATAGGAGCTGCATTACATAGAGCTGGATTACATAGGGGCTGTATTACATAGGAGCTAGATTATATACCATGTAGCCTTTGCTGTCGTCTTCTTTCTCCAGAGAATCTTGCAGCTCTATATCAGGACTATGATGAATGATTGGATTCCAGATTAAAGGAATTTTCCGTATTTATACTTTTCCTTTTTAATGTTATTATTTACATCCTTGGTGAACCTTTGGTCTTTATTCTATTTTAGGAGGACGCTTTATAACTAATGTCAGTCATGGCTGAACTTTTGGTGCTTACTTGATTTTGCTGACACAAAGTTCTTGGGGAAATACTTTCCTTGTCAGTGATGGATATTGATGTGCGCAGGTTCAGACTGTGCTGTAAACATTGTTGTGCATGGACTTGGAATGTGCATTGTGCATGACTGGGCATTGCTGATAACGGGGTCCCCCTATGAACCCCCCACCACCTTTGATACCCAAACTGCTGGGCCTAAATGCCTTCCCCCTCTTTTCCAGCCTCGACCCCTGCCCCCCAGCTCTCAAACCCCCCACCCCCTTAGAAATAAACCAAGACCAAAGGGTTGGATTAAATCGGCCACAGCAGCCGTATTTATTAACAAACAACAAATAAATAACAACAAGTATAACTTATTATAATTTGCATAACTTAAAATAATTTAACAATAAACGCTTAACCTGGGTAAGAGTCCTTGGAGCTACAAAAAACTATCAATCCCCCGGCCTGGCGCTAACATAACCACACCATAAATTTACCACCAGCCGCGACCACCGGCTCGGCGGCACCATGAATAAAGACGAACTCCTTCTTCCATGTACCAGCTCCCAGGGCCAATTTACCCTGTAACCGTTCACCGTGCGCCAGGCCATCCACCAAAATGTGCAATTACCACCAAATGTATAGGTGGAGCCTACCTTTGACTCCACCCTTTTAGCCAATTGACCACCAACTCCAAGGACCCCACCCGCCAAGGCCACCGTGACACCACCTGCAAAAAGATAAACAAGTTAAAATAGCCCAAGAAAGAGAAAAAAACGGGAGGGAGGGAGGGACCGCTCGTTAGCATGCCGCGCAGCTCCGGAATGGCCGCTTCCCGGGCTGCGCGGCATAGTCAATTCGAACGGGGTTAAGCCCCGCCCCCCAATTCTTCGCGCCCTAGCGCGTTATTGGTCCCCCCTACAGCCCGCCCCCAGTCAAGATCCCTGCGCTTTACTGCGCAGCGCTCCGGTCTCCCCTGACTGGGCATTGCTGATAACGGGGTCCCCCTATGAACCCCCCACCACCTTTGATACCCAAACTGCTGGGCCTAAATGCCTTCCCCCTCTTTTCCAGCCTCGACCCCTGCCCCCCAGCTCTCAAACCCCCCACCCCCTTAGAAATAAACCAAGACCAAAGGGTTGGATTAAATCGGCCACAGCAGCCGTATTTATTAACAAACAACAAATAAATAACAACAAGTATAACTTATTATAATTTGCATAACTTAAAATAATTTAACAATAAACGCTTAACCTGGGTAAGAGTCCTTGGAGCTACAAAAAACTATCAATCCCCCGGCCTGGCACTAACATAACCACACCATAAATTTACCACCAGCCGCGACCACCGGCTCGGCGGCACCATGAATAAAGACGAACTCCTTCTTCCATGTACCAGCTCCCAGGGCCAATTTACCCTGTAACCGTTCACCGTGCGCCAGGCCATCCACCAAAATGTGCAATTACCACCAAATGTATAGGTGGAGCCTACCTTTGACTCCACCCTTTTAGCCAATTGACCACCAACTCCAAGGACCCCACCCGCCACTGCGAGCACGCCTTAATCCCTTAAGCGTGAGAGACCCGCCACACTTCCAGGGCCCTCTCAACACCCTCCTGGATACCTAGCGTCCACAAATCTATACCCCACCGCATTCAGATGGACCCCGTCCCGCAACCAAAACTCCCCCTCCCCAGACTCCAACTCCTTGTGCCGCACGCACACACCGCCGTTCCTGGACACAAACCCCGCAACAGCCCGGTTAACCTTAATCCTGGCCTTGTTGAGCCTTTCAACAGACCTAGCCTCCCGCCATGTTTTTCTCGGTACAATATCGGACCACACGGTAACAATCCCCGGAAACATGGACCACAACCTCAACAGGTCATACTTTATGTCCCTCACTAAATCGCGAAAGGGACGAACCCCCAGGTCATTGCCACCAGCATGTATCACGATAATGTCCGGAGACCGATCCAACCTCGTGCACCTGTGGATTTCGGGCATGACCCGACTCCACACCATACCTCGGACTCCAATCCAACGTACAACGACCGCAGCCCTGTCGAACCCCAGCTGCCGACCATTCCGCCGCACGCCGGCCCTCTCCGCGCCCCAGAACACAAAAGAATGGCCGAAGATCCAGACTAACCGAGCAGAAGGGCCTACGAAAGAAGAAATAAAGTAGGGGGAGGGCGGAGAAAATACCCAACAACACAATGATTCACATTTGGGCAAGGTGTGGACGTATGTATGATCTATACCTCTGCGATTCCCACCTACCGATACGTCGGACCACCTCCGAGCTCAACCCCCAACTAGCTGCTTCTGTCGCTGCGCCAATGCGAAAAGAGTGTGGAGCATATCGAGAGGCGTCAAGGCCCAGCGAGTCCAAACAACCCCTAAAAACAGCCGAGAACTGATAACGGGAAAGGAACGAACCATCCTCATGACGCAGGAGGGGACCGCCCGCAGAAGCTGGAACCAACCCCCCGAAAAACAAGCAAACAACGCACCGGGCACATATCTGACCCTACAACCGCACCCAGGCGCAGATACTTCCCTGCCCCCGCCTGATCCGTCTTAGACCTGCGAACCCTGACCACTAGGACCCCTTCCTCCATGTACACATCATCCACCTGTAAACCACCCGGCCGCTTAGTCGACACGGACACCAACTCACCCACCCTGAGAGCCCCGAAAAAGGCTAGAGAAAAAGCCAGGTGAAACAAAACGCATTCATAGTGCGAAGAACAAAAACGGCCCAGTTCCAACCCCAAACGCTCCAAAAGCTGAAATGTAACCGGGCGCCGTGTGTCACTACTTCCCCTACCCCTGCGGAACCCCTTAAGCGCACGTTGAACCAAGAAATGTTTGGTAAAGTCCGCCAAACCCCTCAACTTGAAACCAAATGCCAACGCCGCTACCGCACCATTAACTTTCGCCACGGACCATCCATCTGAAGACCAACGGCTTAACAAGAACAATAAAGCCCCAACCCTATCCTCATCAGTATGTACCTGACCTAAATCTCCCACCCAATCCTCCCAAAGCTGCCAAGCCCTTGAATACTTATCCCAGGTGCCGGGGGCCAACGATGCCTGAATCAATGTCCCTGCTTTTCGCAAACCAAGTCCCATAATTCTGGAGGACATGGAATCCCTTCCACTTCCACTTCCGCCCCCGGAGCCAGGGCACGAAACCGCTCCCACTGGAAACGAGACAAAGAATCAGCAACGTCATTTTTAACCCCCGGAACATGCACTGCCACCACCCATGCATTCAGGCACAAGCAACGCAATACTAAACGCTGAAGCAACTTGATAACTGGAGGAGAAGACGCAGTCACATTATTAATGGCCGACACAACTGACATGTTATCACAATGAAATCTAACTTTTTTATCCTGGAACGCCCCACCCCATATGGACACCGCGACTAAAATCGGGAATAACTCAAGTACAGTCAAATTCCGCGTCAGACCTTGTTCACGCCACGACGCAGGCCAAGGAGCGGCGCACCACTGCCCCCTGTAATAGGCCCCAAAACCGTGGCCCCCTGCCGCATCCGTAAAGAGGTCACAATCGAACACATCGATCACTGCTGACTGGACCAGTGATCTACCATTGAACTGGTCTAAAAAAGTGTCCCATACTGCCAGGTCCTCCCGATGTATCACCCCCAGCCGAATAAAGTGTCGTGGATTTGACACCCCGTTCATGGCCCCTGCCAGCCGGCGACAAAAAATCCTACCCATGGGGATAATGCGGCAGGCAAAATTTAAACTGCCTAACAATGACTGGAGGTCGCGCAACGTAATTTTTCGCATGTGACGAGCACGCCTCACCCTCTCTCTAAGATCAACCAGCTTGTCACCAGGCAACCGGAACTCCATTGCCACAGTGTCAAGCTCTATGCCCAAGAAACTCAATCTAGTGCACGGACCCTCAGTCTTTTCCGGTGACAACGGTACCCCAAACTTACTGGCGACCCACCGCGCGGTTGCCAACAAAACCGCGCATACATCGGAGCCCGCCGGACCTATACAGAGGAAATCATCGAGGTAGTGTATCACTGACTCAACCCCCGCCACATCCCGAATTACCGACTCTAAAAAGGTGCTGAACGCCTCAAAGTATGCGCACGATATTGAGCAACCCATAGGGAGGCAACGATCCACGTAATACCCGCCGTCCCAGTAGCAGCCCAGTAACCTAACGCTGTCAGGGTGTACCGGCAGTAACCTGAACGCCGCCTCCACATCCGTCTTAGCTAAGAGGGCCCCTGGACCGCAACGCCGTACCCAATGCACAGCTGCATCAATCGAGGTATAAACTACCGAACAAAGCTCGGGTGCAATACCATCGTTGACCGACGCTCCTTTGGGATAAGACAAATGATGTATGAGCCGAAACTGATTCGGCTCCTTCTTCGGCACCACCCCCAAAGGAGATACAATTAAACCTTCCAAAGGGGGTGATGCGAAGGGGCCCGCCATGCGCCCCAAGGCCACCTCCTTCCTCAGTTTTTTGGACACCACCCCCGAGTGTTCCACTGCCGACCTCAAGTTAGTTATACAAAAGGGGACTGTGTGCGTCGGCAGGGGAATCCTAAAACCCTCCCTAAAACCTTCTACCAGAAACTTTGCACTCTCCCTGTTAACATAACTATTTAGGTACGGAAGCATGGCTTCCAGCTTCACTGGCGTCTGCCCCTTGTCCACTATTAGGCAAGGCCTTGGTCCTTTGTTTGCGCAAGCAACGTGCCGCACCATGGGACACCCCTCCGCAGAATGAACAGGCATGTTTGAATCTACAGTTGAAGCCGAATTTACATTGGGCTTCATTGAACTGCCAACACAGCCCGTAACGTTGCTGGGCCTGTGCACCTGCCCCCCCTGAGCCGTAACTGAGACCACCATGGCCGGTTCCACCGGCCGCCCCAGGAAAGGGCTGGCCAAAGCGAGCTGGCGCCATAACCCGAAGCCACAAACCTATATCTTTCTGGTCCCACCGTATGCTGGGCCGAACCGCCTTACGCTGACGGAACTGCTCATCATACCGCAGCCATGTCTGACCCCCATACACCCGATACGCCTCACCTATAGAGTCCTGATAGCAAAAAAGCCCCGAACAGTTGTCAGGAGCCTTTTCACCAATGACACTCGCTAAAATGGCAAAGGCCTGAAGCCAATTAGCAAAAGTCTGTGGAATCAGGCGCCACCTACGTTTTTCTTCCTCCTCTTTTTTGCTATCCTCCTTCTTACTCTTGTCTAAGTTAAATTTAGCTAAAGGGAGCAAGGAAAAGATTTCGACGTACTCGTCCTTCCAAATCTTCTCCCTCACTTCCTTTTTTAAATGCGCCCCTAGAGGACCCTCAAAACACACATAAACCTCCCCCCGAGCCCTATCGTCTAGCCTCACCGAATCAACCTTCTCTTTATCTGTCTGGACAGACACTGTGACACCCGCCGGAGCCCCTACCACCAGCGCACTCTGTGACGCTACTGACTGAACCGCAGGAGGGACCCACGCCGCCACCGGGGAACCGCTAACACTCTGTTCGCAGCGCGACAGTAGCTCCCTCACGCTACCCAATAGCTCCCTAATCCCCTCAGAAGCTACACCACCACCCACTGGGGACTCCGGCCTATCTATCCCTAACCCCTGGGACATTAGAATAGGAGGAAACGGACACGACAATGAATGGTACTCACCAGACTGCGTAGGTGCTGTGGGCCCACCAGTCGACGGTCCTGCATCCTGCTGACCCGGGTCGCTGTACAGGAGAACGCTGGCGCCTGTTGATTGTTGAGAACCATCCCGCTGACAGCTGCAGCACGACCGACATCCCTGGGAAGGTTGACCTGCACCCGCGTATGCACTTGAAACCACTGGATGCACCTCGGACCGGGGCTGTGGTGCCGTGAAGGAGGGGCCAGCGCCGTGCTGCTCGTCGTTCAGAATTTCCCGCTGCTGTACCGAGGGCACTTGGAAAGCCGGAACCGATGGGACTTGAAGACACAGTCCCCCTCCCGCTGGAGCATCACAGGAGGGGACCGCTGCACCACGTGCTGTAGCCATATGGAGACTGGATGTGGAGGTCCCCCCACTGAGGCCAGTGGCAGGGATCTCCACCTCCGCAGGGGCCAGGCGACTGGCAGGATTCCTCCCAGACCGGGACCTCCGCGCCTGAGCAGTGGAGCGGGGTGCCCGGCCTGGAGGGGCCCGAGAGGGACTCCTATGTCGCCGGGCCCTAGGGGGCTCATCAGGGCTCAAACGTGCCGGCGGGCGAGTCCTGCGCGGCCGCCGCCGCTCAGACGCCTCCGGGGGTAGTGAAGGGTTAATGGGGGGGGCGGCAGGCTGCATAATGTCAGCCAGCCGCTCCTGCAGCCAGGCCTCACCATGGACGCCGGCAGCAGCTCTGATCTGCTCCAGGATGGTATCGAGGGATGCCATTACAGTGAAAAGGTGGGGGGGAGGGAGCTGACCGCTCGTTAGCATGCCGCGCAGCTCCGGAATGGCCGCTTCCCGGGCTGCGCGGCATAGTCAATTCGAACGGGGTTAAGCCCCGCCCCCAATTCTTCGCGCCCTAGCGCGTTATTGGTCCCCCTACAGCCCGCCCCCAGTCAAGATCCCTGCGCTTTACTGCGCAGCGCTCCGGTCTCCCCAGAATCATAGACACAGCAATGACTAACACAAGTGTGTGAATATCATCCTAACCCAGGATTCCAGACTACAGTCATGGCCAAAAGTTTTGAGAATGATACAAATATTAATTTTTACAAAGTCTACTGCTCCAGTTTTTCTAATGGCAATTTGCATATACTCCAGAATGTTATAAAGAGTGATCAGCTTAACAGCAATTACTTGCAAAGTCAATATTTGCCTAGAAAATGAACTTTATCCTCCAAAACACATTTCAACATCATTGCAGCCCTGCCTTAAAAGGACCACCTAACATCGTTTCAGTGATTGCTCCATTAACACAGGTGTGGGTGTTGATGAGGACAGGGCTGGAGATCAATCTGTCATGATTAAGTAAGAATGACACCACTGGACACTTTAAAAGGAGGCTGGTGCTTGCCATCATTGTTTCTCTTCTGTTAACCATGGTTATCTCTAAAGAAACACGTGCAGTCATCATTGCACTGCACAAAAATGGCCTAACTGGGAAGAGTATTGCAGCTAGAAAGATTGCACCTCAGTCAACAATCTATCGCATCATCAAGAACTTCAAGGAGAGAGGTTCCATTGGTGCCAAAAAGGCTCCAGGGCACCCAAGAAAGACCAGCAAGCGGCAGGACCGTCTCTTAAAAGTGTTTCAGCTGCAGGATCGGGCTACCAGCAGTGCAGAGCTTGCTGAGGAATGGCAGCAGGCAGGTGTGAGTGCATCTGCACGCACTGTGAGGCGGAGACTCTTGGAGCAAGGCCTGGTCTCATGGAGGGCAGCAAAGAAGCCACTTCTCTCCAGAAAAAACATCAGGGACAGACTGATATTCTGCAAAAGGTACAGGGAGTGGACTGCTGAGGACTGGGGTAAAGTCATTTTCTCTGATGAATCCCCTTTTCGATTGTTTGGAACATCTGGAAAACAGCTTATTCGGAGAAGAAGAGGTGAGCGCTACCGCCAGTCTTGTCTCATGCCAACTGTAAAGCATCCTGAAACCATTCATGTGTGGGGTTGCTTCTCAGCCAAGGGAATGGGCTCTCTCACAGTCTTGCCTAAAAACACAGCCATGAATAAAGAATGGTACCAGAATGTCCTCCAAGAGCAACTTCTCCCAACCGTCCAAGAGCAGTTTGGCGCTCAACAATGCCTTTTCCAGCATGATGGAGCACCTTGCCATAAAGCAAAGGTGATAACTAAATGGCTCAGGGAACAAAACAGAGAGATTTTGGGTCCATGGCCTGGAAACTCCCCAGATCTTAATCCCATTGAGAACTTGTGGTCAATCATCAAGAGACGGGTGGACAAACAAAAACCAACAAATTCAGACAAAATGAAAGCATTGATTCTGCAAGAATGGACTGCTATCAGTCAGGATTTGGTCCAGAAGTTGATTGAGAGCATGCCAGGGAGAATTGCAGAGGTCCTGAAGAAGAAGGGTCAACACTGCAAATATTGACTTGCTGCATTAACTCATTCTAACTGTCAATATAAGCTTCTGTTACTCATAATATGAATGCAATTATATTTCTGTATGTGATAAAAACATCTGACAAACACACATAAAAACCAGAGGGCAGCAGATCATGTGAAAATATAATATTTGTGTCATTCTCAAAGCTTTTGGCCATGACTGTACATGCCGACTTCATCATAGAAATGTGTGTGCTACTGTAAATGACTAAAACATGCCTGTCACCTGTGCCTGTCACCACTGTCACCTGTGCCTGTCACCACTGTCTCCTGTATCTGTCACCACCGTCATATATCTCTTTATCTCATAGCTGTCAACTTTGCCTGTCCTCCACTGTCCTCTTTGCATCTCATCCCATCACCTGTCCCTGTCACGACTGTCACCTGTGCCTGTCACCACTGTTGTCTGTGCCTGTCACCACTGTCATCTGTGCCTGTCACTTGTGCCTGTAGAAAATAAAATCTGGCACCGATGCCTGACGGATTTCATTTTCTACTAAACTAAGAAGAGAGATCCTGGCACCAGGACTGGGCTAGGAATGCGGGCCTATATTTATATTTGTCATCTGAGACTGTCACTACTGCCACCTTTTTGTCTCATCACTGTCATCTGTGCCTGTCACTTGTGTCTTCTTTGCAGCTCAACACTGTCACCTGTATCTCTCACCAATGTCATGTCTTTGTCTCATCTCTGTCACTTGGGCCTGTCACCACTGTCACCTTTTTGTTTCATCACTGTCACTTGTGCTGGTCATCTGTGCCTGTCACTTGTGCCTGTCACAGCTGTCCTCTCTGTGTCTCATCACTGTCATCTGTGCCTGTCACCATTGTCTTCCCTGCATCTCATCACTGTCATGTTTGCCTGTCACAACTTTCATTACTGCACTTTACTACTGTCATGTGTGCCTGTCACCATTGTTACTTATGCCGGCTGTCACTGCTGTCATACATGCCTGTCGCTAGTGACACTTTCAGCACTTTCCACTATTGTCACCTTTACCTGCCACCACTGTCATCTGTACCTGTCACCACTGTCACCTGTGCCTGTCATTGCTGCTACCAATGTCATACAGTACAGTATAGCTGAGCATCCTTCCCTTTGCCCAGCATGGACTATCTACAGCCTTGTGATTGCCAGTACACTACAGCAGATCTATAATGATAACTGAATGTAATATCAAAGACATAAACTGACCTTAAAATAACACAAATATTCCCGTTTTTGGCAGCTTGTCATGCATCTCAGCAATGCTAATATGTCTGAGAATTGAAATGTACAGACAAACATCTGCTGGGCATGTTAAGGGCAGTAGATCGGCCGCGTAACCATCTGGAGGAAGCATCCCTTATAAAATGCTGATGAAATATAACAAAAACTAAAAAAAAAGAATTCAATTGTCACAATGTAATATTCACCAGCAAACACAAAAACATAGACCAGTGACGGAAGAGAATTCCACAAAGTCCACCTTGCCGGAGAAATCTTTTTTTTTCAGTAGTTTTTTGTCTTCATGTTTAGTACATCTTGTTAGTCCTAGGATGGATTTATGTACAGTATATCCCAGACATGCTGGAAATCACTTACTCTCCAGATCTTTCCAGAATCTTGTTCTTATTGATCTTTCAGGGCAAAAAATACCTTCTAAATTGAGGTACTTTTGATTCTGGTAAGTTTTTGCTCCAACATAGTCTATAGAATTTGCCCTGGACGCAGATACCACAAATGCAGAAGTTTCAGAATGTGAACTCTAGAGATGGATGAACCTCCCAAGATTCGTTGAGTTTCTGGTTCGGGTGTCTCGGGTCTCTGATTTGTTTTGGGTCAAACAAGTTAGGTACGAACCAAAAGTGAAATTATTTTACTGGGGCCTCTTCACTCAGGTATTTTGGGCCTCCTCGCGGCGTCCGGCGCTCTTCCTCTATAATGCAGCCATTTACGTTCATCTGGGACAAATCCAAAATTGTTCGATTTCGTTCAAAACGGAACAGTTTGGGAAATTCAGGTCGAACCTGGCTCATGCCAAAGTGGTTTGGCCATCTCTAGTGAACACCCTCTATGTGTCCTCAGTTTCTCCTGGATGGTTCCGTATGGGTTGTCAGAGGCTTCGATATTGATGGTCTACTCTATACCTCCCAACTTTCAAAGGGCTAAAAGAGGGATAAAATCTGTGTCACGCACAGCACATAGTAGGAAACTTAGGTATTGTAAGCCATGCCTCCATCTCCACCCATTCCCCCCTTTCTCCCCACCCATTCCCAACCATGTTCCTTTGTGTCCCCAAATGGTAATGCCTCCTTAGTGGCCCTGACATGGTATCATGCCTCCTTGTGCTCCCCACACAGTATGATGTCTCCTTGTAGCTCCTAATGTCCCCTTCCTTGTGGCGCTCACAGTAAAATGTCTCCTTCATTGTGGTTCCCACAGTATAATGTCCCTCTCCTTGTGGTCCCTACAGTAAAGTGTCCCAGCCACTTCCTAAGGATAGGTCATCAATATCAGAGTCCCTTTAAAAGTCAGAGACAAGACAAACAGTTAATGGCAGTGCTTGGATTCACTTGCTGCCATATGAAAGGTTTGGTGTTTCTGATCCAATACTATTTATAGTGTTCCCTAACTTGTCATAAACATTGTACCTGAGACCAGGCAACTTTTTGAGTTTTGAGGAGCTTGTGCCAACTAAAGCCTCAGGGTTCTTTGCATTTAGCTGGAGGTGGAGAGCATGGTGTCATGCTAACAGATGTAGACCTAGGGTGTAGCCTATGGTTATCTGATGTACTGTTGCCTTCCAGTCAACTTTAGGCCATTCTCTACTAACCTCCCCCATTGGGGACGTCCTATGTCTGGTGCTCTGTATATCACTAGAAGTTCCTGAGATATTCAAATGGAGAAGAAAACCTCCCAAACATGGATGCCAATATAGATAGTATATAAGAGGAAAAAAAAATGTAGGTCTAGACCAAGGGTAGTCTTCTCAATGAGGTAGTAATCTGGAGAGATTTTGATATTAAGAACTTATTGAAAATCCGTCTGGAGCCCACTTCTTGAAACAAAGGCCACCTTCCTCCATTGTTCAATGTGAAATCCACAACTTTTCCATTTACAACAGGTGGAAAATCAATGACTAAGTACTGCATCACATGTATTGTAGACATGGATATTCGGCCAGTCAGACGGACTGTAAAAACCATCAGCGCGACCTAGAATACTTCTACGTTTGTGACCCTGTTCAGATTTACGACTGTCCCCTACCTGGACACTGGTTGAAGCAGATGTTGGCTTTTTCATACATATTGAATGTCCTGTGGTTGCTGGTTGTGTTCTTGTTTGGGATCTATTTATATGCTTGACAATGAGAAGCCGTCCCGTAAATCTCCGGGAACGTGTTGGCCTTTAAAGACTAAGCCGTAAGGAAAACAATTTGCAAGATTTACTTTGAAGTTAAGATGTGTAAATGCAAGAATAGATTTAGCGTAGCCGGGCGAGAGTGAGTCAGTGTGTGACCACATGTGTGCCGCCCTGCTCCTTCTTTTACTCCTTCCTCTGCATCATTTTATGTTGTAGACAAGTGGTCCTCATGTTACTAGAGATTTCTTAAAGGAAATGTGTAATCAGAAAACTACATATAATTTAAACCAGGCTTTTACTAGAGATGGGCGAGCCACTTCATCCCGAGCCAGACTCAACCCTAATATTCCAAGTTGGGGAATTCGTCTTGAACAAACTAAAATGGCTGCCGTATCCTCAGCTCTATTGGGCTTCCTTGTGGTGTCCTGCGCTCTCTCTCGGTCTCATGCGGTCACCACTGAGGCCTGTGATTGGTCTATAGGGGTAACATGGGCTTGCCAAACATCATGACGTCACTTCAGGTTCTGTTCGAACTTTTTCGACCCGAAACATATCTGTGACCCAAGCCACATGAACTCGAAACAAATCTTGAGAGGTTTGCCCATCTGTAGTTTTTACCTTTGATTCTGCCTTGTCGTTCAAGAAACACATCCAAGCCCTCAATACCTCCTGCCACCTCCAACTCAAAGACATTTAGGGAATCTGCTCTCATCATCTGCAACTTAGACTACTGTCAACTTTGCTGTCACATAAATCCACCTCTTCCCCAGGTTTTTCATCAGCCGCTCCCCTCTGCCAATCCCTTCACTGGCTACCCAATGTCGAACAACTAAAGTCCCCTCCATACATCTCTGACCTAACCTCCTGCTGATCTCCGAACCTCACAAGGCTTCCTTCTTCACTATGCTTTTATCCATTCTACACACAACTGAATAATATTCATTAGAGGGTGGTCACGCCAATGTTCAGACCGTCTTGTTGTGCCGCTGTAGGTTCACATAAGGCAATACACTAATACTGTATGCTATACACACAGCTTATTGGTCAGGATCAGAAAACTCACTGACAGTGCTTTGCTTCCTTTGTCGTGTGTCCATGTATGACATGATGTTATGCTGACAATGAATGCAACGTGTCATAATAGTTGGTCAAGGACTTTAATTACTTAAAGGGGTTTTCTCATCTCAACAAGTCAACTGTCCAAAGCCTGCAGATCAATGGGAGTCCAACAGCTCAGACCCCCACCAATCAGGAGAACGAGGGAGTTTAGTCTCCTGTTCTAAAACCATTAATTTCAATGGGAGTTAGCCAAAGTACAGCGCTGGACTATCTCGGGCGCTACTATTGCAATGAATGGAGCAGTGTGCATGCCAGTCCGACCACCTCTCCTCCCAGAACGGGGGACTAAAGGCCACTATTCCCCTGATTGATGAGGATCTGGGTGGTCAGATACACACCAGTCTGCGATCCCCTACCTTAAATCCAATCATTATTTGGTGTGACCTTTGCCCTTTGCCTTCCATCAGTTCTTCTAGGTACTTGCAGACAGTTTTTGGCAAAACTGGGCAGGGAGGTTGTTCCCGCCATCTTGGAGAACTAAGCACAGATCTTCTGTGGATGTAGGCTTGCTTCAATCCGTCTGTCTCTTCATGTCATCCCAGACAGACTGGATGATGATGAGATCAGGGCTATATCTGTGGGGGCCATATCATCCCTTCCAGGACTCCTCCTCCAAAGGGCAAAGGTCACACCAAATATTGATGAGATTTACATTTCTTTTTTCTACATTCGTTTAATTTTGGTAATTGACAGAAATAAACTATTAACCCCTCTAGTTTTGAAAGCATTCTTACTTTTCAGCATTTTCCCCCATACCTGCCTAAAACGTATGCACTGTACTGTAGATTACACAATTATATCACCATAAATTATAGAATTATATTATAACTTTAAAAAGTGCAATTTTTTAGGGAGCCTAAGTAAAAGTTAAAATAAAAAATGAAAATGTATTGTAATAAAAAGGTACACAAAATTTATTTTGTTTTATAAAATTGTTGTTCAGTATATTCAGTCATATAACTAATATTGAATATATTTCATATCTATACTTGCATACTGGTTTTAGGTCAGCGATGGACAACATAAAAATAAAATGTATACATAAAATATATATAGAAAAAAAAAACCTCATGGTAGCATGGTGTTTTTTACTTGTCCGCCTTCCCCCAAGGAAAATAATAAAAATGAACCACATACCTATACTGTATATGGCCAAAAATGGTACTTGTATAACTACAATACAACAACAATATTGCCTCATTGATGGCAAAATAATAAAATAAATATAAGCAAAATAAAAAAGATATATTGGAATTGGAAATATTGTATGGTCAAAAGTGGCAAAATTCTTATGGGATACAAAAGGGACTACAAAAATGTTAAATTATTTATAATATATAGATAGATAGATAGAGATACTATATATATATATATATATATATATATATATATACTGTATATATATATAAAATATTAATATAATATATGCATATTATATATATTTAGTATATAGTATATGTATATATTATATATAATATATATGTATATAAAATATAAATATAATATTCTATATATATATATATATATATATATTATAATATAAAAACGAAATGTTGCCACTTCTAGGTTCGCAGCCGTGCCGCTTGAGACTTGGCGGTAAGCCTGCTCTGTAACATTGCTGACAAGAAGAATGAGCGACCCGTCTTTGTGGATCTGCTATTTGTACACTAGAAGGACAGAACTTGATAGATGCCCTTTTAATGGGCAGCGCCCAGCAGATTGTGACAGGCCCGTACACACAGCTGCTAATGAATGGTCCCTGGCCACTTTCTCTCCATTAGGACATGTCAGTGGTAAATTGAAGAGAACAGCCAGCGCTACTGGACGCGGCGGACCTCCGATAAACTTGGATGTTTGTTCTTGCTATACGGTTACAGCAATGAAAGCCATACCGGGTGTGTGTGTAAAGCGGACATTTCACTTGACGTTCAGCACTGGTCTAATGTGTCCCCTGAGCTTGGACAGCTGCCGTCTGCAATTTAGATTTTCTTTTAAGGGCCCGCCATAACTAAAACAGAATTATAATATAATTGATGGAAGTCGCTGTAACTAGCCCCATTTATCTTGCGGATATTGGGCGGTGCATTCTCGCGGCTACTTCAGTCCCTGGAAGCGTTTTTAGTATGTTTTAAGGATACGAGGTATCAACTTATCTCTGCTTGTAGACAGAATTCAGCTGTGTCCTCGCACGGTACAAGTGTTTAGACAGAAGCAATTTCAGTTTTCCATCTTCTTCTTGGAAAACGGTGTCGAGGCCTGGAAAATGAATGATATTACGGTTTATTTGTTACTAGAAGAGCAAATAGACTTCAACCTAATTGGTGATGGACTTCATATTTTAAGCCCATGGTTGGATCAGACAGGAGTCTAGATTCTAAGCTGTCTACCTCACTGACATTTTAATATAAAATCAAGGGGCCCCTATAGAGGGGCCCCAAGGGTATCATTAAAGAGGACCCCCGCCAACTCCCACACTTTGAATCCTTTAATAGGCGCCACTCCACTGATACCGACACAGTTGGAATTTTCTCTCTAGCCCTCACCATTCCTGAGCAATCAGTGCTGTAAGTTTCGGTGCCTGATATGCTAATTATGCTCTCAACTGTTAGGTGGGCGGTCCTTGGCAGGATCAGAGAGTCTAGGACCGCCCACCTAACAGTATAGAGCATAATTGTGTTGAAACTAATAGAAATTATTGCTGAGGAACAGTAGGAGGTAGAGAAAAAATTCCAACTGTGCCAGGATCAGTGGATAGGAACCTATTGAAGGATACAAAGAGGTGGAGGTGGTGAAAGGTCCCCTTTAATTCACATACTATACATGCAATACCAATGTAAAGGGCCATCCTGCCAATTTTTTTTTAGAACCACTGCTGGTTAAAGGCTTAAGGGCCCTTGTGAAAAGTCCAGCTTGGGCTCCCCCACAGCAATTTTCTCCCCTTTTGTGCTACAACCTCCTCCTCAGAGTCTGTCCTTGACTATATTCACACTCCAAAGACATACTGATAGGAAATGTAGATTGTGAGCCCTATATGGGACAGTGACTGTCAATGTCTGTAAAGCGCTGCGGAATATGATGGCGCTATATAAGTAAGCATAATAAAATAAATAAATACATAAATAATATATTCTGTCCAGTTGCTCCATTCGGCATGAAAAGGTTAATTTTCTCTTTTTTGCCAGTGTAAGGCTAAGCGTCATAAATCTTCTCTCTCCAGTTCACCAGAGGACAGGGGTAATACATTTATAATGCACAAACTGCCAGCCATCAAAGGCACCCTTGGCACCCCCTCAAGATACGCCTCCCGGTTGTATCCAGTAATAGAGAATGGAGCGGCTGCCAAGTGAACGGCTGTCAGCTGCTTTGACAGAAAATAGTGCAGGTATAGGAGATTTACTGTTCATAAAACAGGGATCTCCATACTGTGGCTCCTCTACTGTTGAACAACTACATCTCCCAGCAAACCCAGGCAGCTGTAGGTCTATTTTTTTGTGGTCCTGTTGCATCCTGTTATTCTCTAGCCTTTGTGAAATTATGAGCCCGAGTCTAAAAGCTGCAGACTGTCACAAGCATGGACTACGGACATAACCGATAAGTTATTCCTTGTACAGAGCTAGGGGGCGGAGCATGACTCAGGGGTCCTCTGATTGATGCACTTTGCATCCTGGTGTCAGGCTCCACCTCCTCTGGCCCTGCCCTAGTCATAGCAGAGTACAGTGTATTAATAACTTTTTTAAAGTATAAAAATACCTTTTTCATCATTTTCTGCTCTCATGTGTCGCCAATAAGTCTTCTTACTTCCCCAGCAGAAGAAATCCTTTTGGCCATACTGCCGCCCACTGCGGAGTCTCTGCGCCTTTCCTGACAAGCAGGGCTGAAAGCAATTTCTAATGGTCGCCCTGCAGGAAACGGAGTATCACAATGCAGACACCTGTCATAGTGACTGAGCATGTGTGTCCACCAGCACTCAGCTCATTAGGTGGACGTATAAATTGCTATGTACAGTGAGCACCAGGTGGCGCCATACTCTTTAAGAAGATGTCATAACGGTTCACTGCATCGGTTTTTACAGTATGTAAATGTAAAATATTCTACATTTTTATCATCTTAACAAAGAATCTAATAGTTAATGATGGAACAACTCCTTTAAATGCAAAATTCTGAAATTTTAAGCCCCCCAATGTCTAACAATGATATATTTGCAAAGGCCCCGACCCTTTAGTTGTCTGATGTTGGAGACAGACCCACAAAAGCAGTGCTATTAACAAGTATGGATATTGTTATATAAGTTGGGGTCTGTATATAGCACAATGAGATGTACAATATGTGCTAATCATTATACATGAGCGATTAATGAACATATTGAGAGAAAATGACTATTTGACATCCTGCTTGACACATCACTCTCGCCAGTAACACGGATCATTTTTCAGTCTTACGTGTGGGTCACAAGTTTACCTCTATAATTACCCGACTCTTGTTATCGTGTTACTATGTTATTGTTGCCTATGAATAAAATCCGCCGAGATCTCTTACAGTCTTAGCTAATAGCAGCTGACACTCCCGCTGGAAATTTTGTCACAATCGAGACAGCCTTCTCTCTGTAACAGATGGCGGACCTTCTGGCCGTAGACCGTCCTTAATCCTCCCTTCGCAGTTACATAGTAACGTTGACCTTCGGATCATGCAGGAAATGACTGCAAATTCATATCTGTCATGTTTATAGTGTACAGAAGCATTAATGTTTCAGTCATTGTGGCAGCACATGTTCCGTAATGTTCTGTAATCAGGTATCGGTCACTGGTCTTTGTCACAGTCAACATCCAGTACAGGGTAATGCCAAATTTTCTTGAAAGATGTCTCGTACTTGTTTACATCGTTCAAAGTACACTCATTTGTTATTGGACCAACTCGCGAAACCACCCAAACAGCTAACAAGAAGTCTTCTGGGAGAAGAACATCCATTAAAGACTTGGCAAGATCTTGAGTGGTGGAGATCAACTTGTGCACCCCCTTAAAAAATTTAGAAACTACATTAGATTTTTTTTTTTAAAAAGTGATACTAACTTTAACAATCCACCGCTGCTTTTGTTCCGATGTTTCCTGAACATGTGGCTGCAGCGGTCACATATCTATGGTGGTACATCATCACCAGGTTCCCCACCAGGTTATAGAGACCATCAGGGAACGGGAAACATTGGAACAGGAGCCATGGAGGATCAGTAGGTCAGTATTTCTTTTATTATTTTCTTGTATTCTAAGCCACCACTTTTAGGTAGTTGGACAACCCTTTAAAGGGTACTTGGTTATCTTTTGAAATGTCATGAGAACATCAAGAACTCTAACCCTAATGCTAGGTTCACACTAGCGTTGTGGTCTCCGTCATTCAAGTCCACCAGGGGACCCGAATGACTGAGAGCCAGACCGCGAAAGAAGCGGTTACACATGGACATTGGCAGACCCCATTGACTATAATGGGGTCCTCCAGGTATCTGATGGGTGTCCACTGTGTTCAAACTGAAAGCAGTTCTTTGTGCAGGACATTTCTCTTTGCCGATTTTCGGTGATTTCTGCTATCCTCCGGCATAGATGTGAACCCAGCCTTACCAAGTCCCTGAACAAAGAAATCATTGTGCTTAGTGATGTATCTCTGGAAACTCTTCAATAAAGTCAGTGCTGAACCCAAGCACCAGAAGACCACCAATGGAAATTGTGCCCCCCAGTGAAGACACGGATACAGCAAGTCCAATCTGCGGTGCTGGGGTGATATACCGGGTCCTAGTGACAGACTCCCTTTAACGATTGGTGGAGTGCTAAAATCTCCAGCGATCAGCTAGTATCTGACCGGTCCAGCGGCACCCCGGTGCTTCTTCTGGCGGAAATATTCCCCTCATGTGACTGCTGAGGCCAATCAGCAGGCTCAGCGACCTAAGGAAAGGAACCGGAACGTCACTCACATACGTGGCCTGTGACGTCCAGTGTACTTTCTTGAGGCCGCTGATTGGTCTTAGTGGTCATGTTCGGCGAGGACTTCTACCAGAACAAGACCCTGGGACCATCAGGTTTGGACTGCGGTGGGAGCATCGGGGACAGGTGAGTTTTTATCCACTATCCCTGGACAACCCCTTTAATAAGTCTGTCCCATTGCATATAAATCCAACAGTTGAGACATACGTTGGACTGTGATTACTGTCAAGCATATGAACTATGGCATTCATCATACGCATGCCCACTGTATCAGATATTTTGGGTTACGGATTTGCATTATATTTGTATAACACTTGAGCCGTCTTTACGTCCTGACTTGATGCACACACACTTCATTATCCTAGGCCCTTAAAACAGTTGCGATGGTCTTTTCTGCTTTTTAGGATCAGGACGGACATGGAGGAGAGAAGAATCTCGAATCACAGAATGTTCCATATAAATATTTAATTGAATAACCCCATAACCTTAAACCTACAGATGTGCTCTGTAAAGAACAGAACTGGCGAGAGCTTGAACGACAGTCGTTGTAAGTAATCCGTATTACAGGAAATGGAGGAAGCCTTGTCAATCCCCTCTAGAATTCATCCTTTACACATAATATACCGACATATTATTTCATTTCAAAAAAGCTTTTAAGGTTCTCTGTATATACTCCTACCCCTGGTGTCTGTCGAGAGACTTCAGTGCCAGGGAGCCAGGAATTTTGGCTTGGCTCTACGGAGAGTTACAGAGGTCAGGTCTGGATCAGGAATGTAATTGTAATCTCAGTTAAGTAATGTAAGATTATTTAATGCTTTTTAATGTCAAATTAAAGAAAAATATGACCATGAGGAAGAAAGAAAAGTTGCATAAAGATTCCTTGTCATCACCAAGCTCATTCAGAAGACACGGGCTGACCGGTAGGCATGGAACCTAGAGATAGTGATGAGGAGTGTGCAGCTGCAAGGTGAATGTGCGGCTGCAAGAAGCCACCTGCCAGAGAGAACTGTATTAACCAGAGGCAAAGAAAGGATGGTTTATTATTAGTGGCTAGAGGGGACTTGCAGGATATGTGCCCCATGCACAGGATGCCAGGTGGGTGCCAACCAGCCACTTTGCCTTGGATGGCTTATTTAGATATAAGGGCTGCTGAATCTATGTCCTTGGTGAAACAAAGCATAGCTATAACAACGGCGCCTGCTAAAGATGAGTGGATCAGTTCGTAGCAAACTGGGATTGTTACAAATTTTTTTTTTAAATTTCAGGTTTGCAAATTTTTGGGTTTGCCTCTGATTTTATACTCTGGAGTCTCTTCAGGCCCCAGAGTATAAGGGGCCGTACACAGGATGGAATCTGCCACTGATTTTGAGGCAGATTCCGCCCATAAATCAGCAACAGAATGGGAGGCAGAGATTGGAGTAGGACGCTGAAAAAATTTGCGTTCTGCTCAATCTTATTGCAGATTCTGTGGCTGATTCAGCCGCAGTGTCCATGGCTTGAGACTCTTCCGCTCATTAGACTCATTCATCTGGGCCCTATCAGTGACAAAAAGCCACGTTGGAATGCTGATATCCTTCATCAAGGAAAGGAGGAGGAAAATGAAGAGGATTCTGATGGATGTCCGCCTCATATTCCTCTTCAACTGTAGTTGATCCTGCAACACTGGCAGGCTGGATGTACTTGGAGGTGATTCGGCAACCCACGTTAGGTTGGATTCACACGTGTCATAATGTTATGTCACTGACAAATCTACGTGTCCTGCATGTAGACTTTGAAATGGGTTTGATGCAGGTTTCATCTCTTGCAATTCTAAACGTGAAATCTGCAGTAAATTGCCAATAAAATCATATTAAAATTTGCACAAATTTGCACAAATTTGCACAAATTTGACGTATATTTTGCAGTGGATTGTGATGTAAATTTATGTCACGTATGAATCTAATCTTACAGAGGAAATTCCAATGTCAAATACTGATATTATTATGCAAGACAAGCACAGCATAAAATACCCAGATTGCTTTCTTTATTCTTTTTACAACGCGTTTTCAACAATTGTCTGGCAGCTTCTCCATTTTTTATGCCAATTTTGATAAGTTTGTGAAGCAAATAATAAAAAAGTTATGAATGATAAGATGAAAACAAGGAACGCCAAAAGAATGTGTTAAAAGGCATTTCCTGCTAATTTTTTCATCTTTAAATGGAGCCTTCTAACCCAAGAATTTTAGTGCGTATTGACTAGAATGGGCGATTTGTTACCTTTATGGTTCAACCTGCATGGTCAGAGTAACGGCATACATCGGGGCCAAGGGGTGGACAATAATATATGGCCAAAACCCTTAATATATCCTGCAACATCCTGGCATTATTGGCAGCCACAGCTGAGCGGGGTTTTGGCCATATGAACTTAGCTTCATCCAAGGCCGTGCGGGCCCTAGAGCCAAAGGGGGCCCAAAGGCCACTCTACAACATAAAAAGGCACTGGTTATTATATATACATAGGTTACATAGGTTGCATTGGAGCCCAGAAGGTACAAAAACAAGTTTGCCAGGCTGATCCTCTACTTGCATTAAGAAGCTCAGGGGCGGCTTGGCCTATAGCGGTATACAGTTTCCGCGATTCTGGTGCATCATGTAGACACTCCAAGTAGAAGTATATATAAGTATACAAACCCTAGTCAGAGATTTTTTTAAAAATTTCCAAAAATCTGTGTGTGCCAATGACTCTCAAGAAGCCGTACACTGCCCCATTGTTGTGGTGTGGGTATACAAAGGGTAGCTCACAGCAAAAATCAAACAGGAACCCCCATTATGGTGCCAGATTTTGCCACCAGGGCCAGAAGGGCTTGGTGTCTATTTCCCTCTTTGCCTCATTTCTATCTCCCTTTACTTGTTACTGGCCAGGGGAGCCCTGCATAGGTTCTCATCACCCAGTATCAAAGATATCAAAGAGGACGGAGACCACCAGGACTGGGCCACTGTTCTCCCTGGACCCATGGCGGCCATATATTCTATACGTGAATATGCCATTGATTTCTGAATATTGCTTTAGAAGTCTGAATATTGCCATCAAATTCTACAAAGATTCACTCACGAGTTACACTTATGTCAGACAATCTCCAAAGCCAATAGAAAAATGAAAAATCTCCTTACTAAAACTTCCGTTTTGACAAGTACACCGCCGCCCAAGGTCTCCCCGTTCCAAGTCCTCCTTGGCGTTCTCACACTGTCACCAGATCAGGTTTTCTCTTTTACGAATATCTCCTTGAAATAAAGAGATTTATCTGAATGTATTCATTTCTCAAATAATCCTGACTCTCCGGTTTATTGAAAACAGAAATGTTCTGGATTTATAAGTCTTAAAGGGGAACCTACTCCCTAAATACAATGGAGACAATTAAAGGGATGTGCAGAAATTCAATGAGTACTGTTGTAGGGTTGGGGTGTTAGGTTGGATTGATCGATTGTTGCCATGGATAGTATATAATAGAAGAGCAGGAATCTTACAATATATTGTAGTATTGCAGTTATTGTATGCACGATCAGTTCATACAATATCTAAATAATATAAATAGGTCTAAATATAAAAATAATCTTAAAAAAATATAATTTTAATATTATAGATAAAAAAAATCTAAAAATTCAAACCACCCCCTTTAACTAGATCACATATAAAAAATAAAAACAATTTAAAAACATTAGGAATATGCACATCCAAAAATACCCGAACTATAAAATTATAATAAAATATAAAAAAATATATATATATTTATCCCACGCGATGGACACCATAGCAGGAAAAAAAAAATCAAAAATGCCACATTTTTTTAATTTGATTCTCCCCCCAAAAAACTGGAATAAAAAAATTATTAAAATGTTACACATCCCCAAAAAGGTATAAAAAAAAAACTACAACTTGTCCTGCAAAAAAAAAGACACCTTTATGCAGAACTGTATATGGAAATATAAAAATTTTTACCGGTGTCAGAACATGGCGACACACAAAAAAAAAAAAAATTTCAGTATTTTTGAAAGGTCAAAGTTCCAAATTTTTTTTTAAAGGTAGCACATGCAAAAATATATAAATTTGGTATGACTGTGATCATACCGACCCACAGAATATAGATAACATGTAATTGTTACTACACGGTGAATGCTGTGAAAACAAAGGCTGTTGGATAATGTAACAATTGCATTTTTTCTCCATTTTCACCTCATTTAGAATTTTTTTTCATCTTCCCAGTACATTGTGTAGAATATGAAATGGCGCCATTATGAAGTGCCAGAAATACGACAAAAAAAGTGACAAATGAAACACAAAAACTGAAAATCTTCATATCCTTAAAGGGGTTGTCCAGGACCTGAAGGTAATGGATACTGGTGTTCTATCATCAGTATCCATTACCTTAAGGTCCTGGACATCCCCTTTAAGAGATGACTACAAACAGACCTTGAATACAGTCTGATTCTTCAGCCGTATGTCCATGCAGCCCATCCTCTAGGAGTAAATTCACATGTGCACTTTCCAATGCTTTTTTTTTTTTAGATTTTTGAAAAACAGTAAAACATTTTGCTTAGATTTTTATTTTAAAAAATTACACGTGGAATCACAAAAACTAGCAACTTGCAAAACTACTTCATGTGAATCCAAGCAAAACATATAGCATTTCGGATTGTTCCTGGTGTTGTCCATGTGAGCGGCCAGGTGTCGGGCCTGAGATAGTAATTGTTTAGTTTTGATTGCGGTTAGGATAATATAAGGAACACGCCGGGGTCATGTGATCGGAATAATTCTATATACAGCTGGATAAACATTCCACACGTCAGGAATGTACAGTTCTGCGGGTTAGCTATGTCTTTGCCCCTGTGGTTCAGCTAGGTTCGTCTATGCACCGCAGCAGACTTTAGATTTAAAGTGGACCTCCAATTGTATAACAACTTTCCATAAACGTATAGTACAGGCGAATATAAGAAACCTTGTAATATGTCTTATTAAAGGAATCTGTTTCCTTCTCCACTTATTAGACTGCTCTCTTCCTCTTTATCTTCACTCAGGCTATCAATATAGCATCCTACTGTATTTAGCCTTATGCACAGAAGTCTACGGAGAGGTTAGGGGGAGGAGGAGGATGTTAACTTATTTATTGCCACATTATATGCAGTGGTAGAGTCTTATCTTTAAGATACAGCAGTGTCAGAAGAGTAGAGTGCAGCAGCTGCAGCTTTTTGTGTGTCTTTTCCTCCCCTCTCCATAGACTTCTATGTGAAAAGTAACTCAGACTGATAAGTGGAGAAAGAAACAGATTTGTTTAATAAGATATATTACAAAGTTTCTTATATTCACCTGTACTGTTCATTTATGAAAAGTTGTTTTATAATTTGAGGTTTAAGGCCAACCTATTGTTACCAGAAAAGCTCACAGTTACTCAGCTGTAGATGTACATGTGTATTAGAGGTTTTGCAGCCAGTCTAGTTCATCCTCCTTCTCCCTCTATATACTGTATTACTTAAAGGGGATGTAAATCAATGAGGACTTATCCTCTATCCACAGGAAGGTAAGGGTCTCATAGGTAGTGCAGCCCCATTGATTCTGAGAACCAGGACACTCTGTTTAAATGGTGTGAACCTAGTGTAATACATTGTATCAATTTTGCCTGGAGTGTTCCTTTAAATGAAGTCCCCCCTGACTAATCTATGTATCGGAGCTTCTCGTAGTGACCTTATACGCACCTGACTCCTCATATAAAAATGTAACACTGGCTTTATTGCTCCAGTAAGGTTCAAGAGTGGTGAAAGAATTTTTTGGAAGCTCTTGTCTGTTTGTGTCTGTGGTTCCCCTGCTAGTTTACATTGTTATTTGCAGAATGTGCAAGTTTTGGTGTCCCAGTAACAGATAATTCCGGCAAAAAAGAAATGAAAAAATAAAAATATAATAAACCCCGGTCCGTTCTCCCTCCAAAAAGATATGCGGAGAGTTTACAAATGTGCAGCTCCATTACCAGAATTGTCATTGCTTCGTTTGTCATAAAAACGTTGAATAAATATTTCAGCAAACTGATACTTTTCCATAAGCAGAATGAGACAATGTAAGACATGGACCTATTTTTAAACCAAGGTGGAATATATTTTTTAGCAATTTCTTGATGATTTTATCTTTAATTTTCCATCTTGCTCTAGTTAAAAAAGAAACACTATATCCTGCAATTTTCACTCCGCCCACTAAGCCTAACAACAGACAGACACTTGCCAATTCTGTAGGGGATTTCTTTGCAGCAGTCACCTGATTTACATCACAGACAAAATTACAATAGAAGATAACACCTCTATAGATAACACCTCTGTAGATGACACCCCTGACCCATCATTGTATCCACTATTGACAATAGATGGTGTCACAGCTTATCTACTCCTTGCACCTCAATGAGTCGGCTCCAGTCTCTTACTGGACATGACTGTGCTGTAAAGCATATCACTAAATGCTGTTAACAGAGCAGAGGAGAAACTCAGGCAAGATGGCTGCCCCCATAACTATGTGCTGAAAATAGAATAAATAAATCAAAATCTGAAAATAAAAACAGATTAGAAAAATCTGGTTTTAATTAAAAAAAATAAAAAAAATTGGTGATGTGTTCTTTTTTTTTGAGTTGAAAAATAACACAGCAAAATCTGCTATATAAAAAAACTGCGTTTCTGCAACGTGGGTCCTCAGCCCCAACCGCCGCCCCAAACCCCTCCGGACCACCCCCTCCAATACCCCCCCGCACAAACCGCTTTCCTGTGCACACTATTATGCTCCATAGTTGCCCCTGCACACAGTAATATGCCCCATAGTGGCCCCTGCACAGAGTATCATGCTCCATAGTTGCCCCTGCACAAAGTATTATGCCCCATAGTGGCCCCTGCACACAGTATTATGCCCCCATAGTGGTCCCTGCACATAGTATTATGCCCCATAGTGACCCCTGCACACAGTATTATGCCCCATTGTGGACCACTCATGAACGATTATTATACTCTGGGGTCTTTTCAGACCCCAGAATATAATGATCAGAGACCCAGGGGAGGATACAGACATCCACACAATGCTACTTACCTCTCCCTGGCTCCGATGCACTCCGATGCGCTACTTCGGCCATCTTCAATGTTGGACCAGATCTCGTGTGAGCCAGGCCGGCGTCGCGACGCATAATGATGTTGGCTGACGTCTGGGACATCACCAAACAGGCCTGAACCCTTTCCGAGCGCAGGAGAGGTAAATAACGTTGTTTTTTATGTTCGCTCACCTCCCCTGGGCCCCCAGTCGTTATACTCGGGGGTCTGAAAAGACCCCAGAGTATAATGATAGCAGTGTTTGTGGGGTTCACGGTAGCAGCTGCCACAGGGCTCCGGGTACCTTAATGCCCCTGGCCCTGTGGCAGCCGCTACCGCTGCTACCCCGGTATTTACGCCCCTGGTCCCATCTACACATTGTGTTAAAATACGTGCAGCGGAGACGCTGCAATTTCCAAAACCCTTTTTTTTTTGTTTTGGAAATTGTAACATGTCAATTATACCTACGGAAATGTAATCGGTTTTCCTATAGCTATACCCTCTGAGAACTTTCTGTGAAAAGCGCTGCAGGAAAAAAAAGTGATGCATTTTATCGCTTTTTTGCTGTGGCCCACTACGTTGGGCCTTAGCTTAAAAGGGTTTTCTTCTAAACTGGAGACCCTTGATGATCCCGATGTCCCTAGCTCCTTTTACAAACTAATTTTCTATGCATAGAACAGGACATCAATTTTAGAATGGTGGGTTTTCGACCACTACCGGGCTGAGCCCTTTGGGTACCTAACACCAGACGGCTGAAGACCAGACGCCCAGGAGAGGTGTGGGAAGATCAGTATCTGTGTTTTTTATTTTGTCCACACCTCCCCTGGGCCTCTTCCTAAATTCTGGCCTCTGAAGCGCCCTCAGAGTATACCATAATAATAGCACTTCAATGACTCGAAACAGGCGGACGAAATTTGCAAATATTTGCAAAACAAATTTTGCGAAGTTCGCCCAGTCTACCTCCTCTGTAATTTGTAGATGGCTTCCTATGTCCATATGGCTGCTGTACATCAACTCTCTGAGCTGCAGGTCACAGCTCAAGGCAGCCATTCGGGCAAGATGGCCTCCCCCCTAATCACGTAAGAAAATAGAATTAAAAAATATACAAAAATAAGATTCTAACGTCTTAATTTGTAAAAACAAATACAAGCAATACATTTCCTTTAAGCGTAACTCGAAAGCTTCCATATCCTGTGCTCAGTAAAGATCCGCAACCTCCCGGCCAATGATTGATGGGGCCCATTAATTTGAGAACAATTTTTTCCTGTGTTATTTGAGTTATTACTACTTAATGCACCCCGTCCTTTCCTCTGCACTATTAAACATGTTACTTCAGATTACAGGCTGGAAGCGATGACAGCATTAGTCATTACAAGGTGTCTGCGAACAAGACGAGCCTCATATACCTGTTGTAATCGAGGCCATGACTTTGTTACATCTTTACCGGGGGAGAGTTTGGCAGTCATGCGAAATGCATCCAGTACGTGGAAAGAGGCGAATATTTTGTTGTGGGGGGTGGGATGGTGTAAGCATTTGTCGTATTACTGTTGCTAGGAGACGTTAGTGAACTTGATTTTAAATAGCAACATTATAGCACTCCCCTGACTCCTAGCATAATATGTAATAATAGTGCTGTTTGGATAGCCGCGTTCTCTCGCTTTGTCTTATTTATGTCACTCCCACATGGGACAGTCTGAGGCTGTTTGTGTTCATTCGAGGCATTTCTGTCTTTCTGCACTTTTTTTTACATGTTGGGAAATTTGCTATTTTACAACTTTACTTTGGACGCTTTCCACCTTGTAGAAGGAAGGACTTGGGCTCTACCACTCGTAAGGAGAAATGAGTCTTAGGTAGGAAGTCAAGTATTCGTTCTTATCGGCTCGGGTATCGAATGTACGGAGAGATGGAGAAATAATCTTGAGGTCACTTTGGCATTATTCTGCATGGATGTTTTTGGAGAAGGTCATACAATGAGCTGATGGAGATTTTATGGCCGGAGATTTAGTATTTGAGATGAGCCAGTGTTCCCACTCGCTGGATTGTTTGTGGAATTTGCAAATCTGGCAGAATAAGAGATCACTGAGCAAAAAACAAAAATAGAATTGGTGTTTTTCCCTGATTCTGCTGCGTCTTGCAAGTTAGACTTGGAAAACCTCTTAGTAGATATTTTGGGCTATGCTGTGCAGTATATTGACATTGCCGATGGATGAAATACTAGATAAAATACAGATTTAAAAGCTACGGACACCTTTGTATCATCTTTTTATTGCAATTCATATAGTATTTGCTAAAAATAATTTTTGTGACTGGTTTCATTAAAAGATTCACAACCATCTGCAACCTGCATGTCCTCTCATACATTGCAGGCTGCTCAGTCCCGTTCAGTGTAAAATCCCTCAGCTGAGTTGTCCCACGACTCACTCTCTGTAGGTATTCGTTCTGCGCTACTGATAGATCTTGTAAGTTGACATCTTTACAACCAAATGAAATGACCTTAAAGAAAAAAGATGTCAGATCAGAGATAAGAGCTAAAGGGTGAGTCGTCTTTCGGCATCTCTGATGGATTTCACTCCAAACAGGACTGAGCAGCCTGAAATGTATGAGAACACATGCAGGCTGCAGAAGACAAATGGTTGAGATTTTTTATGTTATTCTCACACTAGGTGTGGTGGATCTGCTAAGCCACTATCTGTCAAGGTAGGAAGTATAGAGCAGACATGGGTAGCTGGCTGTAACATAGCAGTTCTTGAAAGTTGGTAAGATGCAGCAAAGCTGGCTAGATGGATACAGGATGAGCAGGCTTGGCAGGTAGTAATGCAGCAAAATAAACCTGGTTATTAATAGTATATATAGCCGAGCTGAAGTCACCGGTGCTGGCTTAGAAGAGCTGAAACTGTAAATGCTGGTATAGTAGGGCAGGAGGTAAGTCCTGATGTAGCAGGGCAAGGACCAATGCTGGTGTAGCAACACTGAAGAAAAATGTTAGTGCAGCAGAGATGGAGGTCAGTGCTGGTGTAGCAGAGATGGAGGTCAGTGCTGGTGTACCAGGATTGGGACCAATGTTGGTATAGCAGAGATGGAGTTCAGTGCTGGTGTAGCAGAGATGGAGTTCAGTGCTGGTGTAGCAGGATTGAGACCAATGTTGATGTAGCAGCATAGCTGGAGCCTGGAGTCCAATGCATTTGTAGCAGCCAGGAGGGGCACAGTGCAGGTCATCCACAGACACATCAAGTGCTTCTCTCACAAGTGCAGCTAGGTGAATTTCCTACCAAGCGCCTCCGCTATTCTGTTGTGCCAGGACTTTGTAGGAGATCTGTGTCTAGCTGGAGACTGCAAGGGATAGTTTTAACCATATAAATGTCTCCTTGCGCGCACCACTGACACAGTGAACTCAGGAGATAGATGATAGCTAGATAGATAGATAGATAGATAGATAGATAGATAGATAGATAGATAAGAGAGAGGTAGATAGATATATGAGATAGATAGAAGTACAGTCATGGCCAAAAGTTTTGAGAATGACACAAATATGATATTTTCACATGATCTGCTGCCCTCTGGATTTTATGTGTGTTTGTCAGATGTTTTTATCACATACAGAAATAGAATTGCATTCATATTATGAGTAACAGAAGCTTATATTGACAGTTAGAATGAGTTAATGCAGCAAGTCAATATTTGCAGTGTTGACCCTTCTTCTTCAGGACCTCTGCAATTCTCCCTGGCATGCTCTCAATCAACTTCTGGACCAAATCCTGACTGATAGCAGTCCATTCTTGCAGAATCAATGCTTTCATTTTGTCTGAATTTGTTGGTTTTTGTTTGGCCACCCGTCTCTTGATGATTGACCACAAGTTCTCAATGGGATAAAGATCTGGGGAGTTTCCAGGCCATGGACCCAAAATCTCTATGTTTTGTTCCCTGAGCCATTTAGTTATCACCTTTGCTTTATGGCAAGGTGCTCCATCATGCTGGAAAAGGCATTGTTGAGTGCCAAACTGCTCTTGGACGGTTGGGAGAAGTTGCTCTTGGAGGACATTCTGGTACCATTCTTTATTCATGGTCTGTGTTTTTAGGCAAGACTGTGAGAGAGCCGATTCCCTTGGCTGAGAAGCAACCCCACACATGAGTGGTTTCAGGATGCTTTACAGTTGGCATGAGACAAGACTGGTGGTAGCGCTCAGCTCTTCTTCTCCGAATAAGCTGTTTTCCAGATGTTCCAAACAATGGAAAAGGGGATTCATCAGAGAAAATGACTTTACCCCAGTCCTCAGCAGTCCACTCCCTGTACCTTTTGCAGAATATCAGTCTGTCCCTGATGTTTTTTCTGGAGAGAAGTGGCTTCTTTGCTGCCCTCCTTGAGACCAGGCCTTGCTCCAAGAGTCTCCGCCTCACAGTGCGTGCAGATGCACTCACACCTGCCTGCTGCCATTCCTCAGCAAGCTCTGCACTGCTGGTAGCCCGATCCCGCAGCTGAAACACTTTTAAGAGATGGTCCTGCCACTTGCTGGTCTTTCTTGGGCGCCCTGGAGCCTTTTTGGCACCAATGGAACCTCTCTCCTTGAAGTTCTTGATGATGCGATAGATTGTTGACTGAGGTGCAATCTTTCTAGCTGCAATACTCTTCCCAGTTAGGCCATTTTTGTGCAGTGCAATGATGACTGCACATGTTTCTTTAGAGATAACCATGGTTAACAGAAGAGAAACAATGATGGCAAGCACCAGCCTCCTTTTAAAGTGTCCAGTGGTGTCATTCTTACTTAATCATGACAGATTGATCTCCAGCCCTGTCCTCATCAACACCCACACCTGTGTTAATGGAGCAATCACTGAAACGATGTTAGGTGGTCCTTTTAAGGCAGGGCTGCAATGATGTTGAAATGTGTTTTGGGGGATAAAGTTCATTTTCTAGGCAAATATTGACTTTGCAAGTAATTGCTGTTAAGCTGATCACTCTTTATAACATTCTGGAGTATATGCAAATTGCCATTAGAAAAACTGAAGCAGTAGACTTTGTAAAAATTAATATTTGTATCATTCTCAAAACTTTTGGCCATGACTGTAGATAGATAGATAGATAGATAGATAGGAGATAGATAGATAGATAGATAGATAGATAGATAGATAGATAGATAGATACAGTGCCTTGCGAAAGTAATCGGCCCCCTTGAACTTTTCAACCTTTTGCCACATTTCAGGCTTCAAACATAAAGATATAAAAGTTTAATTTTTTGGTGAAGAATCAACAACAAGTGGGACACAATTGTGAAGTGGAACGAAATTTATTGGTTATTTTAAACTTTTGTAAAAAATAAAAAACTGAAAAGTGGGGCGTGCAATATTATTCGGCCCCTTTACTTTCAGTGCAGCAAACTCACTCCAGAAGTTCAGTGAGGATCTCTGAATGATCCAATGTTGTCCTAAATGACTGATGATGATAAATATAATCCACCTGTGTGTAATCAAGTCTCCGTATAAATGCACCTGCTCTGTGATAGTCTCAGGGTTCTGTTTAAAGCGCAGAGAGCATCATGAAGACCAAGGAACACACCAGGCAGGTCCGTGATACTGTTGTGGAGAAGTTTAAAGCCGGATTTGGATACAAAAAGATTTCCCAAACTTTAAACATCCCAAGGAGCACTGTGCAAGCGATCATATTGAAATGGAAGGAGTATCAGACCACTGCAAATCTACCAAGACCCGGCCGTCCCTCTAAACTTTCATCACAAACAAGGAGAAGACTGATCAGAGATGCAGCCAAGAGGCCCATGATCACTCTGGATGAACTGCAGAGATCTACAGCTGAGGTGGGAGAGTCTGTCCATAGGACAACAATCAGCCGTACACTGCACAAATCTGGCCTTTATGGAAGAGTGGCAAGAAGAAAGCCATTTCTCAAAGATATCCATAAAAAATCTCGTTTAAAGTTTGCCACAAGCCACCTGGGAGACACCAAACATGTGGAAGAAGGTGCTCTGGTCAGATGAAACCAAAATCCAACTTTTTGGCCACAATGCAAAACGATATGTTTGGCATAAAAGCAACACAGCTCATCACCCTGAACACACCATCCCCACTGTCACACATGGTGGTGGCAGCATCATGGTTTGGGCCTGCTTTTCTTCAGCAGGGACAGGGAAGATGGTTAGAATTGATGGGAAGATGGATGGATCCAAATACAGGACCATTCTGGAAGAAAACCTGTTGGAGTCTGCAAAAAACCTGAGACTGGGACGGAGATTTATCTTCCAACAAGACAATGATCCCAAACATAAAGCAAAATCTACAATGGAATGGTTCACAAATAAACGTATCCAGGTGTTAGAATGGCCAAGTCAAAGTCCAGACCTGAATCCAATCGAGAATCTGTGGAAAGAGCTGAAAACTGCTGTTCACAAACGCTCTCCATCCAACCTCACTGAGTTCCAGCTGTTTTCCAAGGAAGAATGGGCAAGAATTTCAGTATCTCAATGTACAAAATTGATAGAGACATACCCCAAGCGACTTGCAGCTGTAATCGCAGCAAAAGGTGGCGTTACAAAGTATTAACTTAAGGGGGCCGAATAATTTGGCGCGCCCCACTTTTCAGTTTTTTATTTTTTACAAAAGTTTAAAATAACCAATAAATTTCATTCCACTTCACGATTGTGTCCCACTTGTTGTTGATTCTTCACCAAAAATTTAAAATTTTATATCCTTATGTTTGAAGCCTGAAATGTGCCAAAAGGTTGAAAAGTTCAAGGGGGCCGAATACTTTCGCAAGGCACTGTAGATATGACATAGATAGATAGATAGATAGATAGATAGATAGATAGATAGATAGGAGAGCTAGATAGATGTAGATAGATGGATAGATATTATGAGATAGATAATAGATATGAAAACAATATTTAGAAATAGAGATAGAAATATACTGTATACATAGATGTGAGTGACATAGATAATAAATACATATATAACATAGATATATAAATTGATATGTCCGATATTGATAATTATACGCTCTGTTTATATAGAGAGAATTTCCCTTCATGTGACACCCAGTATTCCATATTTCTCGTGGTCTCTCGTGTATCTGTTTCTGGGTAATGAGCTCATTTTCAGTAGTCAGAATACACAGAAGTTGGTATAATTACAGGACGCCGGGCGCTAACAGGGAAACCCGACACTGCCTACAAGTAATTCTGCACATATGCGGCTCTGCCGTGCAGGACATGTTGCTGTAATTATGGGCCGCTTGTCACAAACCACAAGACACTTTATTAGCATGTTGGTCTATGGCGTCTAATTATATCCATCTTCCGTGATGTCATCTGTATCTCATTGATTATTTCATGTCATAGGGGGAGCCGTAAGCATTCGCCGCAATCACTGCTGTGCGTTTTATTGTCTTGTACGGGAAGATCTGTCACAATTATCCTCTAGTGTGACCTTTGTTACACAGCTGGAGCCATGTTGCTACCATATGTAAGCCAGCTTGTTCTCTCTCTGGCACGTTATATAACATGAAGCACTGGGTAATCCATTTTGTTCTGACAGTTTTTGAAATTTTTTGCAAAATTTCAAAATTTCCAGATGTTGTGTGTACAAAGAGGTATAAAAATCTTAGTTTTGTCTACTGCGTACTGATTTTTTGGAGTTATGGACATCTTATTTTACATCTATGTCAAACATACTAGTGGATTAGTCCCAATACATATGCATATTATATCCATATTGTACAGAGAGCGGGAGATGCTGATTTGATAAGTTGTGGCATGTACGTAAGGAAATTAGGAAATTCTAGAACCATGTAGAAGAATTATACAAAAATAAACAATTATACAAATGTACAAAACAGTATATGAAGGGACTAATTAAATCCAAAAATATTCAGAATACCAAGTATGGAGGAACGGAAGACTTTCACTGGTGGTCGTGGGGCTATGGCCAGACTAGTCTACCAGTGTACCAGAGGATCCTCCAGTAGACCCAGGCACTAACGCAGTAATGGTCAAACAGAAGACACTCAAAATTGAAGGGTACTATAGTCTATTTCCTAGGGGTCGTTGTATCTAGTGGGCCCAATGAGGTCCAGAAATGGCTGCCACCTGGGTTGTTGGGAGAATCCAAAAACGTTATCAGATCCTAAGTTTCATGGTCAGATACTCATATTTCCAGTAGTTTGTACAACCAGTGGGCAAAGGGGCATTGGTTTTTGGAGAACCAATCCCATGTGGACCCAGAGTCTGAGAAGGTCCAAAAGCCCTTCAGTCATTTAGAGGAGTTTTGTTAGGGTATGTTCACATTTGCATCATGTGATCCTTTCGTCTGGTCCATCGTAGGCCTGAAGAACAGATCTAAAAGTAAAAATAGTCTAATGCTGGACAACAACGAGGGACCCCATTGGCTATAATGGTGTTTTTTGGGTATCCTTTGCTTTCAACCTGACATCGCCGTATAAAATGTCGTGCTTGCAGGACTTTTTTGTCCATGATTTTAGGAAGGCACTGTGTACTAGACTCCAAACGGAGAATCCGATGCAGATGTGAACATAGCCTTACAGATTTTGCATTCGAGCCCAGGAGCTTCAAGTTAGGCCTCTAAACCCAATAAAATGGTTTCATGTGTTATAAACAAGCATTACAGATCTGAACCACATGGAACTGGTCTAAGACGTTCAGTGAGGGAGCCATAATGACAAACATTAATGTGATGGAATTCCCATATCCACTGCCTGGTATAAGCACATGCTCGCCATTATAGATTCCTCAAATACTAATTAAAGCTACAGACGTTCTATGACAATCAGTCACAGGCTGCGCTGATGTCTATGTAGTCTGATATTATATGATTGTAGCACATTATAAGCAATCTTCTCTGTAATTGGGGATAGGAGTCGATAATGTTCCACTTACTGAAGTTACTGAACAGATTTTCCGTGTGGGATGAGGCTACACATTCATCATATTGGGGACCATTCCACTGTGATGTAAGAGGATCTGACTGATCCTTAGCCAATCACATACATGGCTGCCACGTCATATTACATGTCTCCTGCTGCAGGAATGTAAGGCCAGACATGGCTTCCTCATACAAAAGCTGATAGTCGGTGGTTAGAAGAGTCGGATCCACAATGATCAGCTCTACAGTTGTGGCCTTATGAAGACAACCCCTTTAGATCCAAGTAGACGTTATTCACCTTCCCTCACCTATTTTAGTCCTCCTTGTGGTATCCGGCGCTCTCCTGGTGATGTCATGTGCTTGGGCTTACCACTGAGGCCTGTGATTGGGCCACAGTGTTCACATGGGCACACTGAGTGTCATGACATCATGAATCACAGGCCTCAGTGGTGACCCCAGGCACATGACATCACCAAGGAGACTAAGAAGGCCCAAATGAGATGAGGGAAGGTGAGTTTATTTTTTACACCTCCCCTGGGCCTCCACCTATTATAATGGGGTCTGAAGAGACCTCAAAGTATATTAATGTCACTTCCAATTCAATCTGAACTTGTTTGACCTGAAACATCTGAAATCTTAGCCATCCCCACCCCAAAATGAAACAAATCTTGGGAGGTTTGCCCATCTTTATTAATAACACACAAATTGTTGATGTAGGACATCTTTTGACCTAGGCATTTCAAGAGTTAATGGCCTTGATCAGAGAGGACTCTGGTCGTGGGCATCGCTGCCGTATCTCTGCTAAGTAACAGTGGAGACTCGGCGGCTATGGCGTCTGGTCAGCTTCCGAGTAGGCGCCATGTTTATACGTCTGACATACAACATACAGGGGTGAAGCACAATGGGTCAACATCCACAGGGCAGGGAGAAAAAGTAAGTGAACCTTTGTGTTTATGACTATTCCAATAGCTAAGGTGTTTTTATGAAGGAGATGAGATTGGGTATCTTAAAGGGAATGTGTGCCAATATTTTAATCTATTAAAACCAAATAGTAAATAGTGAAATCTGTTTTTATTTTCTAATTTTAGATTTTTTTTTATGTTCTAATTATAGATTTTTTATTCTATTTTCTGTAGTGGATTATGGGGGCGGCCATCTTGCCTGAGCTTCTTTTCTGCCCTGTTAACAGCATTTAGTGATATACTTTACTGCAGTCTCGTGGCCATAGACAACAATAGTCTGGAGCCGAATTATTGAGGTCTATGGGAGAGTTTTCTAGACATGCTCTGCGCAGGGAGGGGGAGGAGATAAGATGTGACATCATCTATTGTCAGTAGTGATGTAATGATGGGTTACTATGGGTGTTATCTATAGAGGTTTTATATTCTATTGTAATCCTGCCTGTGATGTACATGAGGTGACTGCTGCCAAGAAAACTCTACAGAATTGGCAAGTGTCAGTCTATTATTAGGCTTAGAAGTCAGAGTGAAAATAAATAATGACATGGTGACACATTCCCTTTAAGCATTTCCTAATACAGTACATATATTGCTTGACCTGTACTAAGACAGGGACAGGGAGAAGGAGGGGGGAGGCCGAATTCGTGTCCCCTAGAATATACAAATATGGAACATTTTTGCTTTTTTTTTCCATGTTCGCAATTTCGATTTCAGTATTAGAGAGGGTCTACTTTCTAAAAGAGGGGTACATATTTTGTACTTATAGTTCTCTTCCCAGTTTAACCACTAACAATACATAATGTCCCACTTTTTGCCTGGTCAGCCTCCATAGAGACGCATTAAAGAAGTTTACTAAACGTCCAGCTCATAAAAGCCAGTAAAGACCTCAACGCTGACATTTTTGTCAAAACAATGGAGTAAGAAGAATTTGTTAAGGGCTTAGAGTTTTGCTCCCGGGGGAGCAGTAAGAAGACTGGCTTGCTGCTAGAACTCTGCTCCATCACAAGTTGGGAAGGAAAAATCATTAGGCAGTGGACGATGCTGGTGCCAAACTCACTAAAGGAGGCCTGAAAACCAAAGGACAGAATTAATGATCTAGAAGATACAGCCCTGCTTAGCAGCCCGGATCAGATTCACAGTCTATACAGGGCTCCATGAAACCGAACACTCTGCGGCCTGTACATCAAGGACTTAATGATCCCATATTACACAGGACCAATGTCTCCTCCACAGATTTATAGCGGTTAGCCATACTGTGCTATTCTCTCTTGTTAAAATACTCAACCCTAGTGAGCCCAATACATTCACCCTATGGAGGAGAGACGACATCAATGATGCATAAAATGCAAATATCAGTCATACAAAGGAATAAAGAATGGGGCAGATTTACAAAATTCAGCCAGAATTCTGGTGCACATACTTTATTTCCTAAGTGTATTCCTGTACATAGGAGCAGTATTATAGTAGTTATATTCTTGTATATAGGTGCAGTATTATAGTAGTTATATTCTTGTACATAGGAGCAGTATTATAGTAGTTATATTCTTGTACATAGGAGCAGTATTATAGTAGTTATATTCTTGTACATAGGAGCAGTATTATAGTAGTTATATTCTTGTACATAGGAGCAGTATTATAGTTGTTATATTCTTGTACATAGGGGGCAGTATTATAGTAGTTATATTCTTGTACATAGGAGCAGTATTATAGTAGTTATATTCTTGTACATAGGAGCAGTATTATAGTAGTTATATTCTTGTACATAGGAGCAGTATTATAGTAGTTATATTCTTGTACATAGGAGTAGTATTATAGTAGTTATATTCTTGTACATAGGAGCAGTATTATAGTAGTTATATTCTTGTACATAGGAGTAGTATTATAGTAGTTATATTCTTGTACATAGGAGCAGTATTATAGTAGTTATATTCTTGTACATAGGAGCAGTATTATAGTAGTTATATTCTTGTACATAGGAGGTAGTATTATAGTAGTTATATTCCTGTATATAGGAGCAGTATTATAGTAGTTATATTCTTGTACATAGGAGCAGTATTATAGTAGTTATATTCTTGTACATAGGAGCAGTATTATAGTAGTTATATTCTTGTACATAGGAGCAGTATTATAGTAGTTATATTCTTGTACATAGGAGCAGTATTATAGTAGTTATATTCTTGTACATAGGAGCAGTATTATAGTAGTTATATTCTTGTATATAGGTGCAGTATTATAGTAGTTATATTCTTGTACATAGGAGCAGTATTATAGTAGTTATATTCTTGTACATAGGAGCAGTATTATAGTAGTTATATTCTTGTACATAGGAGTAGTATTATAGTAGTTATATTCTTGTACATAGGAGCAGTATTATAGTAGTTATATTCTTGTACATAGGAGCAGTATTATAGTAGTTATATTCTTGTACATAGGAGGTAGTATTATAGTAGTTATATTCCTGTATATAGGAGCAGTATTATAGTAGTTATATTCTTGTACATAGGAGCAGTATTATAGTAGTTATATTCTTGTACATAGGAGTAGTATTATAGTAGTTATATTCTTGTACATAGGAGCAGTATTATAGTAGTTATATTCTTGTACATAGGAGCAGTATTATAGTAGTTATATTCTTGTACATAGGAGCAGTATTATAGTAGTTATATTCTTGTACATAGGAGCAGTATTATAGTAGTTATATTCTTGTACATAGGAGCAGTATTATAGTAGTTATATTCTTATACATAGGAGCAGTATTATAGTAGTTATATTCTTGTACATAGGGGGCAGTATTATAGTAGTTATATTCTTGTACATAGGAGGTAGTATTATAGTAGTTATATTCTTGTACATAGGAGCAGTATTATAGTAGTTATATTCTTGTACATAGGAGCAGTATTATAGTAGTTATATTCTTGTACATAGGAGCAGTATTATAGTAGTTATATTCTTGTACATAGGAGTAGTATTATAGTAGTTATGTTCTTGTACATAGGAGCAGTATTATAGTAGTTATATTCTTGTACTTAGTGGGCAGTATTATAGTAGTTATAGTTTGGTATTTTCAGACCCACCTGATAAATGAGCTGTATAACTATATTAGGGTTGTTGTGACAATCCGTTCAAATGGGCAAAAACAATCATTGTAGAAAGTCAGTATAACATTGTAGACATCCTGGTGGGTGAGTATACAAGTATTTCTTGATATTTTGGATTGCCAAGAATTCCTGAATTAGCCAATAACAAGGAAAGTGACTTGACAGTTTATTGAAACCAGACTTGCTCCTTAATTTATTGTAAGAATTCTCTTGCCGAGTCACTGTCATTCCTTTACGGCAATGATGTGCTGCGCTGCCAAATGTCTGCTATTTCCCAGTTAAATTAACGTTACTCTAATTGACATCAAAGAACAAAAGAACAATTACTATGAGTAGGTGTTACATGTGACGGAAAGTTCTACAAACCACCCAAAATATGTTGCATTAGTTAATTTTCCGGCAGGAGTGAAGGCTTGTTTGGCCACAATTGGCGAGTCATTAAACATGCTAATCCTTTAACATCTGCTCGCACTTTGCATGGGATAATTATTCTTTAGGTTAAACTGAAGTGATGGGAAAATAAAAAAAATTACTAATCCTAAAATTATCCCTCATCTCTGGCCTCATGTGGATTTTTTTCCCATCTGTATTCGTGCAAATTATTTGGCAGATTCTAAAAATTTTGGGAAAAATGACAAAATATGTCAGTGGATTTGGACAGAGGATGATTGTGTGTAGGCTCAGGCTGAGAAAGGAATGACCAGGGGTTTAACGCTCGGCTCAGCGCTTCCAAGTTCCTGACTCAGTCGACATTCCATAAAAACAAAAATTCCTCAAATTTTAGAAATAGATAGTCCTCGTATTCTTGGCCAAGTTTTGATACTACAGTATGGAAATCGTAGAAGTGAGAATGGAAATCAAATGTGGACACAACAAAACGACCACCAAACTGTGAACAACGCATAGAAATGGACAAGGTTTGGTTGGGTCATGGGTTCGATTCCAACCAGGACAACAGCAGCATTTACTAGTAGGATAACTAATTTACTACAGTGATAAATGTTTCATCTCTGTGACTAGAGATGGGCGGACTGCTTCAGTAATGAACCAGGTTTGACCCAAATATTACGAATTGTTAGGGTTTTAATGAAACCGAACAATTGGCGGTCTCTCAAGAGACCCCAGAGTATAATAATTTTGCTTCTGGTTCTATCCAAACTTGTTCAACCTGAAATGAACTAGCGATCTGAGCCATCCGAATCTTGGAAGGTTCACCCATTTCTATCCGTGACCCTACTCTAGTGTCTCAAAATGTCATGTACATATTCTTTTCTTTTTGTCATAGGGAAGAGTGACCCCTAGTGTGCTTGCCTTGGAATAACTAAAGACATGTGCTATAACTTTATATTTAAAGTGGTATACCCATCTTATAACATTGCAGCTCATAACTAGGATATGCCCAAACGTTATATCCCAAGGGATCCCTGCTCATCGTGAAAGGATCCGTCAGCTTAGTCCCTATACAGCGGCAGTCCTACTCCCCATTGTATCTTCTTACTTCTTCAGGCTGCCTTTCTACTACTGGCAGCCACTGATTCTCATGGCAGGAATAGTTGCCAGACACTACTGTAAGTATACTGTTCACAATGGCATATCCTAGCAATTTACTTTTATGGGAATATCCCCCATATTAAGTGATGGCTTGGCTATTGGGAATTCAGTACTATAGCTTAAGGCTGAGGTCCCACATTGCTAAAACGCATCTTTTTTGTTGCAGATTTTGCCGCGTTTTTTTTTAGCCAAAGCCAGGAGTGGATTGAGCAGAAGGGAGAAGTATAAGAACTTCCTATATAGGTCCCATTCCTTCTGTAGCCACTGCAAAGTTTGGCTAAAAAAAAAAAACCACAGCAAAATCTGCAACAAAAAGCAGCGTTTCCGCAATGGGGTTTTTCTCAGGAAGGCATCTCTTTCCATCTTTCCATATGTCCTATTAGCACAACTGGACAACAGTTAAAGGGGAGTACCAGACTAAAATGTTGATGACCTATCTTTAGGATAGGTCTTCAATATCAGAACTGTGGGGGTCTTAGTCCTGATAATCCCACCAATGAACTGTTTGAAGACTGCAGGATTCAGCGGAGTGCTGCGTCCTCACAACTACTAACCAAGCACAGCGCCGTATGTGTTATAGTGGCTGTGCCTAGTATTGCAGTTCAGTCCATTCACTTGATAGGGTGTGAACGGCAAACAGGCCATATGACTAGTACGAGATTCATTTTGCAGATACAGTATTCGCAAGGTTCGCCTGCAAGTTTCGGTCTGAATCAAAATTGCTTTTATTATACTAGTATAATAAACGGAGGCTTAAGGGCGTCTCCATTGTCTTCTACCTAAAAAAAAATGACTGGACAACACAGCAGAGTCTAGGAAAGGTGAGATGAGTGTTTTTTTTATTATTATTTTTACCTTTTTTGGGGTATCAGTTATTATACTCTGGGGTCCGAAGACTCCCTAGAGTTTAATAATGATTTGGGGTGGTGACCCCCGAAAATTTCAAGTTCAACTGAACCCAGATTTTTGGAAAAATTTGTTACAAACCTCGTTTGCTACAAACTGATTCACTGATCTCCATGTGTGACTGATGAATGTGATGTCCCGTGGCCTGTACTCACTAGAGCGCTACTACTGCTTTGACCAGCTGATCTGTGGGTGTTCCTGGTGTTGGACTCCTGCCGATCTAATATTGATGACCTATCATAAGGTTAAGCCATCAATAGTCCCAGAAACCCCTTTAAAAGGTTCCCTATTTGAAACTCCAATCTATGAGCAGCGTTTAACCCCTTGGTCTTGGGGTAATCCAATTGCAGCTTCCTCATGGCTCTAGATATCACATCTGATTGCTAAGAAATTGCTAAGAATTTCTAAAGCCGGTCAGCATATGTCATCTTTAAGAGGAGACAACTACTGTCAGGTCTGGGACCGCCCACCTGACAGTAGAGAACCTCATTAGCATATTGATTCTGAAACTAACGGAACCGATTGCTCAGGAATGGTGGGGGCTAGAGAAAAAATTCCAACTGTGCCGGAATCAGTGGAGCAACAGCTATTGTAGGATGCAAAGAGTTGGAGTTGTTTGAGGTGGTGATGGGTCCTCTTTAAGGACTGTCTCTGGAGCAGATCATTACCATGGGTCATTAGTTCTGGATCCGTTCCCTGATACCCTGAAGAGCTATCCATGCTATAAACAAACAAGAAGTTGATCCCTTACGAGAACCAGCTCAAGTCATCAGCACTGACCCCGGGAGCAGAGAGTTGTTATCATACACCTTGTACACCATGTTGTCTATGAAAATAGAGCCACTTGTAAAGCAGGTCTGCGCCATTTATCTCTTGTAAATCTTTCACTACGCAATGTTTCATTATTTGTTTTACTTATGAGATGAGCCGATGAATAGAAATGCGATGACCAGGCGGGAGGAATTACCTTGACATTTACAATAGCTGACTTGATTCTTACAAGATGAGAACCAGATTTCAGACGGAGGGAGAACAATAGAGAAGAACATGCGAGGGTTCTTACTGCCACGTGTTGCCAGTCCTGTTGCAATAAGTGGAAGCTATTTCTAATATCTTATGTGCTCAACTTGTTGTTTATTGTCTAGATATTGGCCCACTGAATAGTGAGTCTGACTCAGAGGCGTAACGTCTGGGCCCCAATGCAAAATCTATAATGGGGCCCCTAGCTTCCTTGTGCCATTTAGAATAGAGGTATATTTAATGTGGCATAATGACCTTTGGGGCCCCTTCAGGGTCCTGGGCCTGGTAGTCACTGCTACCTATGCACCTCCTATAGCTACTCCCCTGGTCTATCTGTTTTAACCGGAGCATAGAGGTATTGAGGGAGCCTGGCGGAGTATGTGCCATGTGGAAGAACCAGTAAGACATTGACGTACCCACAATTCTTAAAGGGAATATGTCACCAGAAAATTACATATTTTTTAAACAAAGTTTTTATGCTAAACCTCGTTTTTTTGAGAATTTTTGACTTTAAAAAAAAAAAATTAAAATTTCCATGTCATTATACATATTTTTAAAAAGTACTATACAGCTTATCATCTCCCCCTCCCTGCACAGAATATGTCTTGAAAACTCTCGCACAGACCTCAATGGGTCGGCTCCTGTCTATTGCTGCCTATGGCCATGTCATTATATATATTTTTAAAAAATACTATATCCTGCAATTTTTACTCCAGCCACTAAGCTTAATAATAGACTGACACTGGCCAATTCTTTGCAAATTTTTCTTTGCAGCAGTCACTTAGATCACAGATATTACTACAATAGAAGATAACACGCCACTAATCCATTATTATATCCACTACTGACAATAGATGATGTCACATCTTATCTCCTCCCTCTCCCTGCACAGAGCATGTCTAGAAAACTCTCCCATAGACCTCAATGAGTCGGCTCCAGACTATTGCTGCCTATGGCCATGACTGGGCTGTAAAGCAGATCACTAAATGCTGCCAGGCAAGATGGCCGCCCCCATAGTTATGTGCAGAAAATAGGCTAAAAAAATTAGAAAATAAAAACAGATTAGAAAAACAGTGATATATTTCAATATCTGGTTTTAATAAATAAATTTTAAAAATTGGCGACACGTTCCTTTTAAATACAGGACTAGGATTAAGAAAAGCCGAGCTACCGGAGACTTTACTGCTGCAAATAAACAGTAATTGTGCCATTCTGCCAAAATGTGAATTGGGAACAGAATATGCCATGCACTTACTTCAATTCCTCCGCTCATCCGTGCCAAGTCCATAACTATAGGGATCTGAATCACAAACGTTACATATAATAAATGAGGCCCTGATGTAATAAACTCGTTTCTGTTTGTGGATCGACCAGCGATGTATAAGGCCACGTTCACAGATTTTTAGAGCACCAAAAATCCACTACTCAAATCAGACCCCAGAGTATAATACGTGGAGGACCAAGGGAGGTGAAAAAAAAAACAGTCATACTCACCTTCCGTTACCTCTTTTGGGCCTTTTCACATCATCTGGCGCACTCCTGATTACATCCTCCCCTCACATTCTGTCTCTATCCCTCTTCCCTCATAGATTGTAATCCCTTGCAGGCAGGGCCCTCTATCCCACTGTGCCAGTTGGTCACTGTCAGTATTATCTGTTTTGTATATCTGGTGTACAGTATGTAAATCCGCAAATGTAAAGCACCATGGAATTAATCTAATAATGTACAGCAGCATGGAATTAATGGTGCTATATAAATATAATAATAATAATAATAATAATAATCATATGCCCGGGGTTACCACTGAGGCCTCATGATACTCAGTGTGCCCATGTCACCACTGAGGCCCGGCTTCAGGTCTCTTTTGGCTTCTGACTGATGTTACATACCCCAGGGTCACCGCTGAGGCCTGTGAGTACCCCACGGCATCCTCTTCAGGTCTCTTCTGGCCTCTGGCCGACGTTACACACCTCAGGGGTCACCGCTGAGGCCTGTGATTACCCCACAGCATCCTCTTCAGGTCTCTTCTGGCCTCTGGCCGATGTTACACACCTCGGGGGTCACCGCTGAGGCCTATGATTACCCCACGGCATCCTCTTCAGGCCTCTTCTGGCCTCTGGCTGACGTTACACACCTCGGGGGTCACCGCTGAGGCCTGTGATTACCCCACGGCATCCTCTTCAGGCCTCTTCTGGCCTCTGGCTGACGTTACACACCTCGGGGGTCACCGCTGAGGTCTGTGATTACCCCACGGCATCCTCTTCAGGTCTCTTCTGGCCTCTGGCCGATGTTACACACCCCAGGGGTCACCGCTGAGGCCTGTGATTACCCCACGGCATCCTCTTCAGGCCTCTTCTGGCCTCTGGCTGACGTTACGCACCCCAAGGTCACCGCTGAGGCCTATGATTACCCCACGGCATCCTCTTCAGGCCTCTTCTGGCCTCTGGCTGACGTTACACACCTCGGGGGTCACCGCTGAGGCCTGTGATTACCCCACGGCATCCTCTTCAGGCCTCTTCTGGCCTCTGGCTGACGTTACACACCTCGGGGGTCACCGCTGAGGTCTGTGATTACCCCACGGCATCCTCTTCAGGTCTCTTCTGGCCTCTGGCCGATGTTACACACCCCAGGGGTCACCGCTGAGGCCTGTGATTACCCCACGGCATCCTCTTCAGGCCTCTTCTGGCCTCTGGCTGACGTTACGCACCCCAAGGTCACCGCTGAGGCCTGTGATTACCCCACGGCATCCTCTTCTGGCGTCTGACCAATGTTACACACCCCGGGGTCACCACTGAGGCCTATGATTACCCCACGGCATCCTCTTCATGCCTCTTCTGGCCTCTGGCTGACGTTACACACCCCAGGGGTCACTGCTGAGGCCTGTGATTACCCCCACGACATCTTCTTCAGGCATATTCTGGCCTCTGGCTGATGTTACGTACCCCGGGGTCATGTTTTTCCTCACCTCCCCTGGACCCCAGGAGTATAATAATATCACTTCCAGTTCTATCTAAAGCAAGTTTGTCCTGAAACGAACCGGAAGGCCAAACCTCATGAAGATTGGTTGAAACGAATCTTGTGAGGTTTGCCCATTTTTATGAGTAAGTGTTCATCTTCCCTGCAGCACTACCACAGGGCAAATGAAGTATTACAATGCAGGACAGGACCGGTCCTCCAGATTAAGAGACTCTATCATAACCACTGGGGATGAAGATCCTGAACCTACAATATATGTTATATTATATTATGTTATATAATATGTCAGTTTGTCCTATTCAGAACCTGACATCTCCTGGCCATAGTTTTTCAGTTCAGCTCACTTAAGACATTCCCTTATTTGATCTTGCTGTGGAATCCAAGTGAGGTGACCTTGTGCAGAGGTTCATCCACCATTACTAGTCATAATTAATCATATCTGAGCTTAAAGTATTAACATGGATTAATAGAGCAGAATATTCCTTACTGGGGTGATCAAGTTTCCCATGTTCTTACCGTCCTTACATAAGAGAAATGGATGTGCAGATAAGCCTGACTTTAATTGATGCCAGGAGATACAATCTTGTCCACCGCGGATCTGCGCGGCCATAATATTTTTTGGAGCGCCCTTTTCGGACCACACTGCTTTACACGTTTCAGGATCGCACTATGTATAATATTCTCTATAATTGTAGCTTAAATACCGTAAATCATTGGCTGAGCATCATGTAGGCGAGATTTATTAGATTTCCCTGTATGTCGTCTGGTGATTAAGTAGAGCCATCGAGATAAGTGTAAACGATTTATGTCTGTGGCACCAAAATGAGTATTCCTTCAAATAAAAACCACATGAAAGGGGGGAAAACGCAGACATCTGCCGGAGAGTGCAGGTTCAGAAATTTCAATGATATAGATATAGTCTGATGTGAACCATATTATGGTCATTAAGCTAATGGCAGAGAGAATACATGATCACTGAGATATAGCGGGAATGGACGGGTCATTGGATAATCCATACTGGCTAGTGGCTATGACTATGCTAGCGATTTTCTAGATAAAGTTCTAATATTCGTTCAAGGGGTTATACAATGAAACGTAGTTATCTTCCATCCATAGGATAGAAGATAAATACCTAATCGGTGGGGATCAGACTACCATCTGACATGGATCCCAAGAATAGGGGGTGTTTCTCCCCACTGCGAATTCAGCCTGTTCACAGCCAGGCTGAATGTAAGTGTGTCGCTTGGTGGACCGGACAAGTCCGCACTTCCATCACTTCAACTGTAGCGCCGGAGAAAGACGGTTCTAGTTGAAGTGAATGTGAGGGCAGGTCATCCGTCCACCAAGCAATGAGGGCACTGCCATTACTCTAAAGTGGTAAGCAGCAATGCCCATATTGCTGTAAAGAGGTCATTTGCTTAATGACAAAACAGTGATATCTCAGCAACGGAAGCAGCGATTAACCTATCTATCTGCAGGCGTGGGGTGATATACTGGTTCTGGTGACACTAACCTATCTAGCTGTAGGGCTGGGGTGATATGCTGGTTCTGGTGACACTAACCTATCTATCTGCAGGGCTGGGGTGATATGCTGGTTCTGGTGACACTAACCTATCTATCTGCAGGGCTGGGGTGATATGCTGGGTCTGGTGACACTAACCTATCTGTCTGTAGGGCTGGGGTGATATGCTGGTTGTGGTGACACTAACCTATCTATCTTTGTGGCTGGGTTGATATACTGGGTTCTGGTGACATTAACCTATCTATCTTTGTGGCTGGGTTGATATACTGGGTTCTGGTGACATTAACCTATCTATCTTTGTGGCTGGGTTGATATATTGGGTTCTGGTGACACACTCCCATTAAATAAGAATTTGACAAGCGAATAGTGTTGCCGGACCTTTAAATCAACAGATCCAGGGGTGCCAAGAGTCGGATCTCCACCAAGGATAAAGATAAGTCATCAGTTTTGTAGTAATAGAGACCCCCTTTAGCCTGGCACACCTATTAACAATTTTGGCCTATTAACAATCTCGGGTGGTCCAAGTGCCAGAAACTGAAAATTGTGTGAGTGCAAAGCCACATCCCCTCTCCACCTATACCACAATGTCTTTCAAGGCAAGTAGTGAGCACAACCCGGGGGGGGGGGGGGGGGGTTGAATTTCAAATTTTGGAGGAAATATAGCTAGTTTGTTCATCCTCATTTCTTGAGCACAATTTTCCTGGGATAGTAACAAGCCATAAGTAAGAAAAAATATAATACAACCTTCCATAGAATGTGATGATTTTCTGGACTCATAGAAGCTTTTGGGACCCATTAGACCTCTTAATTTCCTCAGTACAGGTAAAGCGAAATTTAAGGTTTGTACGGTTCTTTAATAGAAGGAGCACTAAATAATAGTCCAATATTGATGAAGATCTTGTATCATGTCCAAGCCAGCAGTAAATGTTTCAGCACCACTAATGGTCACATAGAGACGAGGTGACATTATATACACAAGTGTCCCACTCTTGGACCAGAATCCCTCATTCCGCACTTCTTTTCCATACTGTTGTGATTGTTTAGACCTAATGCATTGTACTGTGACTCATCCTCTGGCTCGGTCTTGCTTGGCTCCTTCATTCATAGTAGCATCCACAATGTATACTTGAGGGGTTTTATTACTATGTGGTGTTTGCAGCTTTGTTTAGTAAGCCTTGGTTTATGACCGTTTACATCCCCGGTCAGCCAGGTTTTTGAAGAAAAGTCATAGAATAATGGAAGAAATTGTGTTCTTTATGACATCTTTAAGGAGTCAGCCAAATTCGAACCATGGCTCCGTGAAAACTTGTGGGTTTGTGTGAACTGCTCATTGGATGTGTGAATTTTAGTTGCCTGGAGGATTAGGTATGAACAATAGTGTTCATATCGCAACGCAAAAATGGAAAGCTCACTAGTTATTCCCCTTTGGTGTCAGATGGTCGTCTAAGCAATAATAATGATCTAATTTTTCTACCACATATGGGTGTGTTGGTCAAACTTGGTCCTCAAGGTCTATCAAGAGTGCATGGTTTTTAGTCTTCTTCCGAAGGCAGATATTGGAGAAAAAAAGATTTCATCATGTCCTATCCTTTGTTTATTTGGGCAATAAGTCACTGCCAGATGGATCTGGAGGGGGAAGATAATTCTTATCATCATTAGTTAAGCATACATGGATTTGGGAGAAATATTGATCTGGTAAATGAGCTGAACAACATTTAAAGTGGTTGACCAACTTAAAAGATGGCCGAGCGTTCAATAGCTGTTCCTTCCTTCCAATCACTTTATCTTTTTTTCAACTTGGCCAAGTGTCCATGTGTTCTCAGTGGAGAGAGGACCACTGACAAATACCTTTGCCAATATTTCTCCATACAGTAGGAACAAAAGATTGGGCGTGTTAAAAATCATCATGCCCGATTCTTTGACATCTGGACTCCCCCATACTCCTTGTTCACTTTACTGTAGATAGCCATCTTTAGTTATTAATTTCACATGGACTGTTGGTGAATCTTGCGGGTCAAGCTTGAGCACCACTAAACCACTGACCTATGGATTTTTGAGTGTCCAGAACGCAGTCTTGCCACCCATGTAAATTAGATTTGCAGGAATCCCAGGGTAAGAGAAGTCAGGGCTCCAAATAAACCATGTACTGTAGCAGCCTAGCCAGTTATCAGTTGAACTGATCTGGTGGACAGTCGTTTCGCAGATGTAATTATACACGTTATAGTCCATGTTGCTCATTCAATGACATTGAGCAAAGGATGAACCTTCTTTATGAGAACATTACTTCACGGAAAGATTGTGGATTAGCGACTATCGGATGAGACTTTGAGAACATGGCTGATGTCTTCTTAGGCAACGATGGTGTATCATCCATTGACAAAACCAATCAGATAGATTGTTTCACCGGACGGACTAAGGTTTTGGTTGGTTGTTTTCATTAGCTTTAGATTAATGTGTATGGGCACCCTTAGAAAATAAAGAAATGCCACCATTACTATTGCCTAGAGAACCTGCACACATTGCTTTCACCGGTGACAGATTATTTTTGTAGAAAAGTAACCAAGCCTTTAAGTGCGTGCACCCAGACACAGATCCCTGCAGACATTCCTTGGCATGTGTTGAAGTGAGAAAAGAATTCTTTAATTAATTTCTATCAGTAATATCTCTGGTGGTTATTAGAGGATTATTAGAGGCTTCGGAGCGCTTCTTTCCAGGATATAGCACTTCATTCCCTCATTCTCGTTCCAAGTCAGGAATGTTGTGACGTCCTAAGAGTTAGAAATGTCTGCGGAGAAGTATGCCAGGCATGTGCATAGAACACAGAGTTTTATACTGTAGCATTAGTTGTGACCTTGCCGCTTGTTATTTTGCCGTTATAAAGTGTGCTCTGTGCCCTCATGCAAACATTTCCATTTCGATTTACTGAGGAGATGCTTTTAACCCTTTTGTGGTACTTCGATCATTATATCTACTACACCTTTTCGTAGCCCATAGGCTTTGTAGCCAGCATTGCTCCCTAACCCTCCATCATTTCCAACACAACACTTATGGAATACCCATACCAGGGGATCTAAAATCCTAATAGCCTATACCTAGTCCTAATGACCATCTTACTCTAGAATTGTCCAGTTGGTTTCTGGAGACTGGCGGTCTATCTCACCTTCTACTATGATCATAAAAAAGAGAATAACAAATACATGTATAACTAATAAAAAAGTGTAAGGTGGCCAGAATGAAAAGTGCACGCTAACAGAAGATATAGAGATCCACCAGGGCTGGGGTGTCCAATGGCACCACAGAGAGATCTAAAAAAGACTAGATACTCAATCACCAGCCATTGAGGTCACAGACAACTCTCATAAATAGCCCATCAACAGCCCTGCCATCCAAAGAATAACTCTGGGAAGAGGAAACATCCAACCACAAAACTCAACGCATTACAAGAACAACCAAAAATTCCCCTTCCCTGAAATGTGTTGAGTTTTTTTTATTGCCACTTTGAATAAATACCACTGGATGTTTTACCAAAGCCCTTTGGATGTCTTTTGAAATTAGCCCAAGGCCTTACAGGATGAGGGGGTGTAGAGGTTGGAAGATATCCTCTACCACCAGAATAGGAGTACATTGATTGTCTAGACCAGTGATTCCCAAAGTGGTCCAGGTGGACCCCCTGGGGTCCATGGGAGACTCGACGGGGGTCTACGTTAGATCTAATCTTAACATTTTTTGACGAGTTTTGGGAATATGGTAGAAATGTAGCAGCAGGGGGTCCACCGAAACCAGTACAATTTTGAATGTGGTCTACGAGAAAAAAAAAAGTTTGAGAACCTCTGGTCTAGACCCTACTCTTCATATGAGCACCTCCTGGCAAACATTTGATTGTGGTTTATCTCTCTCTCATCTTTGACTGTTTGGCCTGAAGATGAGATGGGTGACCTACAGTGATCTGCTAAAGAGGATACCACCCAAGCCATAGAATTTCACGGTGAAAACTTTAAGAGTGGTCATGTTTTCTACAATCAAACTCTACCAACATCGAAGAGAATAGTAACAGAATAATTGAGAGGACTTCTGGGCCAATTTGCATATCACTTTTTTAGTTTGTCATGTTAATGTTCATATTTAATAGTTCAGAAATTGTTCAAAAATTACATTTGCAAAACTTGTGCCTAAAAACATTATAGAACTAGCCTGACCCTGTTGATATGAAGATATCAAGAGTAGAGCTGTGAAGTCAAAGTCGTGGAGTCGGAGATGGAGCCAGTTTTACAGTTTTCCCATAAAAGATATTTATGGCATATCCACGGATATGCCATAAATATCTGATAGATGCAGGTCCCACCTCTGGGACTCGCACCTATCTCTAAAATGAGCCCCCCATTTCCGTGTCCCTTAAATTACCAGGCCGCCACCTTTCTGAGAAGATTTTCGGCTAGCGTTGGGCTGTACAGAAACAGTGCACCAGCCACCACCTCACTAAAAAAAACTTTCAGCTAGGGTCAGGCTCTGGGGAAACAGCATAACTCTGAGCTACGCTGTTTCTGTAACTCCCATAGAAGAGAATGGAAACTCTCTGTTCTACATCGTTCCCATAACTCCCAATCACCTCTATGGGAGTTAGAGAATAGTTCAGAGCTTTGCCGTTTCTGTACGGCCTGACCATAGCTGAAAGTCTTCTCAGCGAGGTCGCAGGTGGTAAGTAGTGGGGCACAGAGGCTGGAGGGTCATGTTAGAGATAGGTTCAGGTCTCAGAGTGGGGATCCACATCTATCAGACTTTTCTGCCATATCATATAGGAAAATCCCTTTAAGTTACAGCAGCCATTTTAGCAGCTATGGAGCTATAATTTAGTCACAGAGTCACCCTGGCTTCACAGAATTGCATAGCCCCTGCTCACTTCTCTTTTTCTTTGCTGTTATGATACTACTAACTGAATATGAGATGGAAGTCGCTCTATGACCAGGGATTACATTGTACTTTATCACATTGGGTGCTACATAAAATAAACCGTATGTGATCTGTATTACAGTAAATCGGCATCAGTCATCGGCAGCGCTGCAAACAGTAACACAGGGAGGATTATCACAATCTCTGCAAACAAACCTCTCCAGGAGAAGCTCTTACTATGTGATAATGATATCCCTGTCCACAAGGCTGATATAGATGCTATTATGTGTGGTCTGATGTAGTAGAGAGGAGTTTGTCAAATGTAACAACTAAGTTGGCGCCATTTTATCTGGGTTTTACATGTGACTCCAGGTAAACTCATGTATTGGTTTTTGAGAAGTAATTAATAAATTGGGGCATTATATAGTTACAGATTCCCTTGTACATAGGTCTGCAAGTCGTGGCCCTCCAGCTGTGATGAAACTACAACTCCTAGCATGCTGTGATAGCTGTAGGATATGCTAGGAGTTGTTACAGTATTTCACCACCAGACTTATAGACAGGGTTTCTTTCAGCTAGTGCAAAGATCCAGTTTGCTGCCCAAAACCTGTATCAAAATAGCAAAAAGAGAGTGGTTTGCTGGTGCTGTAGCATTGACTATACTCACTGGAGAACTACTACCTTTGCTGCATGCATTGAAGCATGTAAAAAACTATGGCTGCAGTGAAGTTTGTCAAGGGTCAGAGTCAGGAGAACAATGAAAGGTACCAGACTAAGAGTCCCAAGGGTGAGGCAGAGGAGATATCCAGGCACAAGGCCGAGGTCAGGATCACAGTCAGTAAGGAGTCAGAACAGGAACAAGAGCCAGGACACAGTATGAACAACAATCAGCAAGCAAGGCATGGCAGGACAATTCCCCTTTATATTAGACTTGAGGCCTGATGTTGTGTTCAGGAGCCAGTCACTTTACCAATCCAACACTTCTGTTCAGCAAGAGTGGACCATGCAGCAGGGCCATGTCAGAAAACAGGAGGAACGGAAGAGGACAAGGCGCTGAGAAACAGAAGGTACTGATTGTCAGTGATCCAGCTAGTACCTACCTTGCAATGCACCCTGGGAAATAAATAGTTAAAATAGCTCTCCTCTATAAGGAAGAAAACTGTCTCCTTACTGCCACCTATAGGTAAGTCATTGCCTAACCCAGCCTTGAAACATGACTAGGAATATCAGCCAAAACAGAGATGCCCATAACTAGAGAAAAGCGAACCAAAAATTCCGTGTTCGCCCAAACCCAAATGTTTTTTAAGCACCCACAATCCACTATTATACCTTGGGATATTAAACCCTAGAGTCTAATAATTGGAGGCCATGGAGGGTGCGTAAAAAATAAAAAACACACCTTCCCTGACCTTATTATAGTTAGTATGTATTGTTTTGCTATACAGCCTATAGCCTGTTCCCGTACAGCAGGTGCACATTCTGCGCGTAGCCCAGCAGCGTCTTACCAGTGCGTCTCACTGCCACTTCATAAATTACTCCCCCAGAATGAGCCACAATAGACGTGCGTATGACAGCGCCGAAAATAAGGCGATAATTCTGTACATGGTCTCTGGGACAATCCCGGATCAAAAGCTATCCTATATTTCTTCACTAATGCCCACTAGAGAATGATCCAAGCGGCAAACAGTGAGCGCGCTGAACTTTATATAGCACTGTTGTGTTTGCAGCGGTTCAGGGCGATTCCCCGGGGAAGGTATAAAAAATATTAAGATCTCAAGATATATTTGGCTACTCAATTTAGTTTATTAACTTTCCTAATCAGATTCAGCTTTGCTTATTCCCTGCAGCCTTGCAAAATACATCTGGATTCCCGGCCCCATGGCTGATATCCCCTCTGTAAATAATGTATAGATGATTTCCACAAGGCCATTTATCTTCCCTCTGTCTCGATGGTAATCGGACCATAAGATGGAGGCATCGTATTTTCACTAGCACTTGTGTGTGCAATATGTAAGTCCTTTATGGCCTGATGGAGAGTACGGGAGTCGGATGATGAAAATATGGATGTTACTATAAAATATATAGGTGTAGCAGAGATGGGGTTGTCAAAGGTTGGCAAAATTTAGTACGCTTGACATGTCTGGTGTAGCTAACGGATTAGGCTATGGCACATCTGGCTCAGAGAAAATCCGAAATCCCAGACAAAAAGTCTTGCAAGCCCAACTTTTTGTCTATGATGTCGGAAAACAAATAATGGACACCCAATGGACCCCATTATAGTCAATGGGGTCCATCAGAATTCGTTGTTGTCGAATCGTCACTTTACGGACCGTTTTTTTCATTCTTCTGGTCCTATAACTTGGGTCTCAAGCTGATAGACAATAATGTGGTGACCCCAGAGTATAATGCGGCGAACAATTTTGTTCATCCAAAGCAAATCGCTACTTGTTCGGTTTCGTCAAAAACCAAACAATTTGGAATAATCGTGTGGAATCTGGTTTGTTACAAACCGATTCGCCCATGTCTAATACGGACAACTGGGTAATACTATTTTCCTTATCAAAGGACACCGTCAATACTGATTGGACAGTATCACACGGGACATGCCCTCAACTGGTAACACCCAGATGTCAATTTATTTATAAATTTCCAGGAGAAATAACAGAGGAATGGAACAACAGGGTTGTTTTTCATGGAGACGACAATTAGAGATGAGTGAAGCGGTTTGTAATGTGACAGGTTATGTTATGTTATGAATTTTTCCAAAATTTTGGGTTTAGCCAGAACTGAAATTTTGGGTGTTGGCCACGCATGAATCATTACTATACTCTGGGGTCTCTTCAAACCCCAAAGTATAATAATCGGAGGTCTAGGTGACCTGCGGAGACATAATAAACAGCCATGTTCACCTTCCTTCACCTCTCCTAGACGCTCTTGCAACACCTTGGGTTCTTTTCCGAGCATCTTCCGGCCTCCTGGGCGATGATAGAGCCCGGAATCAATCATAGACCTCAGCATTTACATGGGGCGCAACAACATCATGACACTATAACATAAGCGTCACATGACCACCGAGGCCTCAGCAGTGATCTAGGCTACTGATAACAGTGATAACATTATAAGGTGGACTAATGTAAGGACCAGGGATGTATGCATTTCTTCCCGAGCCCAACACACCCACCCCCATAAAAGGCGTTGATATGGCAGCCCCAGATAAAAAGGAATACAGGAAAAATTATATTTTGGATAATGTTACAATATCCCTTATGGGTCTCATATGATCTTATGGGGAGTACATTGTGTAAAAATTAAAAATTGTATAAAAATATTAAAATAAATTGAAGAAACACCACTACCAACTCAAACTATAGTGCTAGCTACACTATCATATAACCGTATACTATCAAGGCACATCCTATGTCTCATCTTGACAGTATTTTAATTGAAGTTGATCTGGTGATCAGTTGATTGCCGCAGATCTAGCGGTAGAGGCTGGTTGCCATACATCTTCCCTGCAGTGGCCACTACAGGAAAAATGTGGTATTACAAGTCATGCATTCAGACAGTCCAGGAGTGCTGCTCTTTATTAGCTGTGCTCACTGGATTGTGTTCGCCTTTCATACTGTTTTAATCATCTGTGCTGGGAACAATTAGCAATCCGATCCTTTATTCCATATACACAAACTTATTTATAGAGGAAAATCCATGAGTTGATGATACGACCCTGAGACTGTTTATTTTATTTTTAGGAATTTGTAACGTTGTTACTCAGCAGATTCCATAGTAAGTGTAAAAAGAACAACCGTGTGGTACAATTATTTATTATTTATTAATGGATGTCCAGTTGCGTCAAGGATTTTATACATATTACTACATATAGGATATGCTCATCTATTACTTATTATCTTGGCACACCAGTGTCAGACTATCCCACCATTACAGTGGGGAAAAAAAGTATTTAGTCAGCCACCAATTGTGCAAGTTCTCCCACTTAAAAAGATGAGGCCGGCCTGTAATTGTCATCATAGGTAGACCTCAACTATGAGAGACAAAATGAGAAAACAAATCCAGAAAATCAAAGTCTGATTTTTTAAGAATTTATTTGCAAATTATGATGGAAAATAAGTATTTGGTCAATAACAAAAGTTCATCTCACTACTTTGTTATATATCCTTTGTTGGCAATGACAGAGGTCAAATGTTGTCTGTAAGTCTTCACAAGGTTGGCACACACTGTTGCTGGTATGTTGGCCCATTCCTCCATGCAGATCTCCTCTAGAGCAGGGATGTTTTGGGGCTGTCGCTGGGCAACACGGACTTTCAACTCCCTCCAAAGGTTTTCTATGGGGTTGAGATCTGGAGACTGGCTAGGCCACTCCAGGACATTGAAATGCTTCTTACGAACCCACTTCTTCATTGCCCTGGCGGTGTGCTTGAGATCATTGTCATGCTGAAAGACCCAGCCACGTTTCATCTTCAATGCCCTTGCTGATGGAAGGAGGTTTGCACTCAAAATCTCACGATACATGGCCCCATTCATTCTTTCATGTACACGGATCAGTCATCCTGGTCCCTTTGCAGAGAAACAGCCCCAAAGCATGATGTTGCCCCCCCCCCCCATGCTTCACAGTAGGTATGGTGTTCTTTGGATACAACTCAGCATTCACTCTCCTCCAAACACGACGAGCTGTGTTTCTACCAAACAGTTCTACTTTGGTTTCATCTGACCATATGACATTCTCCCAATACTCTTCTGGAACATCCAAATGATCTCTAACAAACTTCAGACGAACCCGGATATGTACTGGCTTAAGCAGGGGGACACATCTGGCACTGCAGGATCTGAGTCCCTGGCGGTGTAGTGTGTTACTAACGGTAGCCTTTGTTACGTTAGTCCCAGCTTTCTGCAGGTCATTCACTAGGTCCCCCCGTGTGGTTCTGGGATTTTTGCTCACTGTTCTTGTGATCATTTTGACCCCACGGGGTGAGATCTTGCAGGGAGCCCCTGATGGAGGGAGATTATCAGTGGTCTTGTATGTCTCCCATTTTCTAATTATTGCTCCCACAGGTGATTTCTTCACACCAAGATGCTTGCCTATTGCAGATTCAGTCTTCTCAGCCTGGTGCAGGTCTACAATTTTGTTTCTGGTGTCCTTCCACAGCTCTTTGGTCTTCACCATAGTGGAGTTTGGAGTGTGACTGTTTGAGGTTGTGGACAGGTGTCTTTTATACTGATAACAATGTCAAACAGGAGCCATTACTACAGGTAATGAGTGGAGGACAGAGGAGCCTCTTAAAGAAGAAGTTACAGGTCTGTGAGAGCCAGAAATCTTGCTTGTTTGTAGGTGACCAAATACTTATTTTCCACCATAATTTGCAAATAAATTCTTAAAAAATCAGACAATGTGATTTTCTAGATTTGTTTTCTCATTTTGTCTCTCATAGTTGAGGTCTACCTATGATGTCAATTACAGGCCGGCCTCATCTTTTTAAGTGGGAGAACTTGCACAATTGGTGGCTGACTAAATAATTTTTTTCCCCACTGTATACCAGAGGATCCTCCAGTGCACCCAGGCTCTAACACAATAATGGTCCAGCAGAAGGCACAAAAATTTGAAGGGTGCTATGGCCTACTTCCTAGGGGTTGTCGGAGGGCGGGACACTTATTCCCTCTTGCTGTGATAGTGTCACTGAGGGTCTGAACCCTGGTTCCCCCTGCGATGAGGAGAATGGAGACTGAAAGTTCCCCTGTATCCTCCATGTATTAGGATTCTCAATATGTGTTATCCCTCTTGCAGCCACCATATTCTTCGCAGTATCACTGCTCACAACCATCACTTTAAGGTTGCCATGCTGACGTGTAGAGTTTTGGCTGGCTCTGCAGCTAGTCAGAGCTCTGAGATGCTGACCCAACCAGAGTGCTGCCTCATTGTCCAATCCTGAGCTGAGAAAGGATATTTAAGGTCTGCTCATGGGATCTCTGCTGCCTGCTATTAATTGTATTAGGTTCCTGTTCTCAGAAACATATCTGTTTGTCTGCCGTATTCCCTATAACTGACTTGTTTTACTGGTTCTCCTCGTTCTCACTGATTTGGCTTTGACCGTGAACTCTCGGACTTGACCTTTGCTTGGACACATTTATTCTTATGATCCTGATTTGGATAATTCTATGCTCTTCTGATTTGACCCTGTTTGTGTGTTTTTCTCTGCTGTAATTTGCAAGTGCAACTCTTTTTCCACATTAGCCCTGGTGTGGTAACCTGGGTCTTGATTCTGCTAAAGTCCAACCTGCCTAGCAGCGGGCTCTGGTGAAGATGTCAGGGTTGCCTAAGACTCTATCAGCCAGAGCAATGTGGGATTTTGCTATCTGTTATCTGCCAGTTTCTTCAGTTTTCGAATTGCTTAAGAGGCAATTCCGCTACACCAAATGAATGAAGTGTCGGTGTACTTGCGTGCTCGGTGTTCATTCAGAGAGGATAAGTGTCTTTTATAGGACAACCCCTTTAAGCTATCCAAGAAACTAAGCTCTGTATTTTTATATCCATTGACTTTGCAGCACCATGAATGGTACTGTTATATTTTATCATCCTTATTGTATAAAAAAGAGACATAGATATTTTTTATATATGTTACTTCCCAGCATCTCAGACTCCATATTGGCAGATCAGATGTTGAAATATTAATATGGAAGAGGGTATATGGTATAACTTTCAGGATTTTGGGAAAGATGACCTTATATAATGGAATATGGTTCTAATACTCCCCGTCTGCTTCCAACAATGCAGCTTCATAACCCTCAAAGTCAACTTCACCATAAATATCCATATGTTTAGCCGATTGTTACTATGAACATGATTATTTTACCCGTAATGCGGCTCATTTGCCGCAACAAATATGGAAAAGATTATTTCAGAGGAGGAAAATAATAAACAGATCCATATTTTTCTTTTATGTAAGAGCGAGGTCAATTAAATTTATGTACCGTATATATTAAATATTAAAATTGACAAGGTTGGAAGCAACACTGGACCTGGGCCAGCTTCCCTATAAGATGAAGTGCTGACATAAGAGGGTGTTCAACAGATGCCCATGGAAGTCGGCATCCCACGGGCCTTATAAAGTGCTGATGCTTTGCTTGGTTAACATAAGACCTTGTCTGCACCTACAGAGATTTCCCCTAATTTATGAAGCCAGCTCTAATGTCTTACACAAGCTAATGAATAAATCACTTCTAGACGGGAATGGAGGGGCAGAGAATGTGGCTTGGATCAGGCTGATGGATGGGTTTTGCAGGCTCTTTTCATGAAGGCGAGCTCTCCATTGACCTTGGGTGGTGATGCACACAGATCGGTATGAGGTTTCTGGCCCAGGTCCAGGATATCATTAACTATAATGATCTACAAAGCATCTTGGGTTATTGACACTCTTAATCAAGAAAGTCAAGTGATACTTGAAAGGTTTCGGTAACTTCCTGTCCACTTTGGTGATGGAGAGATCTCTGTGGAGAATATCTTCTACTCTCAAGCTGACCATGCGTTATGGCTTGGAAATATTTTTAGAAGGACTCGTCGTTCATGGTTGGTCTGTGAAGGTTGTCATTTTGGATGCCAATGCCATGACAAGGATCTGTGATGTAGTCTGGGCTTACATTGATGGGAAGTAAATCTGTTGTTTGGCCTAAAGACTTTTCAACTACAGCTGGAAAAACCCAACATGGCAGATAAACATGACTGAAATTTGGTGTTTCTCATTCATGTCATGAGAAGGTGCCAATGTTCACCAGAAAATTGTCTAAATTAGCCTTCTCCGTTGACTGGTTTGGACAACCCCTTCCCATGTTATAGGTCTCCTGGGAATTAAAGAGGTTATACCCAGAACAATATTTATTCTCTATTCATCAGATAGAGAATAAATATCTGGTCATGAGGGTCTGACTGCTGAGACCACCATAATCCTGAGAACAGGGGGTGTTTTACCCCGTTGTGAATGCAGCCGCGCCTTGCTCCCATTCACTTTAGCACTAGGCATTTTCCAGTGCTGACATTGAAGTAAATAGGATGAAGGTACATTCATCAGGGGCTGCATTCACAATGGGGGTAAAACACCCCCTGTTCTCAGTATTGGTGGGGTCTTAGAGGTCAGTCCCCTACCGATCAGCAATTTTCCTTTATCCTATTGATAGAGGATAAATGTTGTTCTTGGCATAACCCATATGAATGATTCTGCTGGTACCACAGATGACATGTAGTATTACACTGAAATAAAGTAAGACGTACCACAAAGTGAGCTGCTCATTGCAGCAGTTCTCCACACAGGCTAATAGGGGAGGATTAGATGTGAGGACTCCTCTCTAATAAAGTATATGCATATGACTAAATAGAAGACAATAGAAACCAGTCTACAGTACTTCCAGGGGTTGATATTATGATGTCTAGTTGTATAGGGGGTTAATAGTAATGATCCTGGTAGTTTGTTAAAAGTAGAATAGAGTTAATACATAATCTCTAATATGTCCAGAACTCTAAAGATACTCTATATAGAACACTAGATTTGATTACTATTTTTACTATTACTGTTTGTTCATAATAATACCCTGGTGGTCAAGAGGTTAATATTAACCTCCCTGGTTGTGCTTGGGTTAACAATAACAACTTATCATAAATTAGTTCAATATTACGTACATGTGGCTATAAGAAACTTTTTAATATAACTTATTAAAAAATCTGTTTGCTTCTTCACTTATCAGTAACTTCTTACATAGAAGTCTATGGAGAGTGGAGGAGGAGGCTGCCAGAAAAGACACACAAATAACTGCTGATATTACAGTCTACAATGCTATGAGTGATGATGTTATTTTCTAACACTGATGTATATTCAGGATAAGACTTTACCGCTGCATGGAAGGAGGCAATAAATCAATATCAGCCTCCTCCTCCACCTCCATTCTCCATAGATTTCGGTGTGTGATCTGAGTATAGTGGCAGATTCTATACATATAAACTGTCTGTTTGAAGATAAGGAGGAGAACAGCCTAATACATGAAGAAGAAAACATATTTAATAAGATATATTACAAAGTTTTGTATAGATCATATTTTTGAAAAGTTATTTTAGAATTGGAGGTACACTTAATATTAATATTTTTGTTAATATAAAACTTAAAGGGGTTGTCCAGTATTAAAGTCTTATAGCCTATCCTTAGGATAGGCCATAAATACCTAATCAGTGGGGAGCCGACAGCCGGCCCCTGCACCGATTAGCTGTATGGAGCTGTTTCTGGCTTCGCAGCAGCTCAGCTCAACCTGACTTCAATGGGATGGAGCAAACTGCTCTGTACAACTGATTGGTCCGGGGATGGCTGTCAGCTTCCCACCAATCGTGTATTAATGACTTAGCCTAAGGATCGGCCATAAAAACCTTAATCCTGGACAACCCCTTTAATACATTATATTCTAGGGGGATTAGAGCGTGATAGTAGTATGTAATATTCCTGGTGATCTAGATCTTAATAAGTAATATTTCTGGTTGTCTAAAGCATAATAAGTAAAATCTCTGCTGTTTTATAGCTTGATAAGTAATATCTCTGGTGGTCCAGAGCCTAATAAGTAATATCCCTGATGGTCTAGAGCCTAACAAATAATATCTCTGGCAGGTCTAGAGCCCAATACATAATATCCCTGATAGTCTACAGCATAATAAGTAATACATACCCCTGGTGGCCTAGAGCTAGTAAGTAATATTCCTTGTGGTCTAGAGCCTAATATGTAATATCCCTGGTGGTCTAGAGCCTAATATGTAATATCCCTGCTGGTGTAAAACATAATAAGTAATACCCCTGGTGGTCTAGAGATAATAAGCAATATTCCTGGTTGTCTGGAGCTTAATATGTAATATCCTTGGTGGTCTAGAGCCTAATAAGTAATATCCCTGGTGGTCTAGAGCCTAATACTTAATATCCCTGGTGGTCTTGAGTGCAATAAGTAATACCACTGGTGGTCTAGAGCTGATAAGTAATATTCCTGGTGGTCTAATAAGTAATATCCCTAGTGGTCCATAGCATAATCTTTCAAATCTTTCTGCTGGTGCAGGGAATCATTCAGATTTCCTGCATGACCCCAGTTAAAAAATGATATCCAGTGTTCCATTCATTGGTGTCTTTAGGTCCGGGCACACACTCTATTATCTTGTGATGATAGCTATGGTTGGTTTTGGAGGTTGAGATTACAAATGAGCACATTTTTCTTTCAACTTAAAAGTTTGTGCATTCGCCGGCCATTGGAATGAAAAATCATCAGTCGTCTAGTCTCCTACAGAGTTCTTAAAATCTGTCATAACTGTAGGTATAGATTATTTTTCTATAGATTTCTTTGTCTATAAATCCAGGAGAACTTTGACAGAATTATCATTTTCACATTTTAGTAAGTCACTTTTCTAATATTTCACTCTACGAGTGTCAGATTTTCATCAGGTCCAACGTTATACACAAAGTAAAAATAAACTTCTTTTTAAGTTTCCACAACTTTTTTTTTCTCCAAAGCAAAAACATAAAAAATAGATCTCTGGGTGTTTACTTATTTGCAAAGCCGAAGGTTCGCAGCCAGTTTCAATATGTTGGAATATCAAATAATGTCAAACACACCAGAGCTGCAAAGGATTGTGGGCTTAGTTGTCCAAATAAACACATTCATTCGCGTCTCACTTCTCTATTGTTGTGTGGCTGCGGGATAAGTGTACCCTAATCTTATGTGGATTTTCAGAAGGAACATCTGGAACGCTGTTTGGAGTGGTACATGAAACCCAAGCTGACCTTCAGCAGATCTCACCCACTTGCCAGCGCTGTGACCCCACAACACTCTATCAGCCAACTAATAAAACCACATTCCTCACTTCACTGCTTTGGCCTCTCCTTGGTTTATAAAACAGAAATGAAGTGCACGTCTTTGTGCCTCATCTAAAAAATTTTTACATAGGAAATTCAAACCAGTTAAGGAATTTGCACTTTTGTCATATTTTAGCATTCAGTACAGGAGATATTGGAATTTTTTGTATTTACACACAAGATTTATGTAGTGCAGAGGGCTCACCCCCAGTCCACTTAAGGGCGTTGGTCTTACGGGACTTGATGATCAGGCAAGTCCTGATGCCCAAAGAGGATAGGCTGGAGGAGGACACCCATGACCACCGAGGAAGAGAGAGTAAGGACATGCTATAGGGCTGGGATGCCAGTGTAGAGGTAGTTCAAGTTCCCAGAGACAAGGCAAGAAGACCAAGCTCTTGCCCAAGACACAGGTGGTGGTGGGGGACTCAGATCCAATGAGAGGTCCAGGACGAGCATACAGCAGAAGGTGGCCATCTTAGGAGACAGCGAGTGGGGACCGCAAAGGTAGCCACCGTCACACATTATACATTCCATGTGAGGAGAGGGAGACTCCTCTTGCACAGGTCGGGCGACTGAAATCTGAGAACCTACTACTGATTTGATGAGTAGTATTCCTGTTTGTTAAACTGTACAATTTACATGAAAGACATTAGTAAAATCCATTCAGTCTTCCTGGTTTAGTCTTGTGTTGCAAATATACAACATATAAAAAATATATCAACCCCAAAGAAACAAAAAAAAGTCTAAAAATAAGTCAATGCATGCTGAATAGAAGACCTGTTATGTCATCTTATTAAAGGGGTTTTAGCAATGGTGATCTTACCACTAGGACTACCATCAATCTCTAGAATGAGGAACCCTCAGGGACAGCTGAAAGTAGGTAAGGCTGTTTCTATAACTCCAAAAGACGTAGGCTAAAGAAGTTGTCTTCATTATCTTTGTCCATATCAACAAGAATGGGGGGTGGGATCTTGTGTGAACCGCTCCAAAAAAGTCTTTTTGAGTTATGGAAACAGACAAGCGATTGGCCATTAGATCGTTCAACTCCATGGTCATCCATAAGAGGAAGGGACAGGGATCCTCGTTCTAGTGGTTCATGAGGGGTTCTAGCAGCCAAATGCCCCACAAAAATAACATCTATCAACTTCTACAGAGAGTGCCAGGTTTGGTGGAGGCCCATATAGAAAGAGAGGTATATGGAGAGGCAGCCAAGCATGTGTGTGGCCAGAATCAATGAGGGGAATTTATCAAAATCTGCACTTCAGAATTCTGGTTTCAAAAAGGTGAATAGTATGTTTTTGGACTTACACAAAAGCTTTGTAACATACTGATTAAAACTATGAGTAGGTTTTTGAAGTTTGGGAAGACAACAGAGAACCTATACACAAATATGGGGAGAACATAGAAACTCCATGCAGATGTTGACCTTGCATTCAAGCCCTAGCACTAGAGGACAATAGAGATGGGTGAACTGCTTCAGGTTGAGCCGGGTTCGACCTGGATATCTTAAATTGTTCGGTTTTTAATGAAACTGAACTTGGTATTTGTCTCGGATGAACTAAAATGGTCTCCACAACATGCATTGCCCTAAATTATTATACATTAGTGTCCATCAGACCCCAGATTATAATAGGTGGAGACCCAGGGAAGGTGTAAGAAAAAATCAAAAAACATTTATACTCACCTTCCGTTATTTCTTTTGGGCCTCCTCATGGCGTCCGGAGCTCTCCTGGTGACGTCATGTGCCTGGGGTTGAGCTGCAGTGGTCACATGGGCACAATGAGTGTCATGACATTATGACGCTTGGCATGCCCATTTCACCATTGAGACCCAATCACAGGCCTCAGTAGTGACCCTCGGCGCACGACGTCACCAGCCGGACGCCATGAGGAGGCCCAATAGTAGTAATATAAATGTTTTGTTTTTGTTTTTTTCACCCCCTGGACTTCCACCTATTATACTCCTGAGGTCTGAAGAGACCCCTGAGTATAATAATTTCTCTTCAGGTCCATACTGAACTTGTTTGACCTGAAACGAATCAGGGACCCGAGTCACCTGAACACGAAATGAATCTTGGGAGGTTCACCCATCTCTACTTGCTAACCACTGATCCAATGTTATGCCCTATTGTATATGGCTGGTATCGACCTGACCCACTGAACCATGTCATGGTGGTCAATCCCTTTGGGCTGATCCATGTCTTCTAATATATGTCTATGTTACGAGTCTGTAATTGGCGAACCTTTGCCTCTGGCCAATGTTTCCCGGGACTATTAGGTTTTTCTTACATATTCTTTTACTACAAGTATCTGGTATTTTCACAGTTGGATAATTGTAGTAAAACAAGACTTTTTAGTAATAACATTGGACATGTATTATTTATTAGCAGCCGACGGTGGATTAATGTAATGAGCATAATTAAGTTTTATTGGCTCTACAGTCATTGGCGATGGTTTTACCACACACATTTGCGAACACGCCCGAGCAGCCGCCTGTTACATAGAATTTTATGTTTCATTCTTCCTGTGGAATATTTTTGGCCAAATATCTCACATCCAGAGAAGGTTTATTTCTTCTGTAATTAAGATTTTTTTCCCTGATAGTTCATCTAAATCACCGTCGGCCTGTTGAGTGCTGCTATGAACACGATCACCATGTTGGTTTGTAGTTGTCAAGTCAGAGGTTTTTGACGCTGACATCACACAAAAAGAAATAAAACAGAGGAATAAGTCATAGCCATCTCTGGGTGGAATGACAAAGAAAATAATGGAAATGTCAGAATCATTTTGTATAGTTTGGTGTGTGTATGTAAGGAGAAGTAACATAGAAATCCCTCGCCCTCAGGTCTAAAAAAGTCCCACCTGCCCCTCCCCTTACGACTACAACATTACCAATACCCCTAGTACAAAAAGCACCGTTATATACAAATGTAAACTAGCACACAGTATTTAGGTCTATTTTGGTAAATATTTGTATTCCTCATAAAATTACAATTCAGGAGCATCTCTGCGTTGTTGTGCCTCTGTTACTCCTCTTGGAAACGTATGAATTAAAGGGTTTTTTTCCAAGACTGAAAATTTGATGACCTATCCTTAGGTTGTCAACATTTAAGTCCTGGAAACCCCCTTCAGTTGACACCTCTTGTTAAAGGCCATGTCCCCACACAGTGTGATATGGTCCAACCAGTGCTAATAATGTCAGAGTGAGTAAAGACAAACTCATTTGCACAAGGAAAGTTATAATGCAAATTTGTTCACTGGTTTCCAGGAGGAATAACAGAGGGGCCCATTAGCAATGATATGAGATCGAGCTGCAGTACTGAGAAGCTGCTGTCCCCTTGTTGTGTTGATCAGTGGAGGTCCCAAGGGAATATTCTAAGGATAAGTCAACATTTAAAGGGGTATTCCCACTATAGAGCATTTGCATTGATTAGCTAATCGCTGGACTCACTTTAAGGGTTTGTCCAAAACTATGATATTGATTGCTGTGGTATCTTTACTACTTACAAAGAACAGCACCATAAACTGTATAGTGGCTACACTTGGTATTGTAGCTCAGCCTCATTCATTTGAATGAGACTGAGTTGCAACATGGTCATGTGACCAATAGACATGATACCACTGGCCTCAAAAGAGGAAGTGAAACTCAATATCCCAGTCCCAGATAAACCATTTAACCTCAAAAATGAGACAACCCCTTTAATATCAGCATTTTTCCCCTCAATCCCATTAAAATCCCATGTACAGATGGCAGCGTCTGCGTTGCATCGGAATCACAGATATTTTATTAGTCCGGCACTCTGCTGCGCTCACAGGGAAAGGATTGCAAATGTTCATTCTGTCAGGGAAAGATAAAAATAAAAAGTTTATAAGTGTTGAAAGTGAACTGTTTATAACCCAGTGGGAGTAAGAAAAAAAAAATGGAAACCAGCAAAATGAATGAACATCTGCACCAAGGATATTTTAATGACTACTCCCCATGCAACAGTTCAACAAATCTTGGAAAAATGATACAGCTCGAGATAAATTGGATCAAGATCCCAGGTTGGCTACGTGTCTGCGAGTATCTATATATCATGGTATTTGCCCAGTGCTCAGCCTTCCAAGTAGTGAGAACACGCCATGGGGAGTGTGCCAATACATAGCAGCCCTGACCAAAGTGGAAGCTGACTGTTTAGGCGCAGGGCTGCACATAGTGGCTTGAATTTTCAGTCATTTAATAATTGCACAGCACATGCATGGTTAAATTGCCAGCTATCCCTGCCCAATGTTTTGTGTAAACTGTACTCTATCAAGTTGTGTTGCAACCACCAATGACCACCAGTGTGCTATCTGCAGGACAAGAGACTCTACAAAGCAAGCAATTAACAAATTATTAAAAATAGTGACAGACTCAGAAAGACAGTACTGTAATCTTATCCTTCATCAACACAATAAGAAAAAGTTATCCAAAATATGAAGCCTAAAAGATGCCATTACAAAATACAACTCATCCTGCAAAAAACAAGTCCCAATATGTTGACAGAGAAATTTAAATGTTATGGCTTGTGTAGACTTTGCAAACACCAGTGTGCTATCTGCAGGTCAAGATACTCTACAAAGCAAGAAATTAACAAATTATTAAAAAATAGTGACAGACTCCGACAGACAGTACTGTAATCTTACCCTTCATCAACGTAATAAGAAAAAAATTATCCAAAATATGCAGCCTAAAAGATGCCATTACAAAATGGAACTCATCCTGCAAAAAACAAGCCCCCATATGTTGACACAGACATGAAAAAGTTATGACTTATGTAGACTTTGCAACTATCAGTGTGCAATCTGCTGGATAAGAGACTCTACCAAGCAAGAAATGAAGAACTCCTTAAAAAATAGTGACAGTACTGTCAACATAATAAAAAAAGTTATCCAAAATCTATAGCCTAAAAGATGCCATTACAAAATACAACTCGTCCTGCAAAAAACAAGCCCCCATATGTTGACAGAGACATGAAAGAGTTATGGCTCGTGTAGACTTTGCAACCACCAGTGTGCTATCTGCTAGACAAGAGACTCTACAAAGCAAGAAACAAAGAAATCATTTAAGTAGTTAAAAAGTTTGTGCATACAGCTCCAATGCAGACCTATGTGTTACAAACCCTTCTCTCTCCTCTCCTTCTATTGTGTGTAGGTTAGCAAGAAAGCAAAGCAGAGGGAGTAGGATTTCACCATAAGATCCGACTATCTGTGATCTGTAACCATGGCTGTAAAAAGTATTAGATGTTTAATGTTTTTTTTACCAATGAATTGGAGCTCTGACCCCCTCTTGACATTACTTGTATACACACATACCAATGTAGTATACTGATAACACGTGCATAACCAATACATTCACTAAGGATATATGAACAATATGATTCAGTAATAATACATACACATATAGATCCCTTTAATCACATATAGTATAAAAGTACATAGTGTTTAAAGGGGTTAAAAAATGAAAAGATAAACTTAATAAATTTCAAATTGTAAAATTAAAAATGTACACAAAAATTAACTAACCTAGATACTTTGAACAAATATAAATTCTTTATAGAAAAAGTTAATTCTAAAAAAAAATACATGTTCATATTTTTTATTTTTTTATTTAAATGTAATTTAGGGTGTAGGAAGAAAAAAATAAATGTAAAAAAATAGCAAATTTTAAGGTTAAACAACAATATTGAAAAATTATTGAAAAATTATACAAAAATATGTACAAAGTACATACAAAAATATCTACCACATAATGCAAAAAATATAACCTTACAGCAAAATGAATACAGATGTAGGTCTCAAAACGGCACTAGGCAAAAATAGAAAAAAATTGCCACGTCCTGAAGGTGAAACTGATTTTTAGCTGAGTTTGTAAAAACTTTCCAGACGTATTCCTCTGATATTCAATTCTATAAATCGATATACGCAGGAAGAAGAATCCGAATAGCAGATATAGAGACAATGCGATTAATGGCCGACATGAGATTTGCTGAGAATAAAAACACGTACTTTTGAGCTGTCTGTCGGAAAAATTGATCGCCAGCCACCCAGCTGCTTGGCTGAACTTCAAGTAGGATTTGAGAAGATTTTGCTTTGGATTAGTTTTCTGAACAGTTTCTAGAACAATCTACCCATGTCCAAAATATTAATAAAATATCTTACAATAGTAAGTGCTTTGTGATGCGACCACAGATCGACAGACCGTCTATGTATAATAGATGTGCAAGCAACTAAATATATGCAGTGAATAAAAAAACAGGATATGATCCGAAATACAAAAATTCAGCGTAAATAGATGACAAAAAATCGATAATATAGTGCGCAAAAATGTATACATATAAACATATAAGGCAACTACACATGAGAGCTGCTTTGTCTATGGGCAAATCTGGCCCGTCCCTTGTGCTGTTATTAGTATACATTAGTTTAACGGATATCATTCTTTTATTTATGGGCTAGCAGTGTGATTTTGTAGCTTTTTAAATGAAAATTACAGGTTTCTTTTCATATACAGGTAATTTGCACATATTTTTTAAAATTTTCAGGCTAATACCTTAAAAAATAGAAAAAAAATGTTTAGATTGTGCCTATATATATATATATATATATATTTTTTTTTTTTTTGCTACTAATATAGTTATAGTTTCCCTATAAAAGCTATTTTACAAGTGTTTGACATTTTGATATATTACATGTCTATATTAGGGCATTTTTTATTGAATTTATTTTTACCTTTTTACATTTATTATTATTATATTAAATATATATTGTATATAATATTATATTATCTTATTATTATTTTATATACAATATTATATAATTATTTTTTTATTTTATACTTTGTTGTTCAAAGACAGAAAAGATAATTTTTATTACTTATTATTTTATTTTTTTAATACTTTTTGACAGTAACTGGGGCAGCTGTGTAACCGCAGTTACATGGAAAATATGGGGAATATCTGCCATGTTGCAGTGACAGTCATCACCGGTAGGGCTAGGTTCTGTCTAGCATCTGCCTAGTACCGGCATCCCAATAACCATGTCACATTGTTACATGACCAAGCATTGTCAATGCCCCTTATCTATAAACCGTGGTTTGATAGCTATCATGGTAAGGATTTTCTCTCTAGGGTACCTGGGAATTTCTCACAGTGGGAGACCTGACATTCAGCTGCCCAATCCCTTGTTTCAGGTCCTCAGGGGTGGTACATGACCACCAACGCAACACCCTGGGGCATGCTCCTCCCATGCACACTAACCATAATACAATGTATGAGTTTGGTCTTAATTCTTCCTTTAAGACCATTGGAATGACCTATTACCTTACGAGACTAGTAGTCTATGAAATATTCTGCGCTACATATCTATATTTTTTTTTTTTTAGACTATAGATAGTGGAATTTATAGATAAGTCAGACAAGATCCTCTCTGTGAAGCAGATGTTCTGGCACCGGGTTTCGCTGTTTATGACCCTCAGAGTTATAATGGAGCCTTATGTGTTAAATACATGTTCAGTATTTGGTAATCGAGAAAGGTTGTACAAATAACACATGTTCTCATGCCGACTTTCATCATTGTGTTGTACTAGAATTGGCAGCTGTATAAAGACAAATTACCAAGTCATGCAATGCAATTCATTATTCCTGGGCTATGTGTAGTTTACTTTGGTATAGGCGAGCCCTGTATCTGCTATGAATCTGCTACTCATCGCGTGTGCCAGACGGGCAGCAGGAGGCAACAAATGTGTTTTATTTGTCATTTTATTAGGCCTCTGTAGTTACATATGTTGTACTTGATGTTGCGTGGTCTTGTGGGGGATGTAGCTTTTTGGAGATGTTGTAACACCTCCTTTCCTCACCGATCTTAAAGTAATCCAATGCACGTACCAATCCAATGAATTTTTATTACAGAGGTTTGTGCCAGTCGTAGATGTCCAATAACCAGCCACAAGTACTTCCTAGAGTGGCTGCCACAAAGATAGCACCATATAGGACCATAGATGCCACCAAAGTTGCCATCCCTTCCCACTATGTTACAGTCAAGTGGTATAAATATCCCCCTTTCCCTAGGGTTCATACCATGGACAATAACTTTTCTTGCAGCAATCTCAATTTTGACCTAATTTTGACTCTGGTTATGTACCCCACTCATCCTATTGTTGTCTTCACCTACTATGGGTGGGTTCACACTCACGCTGGAGTCCATCCGATGCCAATCCGAGAGAAAATTTCGGGAAACTGGATATTCACCGGATAGCGACAGGTGAGCGACGCATTGCTTAAAAACCCATTCATTTGAATGGGTTTTTAAAGCAATTCGCGGGTGTGCGATTACACCCTCTGTGCCGTGAATCCAGTTTTTTCGTGGGAAACAAAGTCGGACATGCAGGACTTCGTTTCCAGCTAAAAAAACTGGATTCGCGGCGCAGAGGGTGTAATCACACACCCGCGCATTGCTTTAAAAACCCATTCAAATGAAAGGGTTTTTAAGTAATGCATCGCTAACCTGTCACTATCCGGTGCCTATCCAGTTTCCCGAGATTTTCACTCAGATTGGCATTGTACAGACTCCAGCGCGAGTGTGAACCCACCCTTACTGTCTTTAGTTCCTCCTTCATGCATTGTCCCTACATCTTCTGGTATCTTCTTGGTAGCCCTCTTGTCATCTCCCATGGTTTGTTGCTTTGGGTCGTTGGGTCATGCTGTACTTATGGTTTGACTCCTAGATACATATTTTGTTCTTCTCATGGCCTTCTTTGATTCCTGGATAGACACTGAATACCTTCTATGTTCAGAATCCACAGCTCTCACTAATTGACTATTCTATGGACCAAGACCAGAGGATTTTTTTGCACTGAAAACCCATCAATCATGAATGAGTCAGTGGTAAAAACGACTTCATCAGGCTATGGGTGGAATTTAAAGTCAGTAGTGTAGAGTCATTCCTCGTTCCTGACCATAGTTCATTGCTTTGGGTTGGGTTATTCTCATGGTCTGATTCCATTCTCCGTCTTTTGGCTACACATCTGATTTTAATCTCTTTTGATTCCCCTTTTGTCTTCTCCCATAGTTTTTGCATTGGGTTGGGTTGTTCTTATGGTTTGACTCCTGGCTCTGTCTTTTAGCTACACATCTGGTTTTGGCCTCCTTTGATTTCTGCTTAGACCATGGATATCTTCTGACTGTGTTCACTATCCACAGCTCTCACTCATCGGAAACTACTCTGAGAACAACATGCTTTCCGAGCATTGAAGTCCAACCTCCATGAATAGATCATTTGTGAAAACATATACACAACTTCATCTGACCATACGTGTAATCTACTATCTACTATTTTGTTTCTTCTTTCTTACTTTTTATGTAGAGTCATCTTTACCTTATTCTGCAAACAGTACCATTGGCTTCCTTCCTAATTCCTAGTTTGTCGTTTTCCTTGGTTTGGAGCTTTGGGTAGGTTTAGTCTCATGGTTTGACTCCTGGCTCCGTCTCCTGACTACACATCTGTTTTTGTCCCTTGGCATGGCCTCCTTCACTTTCTGGATAACGTCTGGATATCTTCTATGTTTAGTATCCACAACTTTCACTGAAGCTATGGACCATGACCAAAAGATCTCCTTCCATTGGAGAACCCGGGGAAGAAATCAACATCAAAGACGTACATACGACATCACCAGTGTGGAATTTACTGTCTTCCACTGTCCTACGTTCTCCGTCCTGCCCATCTTTCTCTGCCCTACTTCTCTTATAGAGTCATCTTTCGGCTCCTCTGCTATACAGTGTTTGTTCGTGGCTTCCCTGCACTCCTGCCAGCAAAAAGCTGAAACTATTTTAACTTCTCTTTAATCAGAAACAAATCCCGGTGCCTCATTTCATACAACAGGAAGGCAAAAACACAGTAACGGGAAGCTCGAACCAATCATCCCAATTTATCTTGCTATTCTTTTTCCAGCTGAAAGTCTATTGGAATTGGCAAAGGATACAAAGTTTAGTAGTTCATTGAAAGGATTCATGTAGCATCCACCTAATGATAAAAGGCTACAATGATTTTAGGAGATTTAAGCACCGTTGAACGTGCGATCAGCATTTCTGGAGCTGTACCTTAGATACTACTATCAAAATAGTAACAGCAAATAGAACCACATGTGCAAATGTGGCTGCGGAGAGAGGTATAAAAAACACATGGCAAGTTTTTGTTACTCCATTTGGTTCCAGTACAATGTTGTAAATAGAAGAGAGTGAGAGAGGCACGGGGCATTGTTGTGATTCCTTTTGGTAATTCCATCCAAAAAACTTCATCATTACTTGAGATTGGCCGCGATATCGGGGTGTATCTGGCCAACGCCAGCATTCCAGGGGCATGTGTGAAAGTCTGGCTCATATCCTATCCATCTGCTTATATAACCTTGCCCTGCACGATAACTATTGGCGTATCTACAAGCAGTAAGCACTTCGAACCGCGGTAATTAAGATTTGACACTTAATTAGAGAATCTCATAAAAACTGGTTGCAGTAGTTTATGAGTTCCAGACCCTACAATTCCTAGAAGAGTCTAGGTTTGGAAGAAGGAGACCTCCAACTTCAGTTTCCAAAAAGATACCTCAATTAATCGTATGAACAACATTGCAGCTTTCAGAGGTGTTACCTGTCTCCCTAGAGCCTGGAACTTAAAATATACTTCTTCCATTTAGGTACTGTACAGATACTTCAGCAGGACAAAGTTGCCATTCCGACAATCTGTACTTTTTTGAAGATTTGATGACTGAAACAGGCTCTGTCAAAGTTATATGGCGGTGGTGTAGGGGTTAGGGTGTATGTTTAAGGTTAAGGTGGCCACAAGAAATTTTGGATAGGAACTATAATTTTTAGGATAGAATATTGATCTAGGCACTAAGTCCAATTGTCATATATGGAGTCGGGAAGGAATTTTTGCTTCTGATGAGGCAGTTAATGTCGACCTTGTGAGTTTTTTTTCTTCCTCCTTAGGTTTATAGGTTGGACATGAAGGAATTGTATCTTTATCTCACTTTATCGACTATATACACATTAGTCAAAGTTGATCAAAATGGACCACTTCAACAAAACAATCAATTGTTGGGTGCAATTCAACAATGGACGCTTGTTTTAGTAGACCGCTAAATTGTGTGTAAGGTGTGTGGTGCATTCAGCTAATACACAAATTATATTTCCATGAAAAAACATTCTCAAAATGATTTTTCACCCTTTATTGAACATGTATGGCCAGTTTGAACAACTCTAGCGGCAAGTAGGGACTAAAAAATTTGGCTAAAAAGGCTTCATCTGCGAAATTGATCACCAGATTATCACTTGCTCACCAATTGTTCACCCATCAACCTTCTTCTATTTGATGTGAATTGGCATCTTTACAGTGAGCCCCTCTCTTTACTTCCCTAGTTGTGACAAGGATTTAGGGGTGGTTCAGACGGAGAAATTTTTTTCTGCTTGTCAAAATCCGATGCGGAATTTGAAGCGAATTTTGGATAAGAGTGCTGCTGTATTGTACCTATTTTGTCCTTATTAGGCAAGGTCAAATTCCAAATTCCAAGAGCAGAATTTCTTGCAGAATCTGACAAATTCTGTGTCCAATTCCATATCAAATTCTGCGCTGACAGAAAAGGTGTATTTTCCACCTCTAATGCCTTTCCATAGTAGTTCTCAGGAGGAATCTACCTGAAGAACGAGCAGGATGCTTATTTTTTGTTCTAGCTGAAAAAATCAGCTAGAGGAAAAAATCAACTACTGTGGATTCCGCCTCAAATTCAGTATCAAATTCCTAAGGGTATATTCACACAGAGTTTTTTGCAGGCTGATTTTGAGGTGGAATATGCCTCAAAATCCACCTCAAAAAATGCCTCCCATTCTTTTCAATGGGAGTCAGTAGCAGTTTTTTTCCTCTAGCTGATTTTTTCAGCTAGAGGAAAAATAAAGCGACATGACTTAACTTCAGGCAGATTCTGCCTTGAAAAACTTATTGAAATCAATGGGACGCTGTTTTTTGACGTGGTTTTTGATCAGTTTTTTTGATGCGGTTTTTGAAAAAGCCACATCAAAAACCGCAAGCGTTTTCTTAAAGGGAAGTTTCCAGGTCCATAGCAAAAAAATGCTGCAAAAATCGCATCATGTAAAATAATGTGTCAAAAAAACGTTTCCTCATTCCTGAAGTAGATTTTTTCAGCCTCCGTGTGATTTTTTCAGCCTCCGTGTGAACATACCCTAAGTGTGAACATCCCCTTACTCAGTCCACCTTGGGTCTGAGAATTTGCCCAGGTTGATGAGTGCTGATTCACGCCAAGAGGAATCAAGACATAAGAGCCATTCACTTGTCGGAAAGCTATGTGGTTACTATGTGGTTGCTATGGATACACTACCTAACAACTATGGTGTTTTTATTGATTGTCATGCAGTATGTTACTAGCAATCAGTCTGCGTTCACTTCCATGTCAGGGACCCACCAGAGGAGATATTCTGGGTGCCCACCCACCATTTATACAGAGCAAGTGGGAGATTTATGAACCTGTCTTAAAGCAACCAATCACAGCACTGCTTTCACTTCATAATCTGCTCTTGAAAAATGAAAGCTGTGCTGTGATTGGTTGCTATGGACAACAAAGACAAATCTGCCCCCAGTTAGTACTTTTACAAAATGGTGGAACCCGCATATTATATATAAAGTATACACACTTCGCCATAGACTGAGTAACTGACTTGGAGAGTTTCTAATAACTTGACTGAGCTCCTTGTGCTGTATTGAGAAATATTTAGGCCCCGTCCTGTTTTAGTCATAAACCTCGCTCCAAGTACATTCAATGTGTAATCTGATCCAGCGGATTTTACCGGTGACTTATCTGGGATTTCTTCGGCATCATTTAATAAAGTTTTCTGACAACTTTTTAAGCCTTGAACAAGGTCACTAAGCCAAAATGTTTCATGTCCTGGCCTCACAATTCTTACTTTTCTTCTGCTGCGAAGGAAAGTTTTACTTCATATTACTTATTTGTTAAAGTGCCGGTTCGGTTCTAAAAGTTACTACTTTTTGTTACACATTTTCTTCAGTGAGGGCTTGTTTAAAACCGTGTTGGTTTTTAGGATCCTGTTGCAGCAGAAATTTATCGCTCCCCTATGCTTTATACTGCAGCTCTGCCTTTTCAAGTTGGCTACCAGACATGAGCATAAGCCCACCAGAATTATCAATGGCATATAACCCATATGTTGTATGTAGGGTTGTCAGGATTCGATGCCCTGGATCATTCTTAGTTGGCCAATGAAGGGCCCCCATTGTAGATACCGCATCGGGACCCAGAAGCTTCACGTTACACCTCTGAAGTCTTTCATCATTTTGGGTGACTGTGGGGCCCCTAAGAGAAACTTTGCTACATTTGCATAGTGTTGCCCATAGTGCAAACAGCAAAATACCCGCAATTACAAGGACTTGCAAACTTTTTACAGAAATTACATCATGCACTTTCAATGCTGGTGGTTTTAATGTTAATTCCAGCATTCCTGTAGTACCTCTAGTGGTCTAGAGTTGTTTTGTGGATAATACTTAAAGGGGTTGTCCAGGAATCATATCAAACTCAGGCACAGCCAGGGTGGGCATAAACTTAAATACTCATCTTTCCCTGGTGCTCCTTTGTACAGTCCTGGTCCCCTTTTCTTCCCGTGTTGAGAGTCACTAGGTTGGAAGCAGAGCGTCTTACATGATTGCTAAGACCAATCACTGACCTCATCGGTTGCTGGAGAGGAACCAGTGATGTCACTCACAGATTGCTCCTTACAAGTGACTGTAGAAGCCACCGATTGGTCTCTCTCGATCACGTGAACCTCTCCGCTTCTGATCCAGCAAGTACTGGCATGGGGGGTGCCGTGGGTTAAGGGTCCGGATTATACAGTGGACCATCGGGGGTAGGAGAGTATGACTTTTTTTTTGTTTGTTTTACACCTACCTGGCCACCCCTGAAATTGGAATGATTCCTGGACATCTCCTTCACTAGCTCTGGTGGTCTTATGAAAGGGAGGGGCCAAATCTTGTAGGGGAAGGATCAGATTTTTATTTTACACACTCCAAATCCTTACCTTTACACTTCTATAGTGTAACATGAAAAAAATTATGTTCATCTGCCACTAGAGGGCAGACTTTTAAATTGAAGTCAGAAGTAAACTTGTAGGTAGTCAGCTCCTTGTGGTCCCTAGTGGTGGCAGAAAGAATTGCAGTCTTTCAGATAGTAGTAGGAACCCCTTTAATGCACCTCTGATACTCCACCAATAGTAGACCCCATACCAAAAAATTTTAACCACTTGTGCATTAAGGCCAAGTTTCTGTTATTGCCTCTCGTGTATGTTTGACTTAATTTTCTGATACAGCAATCTCTATAAAGATTCCATTTAGACTACAAATTTTTTTCTGGTTAACTATTTCTATCCCAGCGCCTAATTTTTGTCTGGAATTAACGCAGAAACTTTTTATTTTTTGTCTCCGAGCTGTTTCTATTTTTGGAAATCTAATTTTGCAAATATGACCCCAGAATTCTGCTGATTTCATCTGACTTTGCATTTCAGTACTTCATTTATGTTACATTTCTCCTGTAACACTGGCAAAAATGAAGTCATTAGGATTTGTTGGCAACTCAAGGTGACTGGGACAGAAGCCATCAAGACTGGTGGCTTTCTTGGTTGTGAAGGTCATGCTCTGGTTCACAGCACTTAAGATTCCTGCCCCCACCAGCCGCTGCTGGAAGAAACTGTGATAAAAACACTGAACTATGTCCGCGCCGTGTTATATGATGTAATGTACAGAAGAATGAAGGGCTAGGAAACTTGTATAGTCTCCAACATACTGTATGTATCTGTATGGAGGATGCCAAGAGGAAACCAGAAAGAAAAACAGTTGGCATCTTGTGGACTCTGCTCTGTATGAATGGTTCATCTATCTATCTATCTAGCTATCTATCTCATATCTATCTATCTATCTATCTATCTCATATCTATCTATCTATCGTCTCATATTTTCTGTATATCTATCTATCTTTCTCAACTATCTATCTATCTATCTATCTATCTATCTATATAATCTATCCATCTATCTATATATCTATTGCATCTATTTATCTATCTATCTAAGCTATCCATCTATCTATATGTCTATTCTATCTATCTATCTATCTATCTATCTATCTATCTATCTATATCATCTAAGCTATCCATCTATATATACAGTATGTCTATTCTATCTTTCTCATATCTATCGATCTATCTATCTATCTGTCTTCTCATATCTACTGTATATCTGTCTATCTTTCTCAACTATTTATCCACCTATCTATATATCTATTGCATCTATCTATCTATCTATCTATCTATCTATCTATCTATCTATTCTATCTATCTATCTATCTATCTATCTATCTGTCTAATCTATCTATTGTATCTATCAATCTATCTGTCTGTCTGTCTAATCTATCTATTGCATCTATCTATCTATCTCTCTATCTAGCTGTAAACTCCAATTGTATTTGCAGGTTGTTTATTTTTGAGATATGTAGAAATCTATAAAGAAATCTATAAAGTGTATAAACACATAGAAGGGATATAGTATGTGTGATGAATACGGAAATGTCCACGTCACAGGCAGACTATCCTGTAGAGGGAAATCTGCCCTGACAGATGCTGCGGAGGCCTCATCAGGCCAGGGCTATGTTCTAAGGTCACATATTATGAAACAAGCCCGGAAAATGCTTTTTATCAACATCAAAGACGTATCACCTGCCTGAGGGTGGCTTCACGTCACTGTACTACTGAACCCTAACGTCTACCAGATGTGACTAATGGATCCGCAGCTCTAAATATATGTCACAGGGTAATATATCTGTATATATATAATACTAAATGTTTGGTCATCATGGAGGCTGAGCATTAGTAAATTTACTGTCTGTATGTTAGCATACAAGGGCCACCTATGGAGCATCACAGACTATGTATTAGGTGCTCATGAGACAGGGAGATTTATACCGGATACATGAGGAGTATCTATCCTATATCCATCTAAAGCAAAACATCAACTCCGCCAGCATCTTGAAAAAAGGATGGAGATTCTGTAATTCTATTTATCTGTCTATCTATCCATCTTGTATCTACATGCAGAGGCGTAACTGGAAGCTTCTGGGCCCCAGTGCAAAATCTATAACGGGGCTCCTGTCTATCTATCTCATATCTATCTATCTATCTATCTATCTATCTATCTCATCTATCTATCTATCTATCTCATATCTATCTATCTATCTATCTATCTATCTATCTATCTCATATCTATCTATCTATCCCATATCTATCTATCTATCTATTTATTTCATATCTATTTCATTCTATCTATCTATCTATCTATCTATCTATCTATCTATCTATCTATTTATTTCATATCTATCTATCTCATATATATCTATTGATCTCTCTATCTATATCATATCTATCTATCTCATCTATCTCATATCTATCTATCTATCTATCTATCTATCTAAAAAAAAATCCAAATATAGAGCAGCACCAGAATAAAACCTTACTAGGTCAGTGGGTGCAACTTCCAACAGATCCGACACATGATCTCTAGCAAACAATCCAAAAAATGGACAGCACTCCAATATTGAAATTTCATTGCAAAGGAAAGGTCCGCTGTATCTGGGACCGAAACGTTGCAATGGAATAAATCTTCACCTTTTTGAATTTCAATATTGGAGTGCTGTCCATTTTTTGGATTGTTATCTATCTATCTATCTATCTCCTATCTATCTATCTATCTATCTATCTCTCATATCTCCTATCTATCTATCTATCTATCTATCTATCTATCTCATATCTATCTATCTATCTATCTATCTCCTATCTATCTATCTATCTATCTATCTATCTATCTCTCATATCTCCTATCTATCTATCTCCTATCTATCTATCTATCTATCTATCTATCTATCTCTCATATCTCCTATCTATCTTCTATCTATCTATCTATCTATCTATCTATCTATCCCATATCTATCTATCTATCTATCTATCTATCTATCTATCTATCTCATATCTATCTATCTATCTCATATCTATCTATCTATCTATTTATCTATATCTATCTGTTTGTTTGTCTGTCTGTCCGTCCATTCCTATTCTATTCTATATATCTATTGTATCTATCTATAGACTGTTTGGGATCCCTCCATTTTGGTGTGTCATGTTTTGTTGATTTCCTCACATTAAGGACTTCTTCATGCATGACCATAACAGGTCTACAACACTTTGTGGAATAAAATAAAAACTGCATTAGAAATGTGGTAAAGAGGAGACGTTGCTTGAACTTGAACAGATCATGATGTAATGCATATTTTTGATGCTTAAAAAGTTTCTGGCACCAAATATTTATTCATACAGTATGTTTCTATGCACCAGGCATAATAATAACAAAGTTCGACTGTACAGACAGCCTTGAGTTATCTGATGCCACGGAAATTTCCATAAAGTATGACAGAGAGTTGATGTTGAAATTAACAAAATGCTAATTAGAACCATACTCAAGTATATGAACCCCGCAGCCTATTAACATAAATGTAACAAACAATATCTTCTCATGTGAAATAGAATATACATTGATAAGTATCGAGCGTACCATCCTGCAATTTTAACAAAAACATGATTCTTCATCTATGGACAGACTGCAGCTTTCATGGTAATGTAATGCAGGTACTTGTATTGTTGTGACCTTGCGCTACATATCACATCTACATTTGTTTGATAGTCCTTCACTCTTCACACTGTTATGATCTTCTCAAACTTTGGGTGGGCAAAAGGGAGACTTAAAGGGGTAGTCCAACAGAAGAAATGTGTGGCATATCCCTATGATGTCCCATACATGATTCCCGGGTAGGAGAGACAAAAGGGAGTTGCTGCACCTCCATTATAGTCTGCCCAGCAACCAGAGTTGTAACTCGCAGTTCCTGAGACCCAATGCAACATCTGTAATGGGGCCACTTCCTTCTTTGTACCATTTAGAATAGTGATATGTGTTAGAGGGAACTTTGGGGCCTCCTCGGGGTCCAGGGCCCAGTATTGATTGTTATCTCTGCACCCACTATAGGTAAACCCCTGCCAACAACTGTAACTTAACAGGAATGATCTACTCAAAAACTCACCCTGGGATTTGGGAACCCATTAGCTCCTAATTGTTGGGGTCTGAGAACTGAGACCCATACCTACAGTCATGGCCAAAAGTTTTGAGAATGATACAAATATTAATTTTTACAAAGTCTACTGCTTCAGTTTTTCTAATGGCAATTTGCATATACTCCAGAATGTTATAAAGAGTGATCAGCTTAACAGCAATTACTTGCAAAGTCAATATTTGCCTAGAAAATGAACTTTATCCCCCAAAACACATTTCAACATCATTGCAGCCCTGCCTTAAAAGGACCACCTAACATCGTTTCAGTGATTGCTCCATTAACACAGGTGTGGGTGTTGATGAGGACAGGGCTGGAGATCAATCTGTCATGATTAAGTAAGAATGACACCACTGGACACTTTAAAAGGAGGCTGGTGCTTGTCATCATTGTTTCTCTTCTGTTAACCATGGTTATCTCTAAAGAAACACGTGCAGTCATCATTGCACTGCACAAAAATGGCCTAACTGGGAAGAGTATTGCAGCTAGAAAGATTGCACCTCAGTCAACAATCTATCGCATCATCAAGAACTTCAAGGAGAGAGGTTCCATTGGTGCCAAAAAGGCTCCAGGGCGCCCAAGAAAGACCAGCAAGCGGCAGGACCGTCTCTTAAAAGTGTTTCAGCTGCGGGATGGGGCTACCAGCAGTGCAGAGCTTGCTGAGGAATGGCAGCAGGCAGGTGTGAGTGCATCTGCACGCACTGTGAGGCGGAGACTCTTGGAGCAAGGCCTGGTCTCAAGGAGGGCAGCAAAGAAGCCACTTCTCTCCAGAAAAAACATCAGGGACAGACTGATATTCTGCAAAAGGTACAGGGAGTGGACTGCTGAGGACTGGGGTAAAGTCATTTTCTCTGATGAATCCCCTTTTCGATTGTTTGGAACATCTGGAAAACAGCTTATTCGGAGAAGAAGAGGTGAGCGCTACCACCAGTCTTGTCTCATACCAACTGTAAAGCATCCTGAAACCATTCATGTGTGGGGTTGCTTCTCAGCCAAGGGAATCGGCTCTCTCACAGTCTTGCCTAAAAACAGAGCCATGAATAAAGAATGGTACCAGAATGTCCTCCAAGAGCAACTTCTCCCAACCGTCCAAGAGCAGTTTGGCGCTCAACAATGCCTTTTCCAGCATGATGGAGCACCTTGCCATAAAGCAAAGGTGATAACTAAATGGCTCAGGGAACAAAACATAGAGATTTTGGGTCCATGGCCTGGAAACTTCCAAGATCTTAATCCCATTGAGAACTTGTGGTCAATCATCAAGAGACGGGTGGACAAACAAAAACCAACAAATTCAGACAAAATTAAAGCATTGATTCTGCAAGAATGGACTGCTATCAGTCAGGATTTGGTCCAGAAGTTGATTGAGAGCATGCCAGGGAGAATTGCAGAGGTCCTGAAGAAGAAGGGTCAACACTGCAAATATTGACTTGCTGCATTAACTCATTCTAACTGTCAATATAAGCTTCTGTTACTCATAATATGAATGCAATTCTATTTCTGTATGTGATAAAAACATCTGACAAACACACATAAAAACCAGAGGGCAGCAGATCATGTGAAAATAGAATATTTGTGTCATTCTCAAAACTTTTGGCCATGACTGTACATCAAAGGCCCCAGTAGCATATAAGACGATACCAGTATTAGAGGAATTACACTCGGTATTTGGGGACCCTGTAACAAATTTAGAGTTGGGGCCAACTTGCTTCAGATTGATGTGGACACTTGTTCCCCTTGTCTACACCCTTCACTTCATAAGTATAGAACATGCGTACCCAAATCAGTATTGGCTTCCCCATAGAACCTAGGATCTGTGCCAAGACGGGTACCATGCAATGCTGGAGCTGTTTGTATTATTCTATATTACCCTGTATTACGTTGCCTTTTTATTTGATTTTATTATTATTTTTCACGTATTTTCATTGTCTATATCCTTTATTTTTAGAACATTACGACAACTTTACTATTTTTGCACTCTCATACTATTTCATACCGATTCGCTTGTTTGGGTTTATTACAATTTTTTTCTTTTCACATTTTTTTTTCTTTTAAAATCCTTACAAATAAAAATAGAACATCTTGACTTGCAGACGAGACAATTAAATCAAGGACAGATTTTGGATCTCTTAAAAGTATGTCATCATTTTGAGAATTTATTGCTTTGCTCTAAGTCAGTATTTTATATTAACTGGAACATTAAAAAAATTATGGTCGCTCTTAAAGGGATTTACTGTATATCTTTGGCCACCAGGGTAGTCAACAAGGCCATTGTCACTATAAGGTCCTTTTAACATTTCAGAAAGTGAAGGGGAATTTGAGGAAGTCTTCGGGCTCAGATTCCTCTTCACTTATCAGGCATGTGCATCCCATGGTGGAAAGCTGAGGAACCAGCAGGACCCTTTATTTGTTGGCATCCTTTGTTGGCCTCTGCCCCCCTTAAAATCAGTGCCAAATACCAAATTGGCTGCCAATGTTACATGCTGGTGTATACCTCAGGACATCTGAATCACCATTTGTGGGATACTCTACAGATCCATCCATGGTCCACCCACAAAAACCTTAGGAAATGGCCACAGATCTCCCAGAAATGTCCACTTTGGAGTATATTGGAGTTTTACCACTAGACCAAGGAAAAATGGAAAATCTATTAGTAATTTTTAGAATTTGGAACTGCTTGAAAATGTTTTAGAGGTCAAAAGACTTGAAATAAAGCACCGAGATCATGGTTGTAAATATAGAAACAAAAATATACATCCATGATTAACATAAAGGAAAAGGACAACACCTCCCAATCTGCCATATTGGATATCATAGAGGGAACCATTCTGTTCCTATTTAATTGAATGTAATACTACAATTCTCCTGCAGTGGCCGCTGTGGGGTAAGTGTAGCCGCCCACATTTGCAGCCTCCCCCAATCCCTACTAGCTGATTGGTGGAGGTTTCAGCTTCCTGATCTAAAGCAATCATCTGATCACTACCAGGTCAGGTTGACCTGACGAGACAATTCCTTGAAGGCCTAGTTTTTTACTCTTGGTCTACATAACTTTCTACTAGGTTTATGTGCCTTGCTGAATCTTACATAACTTAAATGCACCAAGTCTATACAGTCTATGTCGGATGATTTTGCCTGTAATGTTTCAATATCACTTGAAGTCTACAGTTCAGAACTTGAAATATGACTTTTGGGATTGATATGTCCATCACTGCTAAGACCCCAACCCTATAGGATATTGGAGGATCGTATGATGGATTGACCCCGGTCTGTTGTGGAAAAACCTTACTAATGGTCAAGTTTCACATTTTTGAAACTATATTCAAAAAGATCAAGCAGTTTATTGTCTCTTTTTGCAACTTTTTGTGTGAGAAACATGTAAAAATCTAAGATCCGGTCACACAGGTCCACATAAGTAGGTCAATAATGTCATCAGAAGCCTAGAAATGTTATTTCTCTTCTCGCCATGATTTGGACGTGTCTGTAAGTTTTTCAATATTTCGAGTATTCGGAGATTGACTTGAACAGAAAGATATTCAAGTTAAGTTTGTTGGCTTAGACCCAAAAATAGAAATATGAAAGTTTAACAGGTTACTTTATAAAGTGGAACTAAATAAGGTTTTAGGGTCGTAGCCATCACAGGTGAGCAGTAGGGACCTTCCGTCTACACAGATGTCTTCTGCTTTTAAAGCCGCTGAACGTGTCCTGGCAGATTGTGTGGCTTTTTGGCTTGACTTCACCATGTGGGTGTCACCTGTGGAACAGACATTTATGGAGGAAGTGATTTGTAGATGGTTTATATTCCAATGAAAGGCTCGCCGGGCTTAGTAAGTAATAGAAATCAGATTTTAGAATGAGTGAAAGGTTCAGATATGAGGAAGCAACACTGGAGGCAACTTTTTTTTTATCTTCTAAGATAGCTTAAAAGGGTTCTCCATACAACGCTGAGCAAGTATCGTCCATGTGTTGTAATATTTACAAGAAGAAACATGCACTATACATACTGGACATCAAATGGTTGCCTCAACAACTGTTCCACCCGCCCTGCAGTACCGTTACTCAACATCCGATATCAGATCAGACAGGAGAGGAATTCCCTGGGCATTGTCTTTAAGGAACCAAGTCTATAATAAGCCCATGGGCCCTTAAGGGGTTTTTCTGGATTGTAATATTACTGGCCTATCCCTAGCCCTGCATATCAGCTGATTGAAGAGATCTCGGTGCTCCACATCCTCTTCATTGTGTACTAGGTATAGCATATATTTGAAACCAGGCTGCATTACCAGACACAACCACTACCAAATGTGTGGCGCTGTGCATGGTAAACAGTGCAGCAGAGGTAGTGCTTACTGGAGCAACATGGCCTCCTCAATCAGTAGTGCCAGGAATCAGACCCCATTGATCTGATACCTATGGGTTATTCTAAGGATAGCAGTTGAATATTAGAGTCCTTGAGAACCCCTTTACGTTTAGGTAGGACATAACGTAGAGGGGGATCCCTTGAATTAATCAAAATTGGGCATGGTAAAGTGATGGATCATGACACCTTCCCACCCCAGGACAGAAGAAACCAATGCTCGTTTTCTCCCATATTCCCAATTTTTTTCTAGAAGATTGCCAGACTATTGGCCACTTCCTCGAGCCTTTGTTTGCTTCTGTTACTGTTCCTCTACTTTAGTCCATTTACACCAGCCTTAAAGAAAAGTATAAAGGCTTCCATACACATGAGAGAAAAGTCATCCAAACCCTCCGATTTTGGTGGGACCAGCCAAGTAGCTTGTGTGTATGAGAGCCTGGAGTGATGAAAGGGGGAAAGATGGATCGACCATGTTGAATTTTACATGCCCAATCCTTTTCTCAAAGGAGATAAGCTGCCTCTGGATGTCTCTTCCCTCCCATTTGCAAACACATGCATGCTCTTTGAAGTGTGCATGTCTATGGTGGAGTCGAGAATTGAAGATATATGGGCACTTATAATTCAGTCTGGACTAAACCACCATGGGCCCCATAAGAGTCACCAGGGTTTGTGCAATTTGTATTATGTTAGGTTTTCTGTGGGATCAGACCAGATGGGCTAGCCTTCACTCTCCACACACATCAGAGAGTCTTAGCCATCCATGACCCTGTTGCTAGTTCACAGGTTGTCCTTCCTTGGAACACTTATAGTAGGTACTAACCACTGCCTACTGGGAACACCCAACAAGACCTGCCATTTAGGAGAAGCTCTGACCCAGTGTCCAGATACCTCAACCTAGCCCTTCTTGAAGTCAGAACTTACACTTGCCCGTTGTCAACATCAATAACTATTTACTCATCCAGTCTGTCTGGGATGACATGAAGCGACAGAAGGATTGGAGCAAGCCTACATCCACAGAAGATCTGTGCTTAGTTCTCGAGAACAACCACCTTGCCGGTCTCCAAGCATTCTTACTTTGCGGCATGCCTACCTAAACCTTATGCACAACACTTTGTATGTAAAGTTGCGATTCCTGCTGTTCCATTCCTCCGGTCCTACATGGAGATGCCAGCTGTAGACTGGCCTGGATTTCTAAGGAACGTTATAATACTCTGATCTGGGCCTCCAAGATTTCTCCTCTGCTAAACTTATAAAATAAATGCTTGAAGGATTTGTTAGAGGCTCGAGAGAGTGAGGCCAACACTGGAATCTTTGATCATCTGGAATAAAAGCTTCGGGGGTTATAAAAATAACCAAAAGCTGTTTTTCTTTAATGTGGCTGTGTCACATTAAGCCCTAAACATGCCGTCTCCTCCGCAAGTGTTTCATTTACCCCGATGATAAGAGAATTGGACTCCTCATCCTGTTACCTTAGCTCAGCGCTCTGCATTCCAATATGTTTTACGTTTGGCCCGGCCATGGAGCTCCATGTCAGCTGCTGCTCCTCAAAGTTCCGTGTCTTGGGAGCAGATGGACCTTCTCATAAATGAGAATACCACCAAACAATCCAGAGGAAGATATCTCAGCCGAGTCAACAACATTTCCAAGCAACCTGCCTGGACAAACATTTCAGAATGAATATTCATAGTCATGTAGCTACGAGAGCCGGATGTATGTTCAATATCAAAAAGTTACGCTTGTTGCAAAATGTGCAGAACTGTAATTGGCAGAAATTTCTTCCCATTGTCTACTTATTGTCCAGGATTAGAAAAACATGACTGCTCCAAGGAAGAGTGTCTTTTCTTTGTGGTATTGCAGCTCAGATCTGTTTGCTTATATGGAGCCAAGCTGCAATACCAGACACAACCCATGGAGAGGTGTGGTGCTGTTTTTGAATAATCCTAGGCAACCCCTTTAACCCCACAACAGTTCTGCCCTGGCTCTGTTCAAGCATTGAGAAAATGACCTAAGAGTTTACCCAGAGCAGAGCTCGGGCAATGTAACTGCAGAGGGAGATGTTACTCTAAGGGTAAGTTCACATGGAGAATCCGCGGCAGATTCCGCCCAGATACTGCATCCTTCTCGATCTTGCTGTGCATTCTGTGGCTTGGGAATCCCTACCGATTAGGCGCATTCAACTGGAAAGCCGCGAAGTAATGGCGATGCCAATGCAATCCCGCGAGCAAATACCCTTAGGGTGTGAACCTATCCTAAGGGTGAGTTTACAAGGAATCCGCATCAAAATCTGCCTCAGAAATTCCTCCCATTCATTTCAATGGGTGTCAGTAGCAGATTTTTCCTGTAGCTGATTTTTTCAGTAAAAAATTGCAACAAAAACTGTCAAAAACTGCATCATGTAAAAAAAAAAAAAACAGTTCAAAAAAACGTTTCCTAATTCGTGAAGCAGATTGTTTTCAACCTGCAAAAAATTCCATGTGAACATACCCTAAGGGGTGGTTCACATGTAGGAATATGATGCAGAATTTGTCAAGCAGAAAATTTGTGCTTCAGGAATTTGAAGGAGATTTTTTTCTGCTTGACTAAAACCAAATTCCAAATTCCATGAGCGGATTTTGACAATTTCCACATCAAATTTTGTGTCAAATTCTGCGCCGGACAGAAAGGAAAAGGTGTATTTTCTGCCTTCCATTCATGTCAATAGGAGTTCTCAAATGGAATCCACCTGAAGAATCGAAAAAATTTCAATGAATGGGAGGCAGATTTCAGGAGGAATTTGAGGCGTCAAATACCTACTTGTGAACACCCCCTAAAGGATCTCCTTCTGGTTTGAAGAAACCTGATGTTAAAATAAAACCAAAATGGCTCCTCTAAGTACACTGTAACCAGAGCTAGAGCTGGTTGAAGTGCGAGCTGCATCTACTCACAGCTCTCACTTCTGCCAGTGCAGGGGGAAGAAAATACATTTTAATACTAATAAAAAATTACAAGATGTCTTTCAAAAAAACAAGCCCTCACACCAAATAAAATGATATCGATCTTGGAATGTAACAAAAAAAATTCTAATTATGTAGTATATAGTAAACTATATACTACATAATCATATTAACTCTTAAGATACAGGGACCTTTTTCTGAACTGGGACCTATCCTTAGGGTCCCAAAATTTGTACCCCCACCAAGCTCTTCATTGAAGTGGCATAAGATAAGAGCCATTTCTGCTTCACAGATCAGTGATGTCATGTTCGTCAGTCACATGACCTGCGTAGTGCTCAGTTCTAGTCAAGTGAATGGGGATGAGCTGCAATACCAATTAGAGCCACTATACAGTGTATGGCTGTAAGAGACAGCCAATGTTGTCCTAAACTTTATTTGTCTGTATAAACTGTTAATGTTGAATGTATTTCTGTGATTCTGTTCCTTTAAGACAGCAGCCATTGTAATTGTGACATGATGCTGGAGTGAGACCCCCCCCCTTTTATGTCAGCCTGCCTGTTCTGCAGACAGAGTGTGAGCAGAGAAGCAGGAAGTGACGAGACAGAGAGCAGCAGCCATCTTGGCAAGTGTTGTATTGAACTGGTGTGGAGATTTTTCTGTACAGCTAAGCTGTATCTTGGTCCAGAGACAAACAGAGTGTAAAGAGACAACAGGACTAGTGAGTCCACGTGAAAGGAACTGTGCTCAGTGGCTGATCAGTGAGACTGACATTGTGACTGTGTATATGGATACCACAGATAGAGACTCGCAGTGCTGTTGATGTACTGGACAGCACCTGCTAAATCCCGGCTTACATCCCAGCTCAGTGTATGGATTCGGCAGGACTGTCAGTGTGCTGAGTGGAATCTGCTGTTGGATTACATTGCATTCAGTTGGTTTCCCTGTCTGTTAAAGAGGACTTCATTTCTCCCAAGATCCTGATAACCGTGAGGAGAGGACGCTTCACTATAAAAGGAAGGACCGACTTTGGGCCCCACCGCGCGCTTCTACGGACTGTAAGCGGTCCACCTGGACCACTGGGGAAAAGGGGGTGCACCCAAATGTGAAGTCAGGGTCAGTTAGGGATAGTTTTGAGTATATTGTTCATTCAGTGTCCATACTGCAGAAGTGGACAGAGTAAAAGTAGAAACCATTGCAGAATTTGCCTTGAAATTGTTCATGCTATATTGTATATTTTGCTTGTCTTTAGCCTGTCATTTTACCTTTAACTAGCCTTTATTAACTTATAGTAAATATATATTTCTTTCTTGAACTACCGCGTGTGCGTTCATTTCTGGTTGCGGAGTCCAAACCACCTGCCTTGCTCTCGGTTCACAAATTGGCGTAGTCGGCAGGATCCGCTTACCAGAATGGACGGTGACGCACCCGTTCGGGAGAATGGTGCTGGAGGAAGAATGCCAGCAGGGGCTATAATGAGTCAGTTAGCTAAATTTGATGGCAATAATATGTCAGTGAGTATGTGGGTGGAACAGATACGAATGATACAGCGAATGTACCAGACCGCACCAGAAGTACTAGTAGAGCTAGCAATATTGACATTACAAGGGGATGCTAAGACCACGGTGATACTGAGGCCATTTGAACAAAGGCAGACATTTGAGCAAGTAGTCCAGATTCTAGAAACCATCTATGGAGAAACTGCATTGCTGGGGTCTCTGCAGGCTCGGTTCTTCCAGAGGGTACAACAGGAGAATGAAAGCCTTCCCCAATATGCAAATGCCCTACAAGAACTGCTCCGAGATATTCAAGGGAAGGAAAGAGGGGGCTCGCCAGCCTTCTGTAACCCTGATCGGACTCTCCGTGACCAGTTTGTCCTGGGGATACGTGACGGCAGTTTAACTGTGACTATGCAGGATTTTATACGACGAGAGACTGATGCTAAATTCCATGATGTACAGGTAGAGGCCATCTCCCGTGCCAATAGTATGGTCCCGAGGCCGCAGACCGCAGTTGGAGTTACTTTGTCACAGGGGGCTAGTTCTGGCTCAGAGACAGTAGAAAAAGGGACGGTTAAAGAAATTCTCACAGTAATGCAGAAACTGCAAGAACAAATGGAACACTTGCACACTCGTTGTGATGAGCAGTCTATGAAAATTGCAGACTTCCAGAAGACTGGAGATGAAAGGGTGAGCCATCCACACCCAGCAAGTCAGAATCACCCACCACCCCGCTGGAGGGGTGAGGATAGGACCTACCGAAGGGGTCCAAATCATTTAGTGCAGTGCTCAGGAGAAATCGAAGGGGCTTACCGAAGGGGCCCAAACAGATGGCCAGAACGACGGGGGATACGCTGCTGGGAGTGTGGACGGATGGGCCACGTTGCTGCTAGATGTCCAGAGCAGCGACAAACTTATGAGAGACCGCCGTTAAACTGAAGTCCCCTGCTGCTGAAGGGCGTGTAGTAGGGGAGACTGACAAGGAGACTATGTGGGGAGAATGCCCTGATGATGACCTGATCGCTGCAAGTCCTGTCATACAGGTGGAAATGGAGGGTATTCCGGTTACCGGGATGATTGACACGGGTTCCCAAGTAACGACCTTGAGTAGAGACTGTTATGAACGGTACTTCCGGCAACATGTGAAATATGATCCCCATACATTCGTACGAGTGGTCGCAGCTAACCAGTTACCAGTTCCGGTCGTGGGAGTGGCCTGGATGAATGTCCGGGTATGTGGCCAAGATCTAGGTAGGAAAGGCATTGTGGTGGTACAGGAGTCACATGAAGTAAAGGTCCCTGTCATTTTGGGGATGAATGTGTTAAAAGAATTAGATCAGATCCTCTTTGAAAAGAAAGGTCATGGTTATTGGAAAGAAACCACCACCCATCGGCCTACTCAAACAGCTTTCCAGCGGCTGATCCGGACATGTGGCTTACAGAAAAGTTCAGATGCACATCGTCCTCTGGCTCGAATTTCAGTTCCTTTGCATACAAAAGTTACACTGCCACCCAGTCGGGAGACAATAGTGTCCATGCCCGTAGGCACCTGTCGGAAACTAGAGGGCATAGCTGTGTTGGTAGAACCACTGCAGGCAGCCGAAGGAGGTGTTGATCCGCTAGTGGCCCGTTCCTTGGCAATAGTTCGCAATGGAAGAGTACCACTTCGATGTGTAAACACTCAGGACCAGAGTGTGGACCTGACCCCAGGGAGGCTGCTGGCTAACATCTATGTGACTCCGGAGGAAGTAAGGAAAGTAACTCCAATGCAGCTGAAGCCGACTGAAAGGGATGAGTGGACCGTAACTGTGTCCATGGGAGAAGATGAGGAACCCACCTCTGAATGGAATGGCTGTGCAATTCGAGAACAGATGAAGATGGATGTAAGTTCATGTTCTCTGGAATGGGTGCAGAAGGTAGATGAGCTGTTGTGGGAGAACCGAGCCACCTTTGCACGGTATGCTGAAGATTTTGGATGTACCACAGGGATCTACCATGAGATTCCCACAGGAGACACCCCTCCAATTAGAGAGCGCTACCGACAAATTCCTCCACAGTTGTATCAGGAAGTGAAAGAACTGTTAGCTAAGATGCTACAGGGTGGGATCATCCAAGAAAGCCAGAGTCCCTGGGCGGCTCCTGTGGTGTTAGTAAGAAAAAAAGATGGGTCCATCCGATTTTGCGTAGACTATCGGAAGTTAAACGCTTGCACCGTACGAGATTCCTACCCCTTGCCACGGATTGAGGAGTCCCTCTCAGCGCTAGGGAGAGCCCGGTACTTCTCCTCACTAGATCTGGCTAGTGGGTATTGGCAGGTGCCGATGGCCACAAAAGACAAGGAGAAGACGGCATTCATCTTGCCCATGGGACTATACGAATTTAACCGGATGCCCTTCGGGTTGACAAATGCACCCGGAACGTTTCAGCGGTTGATGGAGAAATGTCTCGGTGACTTCAACTTTGAGTTCACTCTCATCTACTTGGATGACATTATAGTGTATTCTGCGACCTTTGAAGACCATCTCCACCAGTTGGGGCAAGTATTTCGAAGATTGCGGCAACATGGGCTCAAATTGAAACCCAGTAAATGTCGGTTGTTCCAATCTGAAATTGATTACTTGGGTCACCGCGTATCAGGAGAAGGGGTGAGACCATCAAGAGACAAGATAGCGGCTGTTCAAGATTGGCCGATACCGACTACCCTGCGAGAAGTGAGGGCGTTCCTTGGAGTAGCCGGTTACTATCGACGGTTTATTAAGGATTTCGCCAAGGTAGCAGCACCACTTAATGCTCTCCTACGAGGCACATCCGGTGGTCCAAAGAACCGGTCCGTGAAGTGGGGACCTGAACAGGAACAAGCCTTCCAGGCATTGAAGGATGCACTGACAACAGCCCCAATCTTGGCATATGCTGATTACCACTTGCCGTTCCAGCTATATACAGATGCAAGCCTGTATGGTCTTGGAGCAGTGCTTTCCCAGCTTCAGGATGGCCAGGAGAGGGTCATAGCGTACGGCAGCCGGTCTTTGAGAGATTCTGAAAGAAACCCCGAGAATTATAGTTCATTTAAGTTGGAGCTGTTGGCACTGGTATGGGCCATGACCGAGAAATTCTCTGAATATTTGACCGGTGCTGAAGTTTTAGTACTGACTGACAACAACCCACTAGCTCACCTGGAAAATGCCAAGCTCGGGGCGTTAGAGCAGAGGTGGATAGCCCGAATGTCTACATTCAATTACCGCATTAAGTATCGGTCCAAGACAGAGAACCAGAATGCTGACGGACTTTCTAGGGTAACTGCCCAGACCCCCACAGAAGACGTGGATCATGAGTTGGAGCATGTGGAGGTGCCCGATTTCAGCAGATTTTCACAGGCCTTGACCGCCACTAATCAGTTTGAGATGGAGGGGACTGAAATGGCTCCTTTCTTTGGTCCCTCACGACAGGAATGGGCACAGATACAACAGACCCATGAGGGGCTGGCACAGATGATCAAGTGTGTTGAGAAAGGCCAGAAGCCCTGTAGAGAGGAAAGAGAACGACTGACACGTGAGATATTATCTGTTTTGAGTCAGTGGGAAAAGTTGGAGATGAAAAATGGAGTGCTATGCCGAAAGATCTATTTACCTTCTGAGATCGACATTCGATACCAAATTGTGGTGCCTAGTGAACTGGCTCGCTCCTTGGCAGTTGAGGCTCATAATAAGAATGGACATTTTGGTCATGAGAAGACCTTTCGTTGGTTACAGCGACTGATTTACTGCCCTGGTCTTCGTCAAATGGTTGAAGAAGTATGCCGCAGCTGTCGAACTTGTGAGATCCATAAGGCAATAGAACAGAGAGCTCCCCTGCAAACCATCGTGACCCAGGAACCTTTAGAAATCGTCATGATAGACTATCTAATGGTGGGCCCATCCAATAGCGGACACCAGTATTGCCTCGTAATGGTGGATCACTTCACCAAATTTGCGGTGGTAACCGCCACCAAGGACCAGACAGCTGAGTCAGCAGCTCGTGCTCTGTGCCAAGATTTCATTCGAGTATATGGGTGCCCCCAACGCATCCACTCCGACCAGGGCGCCTGCTTTGAGGGACACGTAATGAAAGAAGTTCAACGTATCTACGGGATAAAGAAGTCGCACACGACTCCATACCACCCTCAGGGAAATGGGGCCTGTGAAAGATTCAACAGAACTCTGCTACAGATGCTGCGGACTCTGGAGGAAGACAAGAAGTTACAGTGGCCTCAGTTCTTGTCTGAAATGGTGTGGGCCTATAACAATCAGGTCCATTCTACAACGGGGTACTCTCCTTATACACTTCTCTTTGGGCGGTCTGGGCGAAGTATAGGAGAATTACAGTTGAATGATGTGGATGGGTTCCCTCCGAGGGATCCAACCTCTTGGGTGCGGGCGCATCGACAGAGACTTGAGACGATCCATCGATTGGTGCGGCAGCGCCTGCAAGAACATCCCCATCCTGATAAGACCCCAGTGCAAGAAGCACCATTGCAACCAGGCGACCTGGTGCTAGTTCGTGTCAAGAAACCCCAAGGGAAATTGGAAAGCAGATGGGAGGCTTTGCCGTATCGTGTTGTTGGCCGCAAGTATGCGAATGGGCCAGTGTACCAGGTCCAGAAAGAAGGAACTGATTGTGTTAGAGTACTTCACCGAAATATGTTGCGCCTGTGTCATTCTGAAGGGACAAATCACGATGGGCCTGCCAATGTGAATGAGCTCCCACAGTCAGAGAATGGAGGTGCGGAATGGGCCTCCGACGAGGAGGATGATTGTTGGCCGATCCCTGCTCCTGGGGATGTTCCACCTGTGACTACTGTATCTCCGGCCTGTGCCCCCTCTGGTGCGGAATCCGCTGGTCCTTCTCAGCCCATAGCTGCAGCACCCTATAATATACCACCGGTCCTCAGACGGACCACTAGGCCAAATGCTGTTATTCCCCCTGTTCGGTATGCGCAGGATGAGTTTGTTTGTCCTGCCATACATCGGTATACTACCACCCTGTGCATAAAAGTACAACCCTCTGGATATACAGTCATAGGCAGGGACTGCCAATCTTAAAGTGGGGGGGAATATGTAAGAGACAGCCAATGTTGTCCTAAACTTTATTTGTCTGTATAAACTGTTAATGTTGAATGTATTTCTGTGATTCTGTTCCTTTAAGACAGCAGCCATTGTAATTGTGACATGATGCTGGAGTGACTCACCCCCCCCCCCCCCTTTTATGTCAGCCTGCCTGTTCTGCAGACAGAGTGTGAGCAGAGAAGCAGGAAGTGACGAGACAGAGAGCAGCAGCCATCTTGGCAAGTGTTGTATTGAACTGGTGTGGAGATTTTTCTGTACAGCTAAGCTGTATCTTGGTCCAGAGACAAACAGAGTGTAAAGAGACAACAGGACTAGTGAGTCCACGTGAAAGGAACTGTGCTCAGTGGCTGATCAGTGAGACTGACATTGTGACTGTGTATATGGATACCACAGATAGAGACTCGCAGTGCTGTTGATGTACTGGACAGCACCTGCTAAATCCCGGCTTACATCCCAGCTCAGTGTATGGATTCGGCAGGACTGTCAGTGTGCTGAGTGGAATCTGCTGTTGGATTACATTGCATTCAGTTGGTTTCCCTGTCTGTTAAAGAGGACTTCATTTCTCCCAAGATCCTGATAACCGTGAGGAGAGGACGCTTCACTATAAAAGAAAGGACCGACTTTGGGCCCCACCGCGCGCTTCTGCGGACTGTAAGCGGTCCACCTGGACCACTGGGGAAAAGGGGGTGCACCCAAATGTGAAGTCAGGGTCAGTTAGGGATAGTTTTGAGTATATTGTTCATTCAGTGTCCATACTGCAGAAGTGGACAGAGTAAAAGTAGAAACCATTGCAGAATTTGCCTTGAAATTGTTCATGCTATATTGTATATTTTGCTTGTCTTTAGCCTGTCATTTTACCTTTAACTAGCCTTTATTAACTTATAGTAAATATATATTTTTTTTTCTTGAACTACCGCGTGTGCGTTCATTTCTGGTTGCGGAGTCCAAACCACCTGCCTTGCTCTCGGTTCACATGGCGCTGTGCTTTATACATTTTTACAGTCTAGACAACGGTTAAAGGAGTCATAAGTATTCAGGGTTATATTTAGTCTTGGGAGATAATGTAGACAGGTACCCTAAATTAACATGTGTGCCCCAACTTTTTTAATGTGATGTTTGGATAGATTGTGAGTTGTGAATATAGTGAATGATGGCGGATCTGTATACACCAGCCAGCTGTACAGTATTTCCGTCTGATTGTGTAGACCATGTACATGATGAATACTGTGACTATAATGCCCTCCTCCTCTTCTGTCGTCCTCCTCTATCACATTGGTAAAAATTCTCTTCACTTTTATGTCTTGCAGGAAAAAATGCTGCAAAGGATTTAAGTTTGTCCTGGGGCAATGCATCCCGGAGGGTAAGTCACTCACAGGTTGTCAATGGTGCCATTTCCTTTGCATTTAGGACATGTGGGCATTAGTCAGAGCGGAGAGACACTTGCAAAGGTTGGCTTAAAGGGAGTGTATCACCAGATCCCAGGATATTTCACCCGGCAGATAGATAGGTTAGGGTCACCAGAACCAGCATATAACCCCAACCCGGCAGATAGATAGATAGATTAGGGTTACCAGACCCAGCATATCACCCAGCCCTGCAGATAGATAGGTTAGTGTCACCAGAACCCAGTATGTCACCCCAGTCCTGCAGATAGATAGGTTAGTGTCACCAGACCCCTGCATATCACCCCAGCCCTGCAGATAGATAGGTTAGGGTCACCAGAACCAGCATATAACCCCAACCCGGCAGATAGATAGATAGATTAGGGTTACCAGACCCAGCATATCACCCAGCCCTGCAGATAGATAGGTTAGTGTCACCAGAACCCAGTATGTCACCCCAGTCCTGCAGATAGATAGGTTAGTGTCACCAGACCCAGCATATCACCCAGCCCTGCAGATAGATAGGTTAGTGTCACCAGTACCAGCAAATCACCCCAGCCCTGCAGATAGATAGGTTAGTGTCACCAGTACCAGCATATCACCCCAGCCCTGCAGATAGATAGGTTAGTGTCACCAGTACCAGCATATCACCCCAGCCCTGCAGATAGATAGGTTAGTGTCACTAGAACAAGCATATCACCCCAGCCCTGCAGATAGATAGGTTAGTGTCACCAGAAGCAGCATATCACCCCAGCCCTGCAGATAGATAGGTTAGTGTCACCAGTACCAGCATATCACCCCAGCCCTGCAGATAGATAGGTTAGGGTCACCAGACCGCAGGATATCACCCCAGCCCTGCAGATAGATAGGTTAGTGTCACCAGACCCAGCATATCACCCAGCCCTGCAGATAGATAGGTTAGTGTCACCAGTACCAGCATATCACCCCAGCCCTGCAGATAGATAGGTTAGTGTCACAGAACCAGCATATCACCCCAGCCCTGCAGATAGATAGGTTAGTGTCACCAGACCCAGTATATCACCCCAGCCCTGCAGATAGATAGGTTAGGGTCACCAGACCCAGCATATCCCCCCAGCCCTGCAGATAGATAGGTTAGTGTCACCAGACCCAGCATATCTATCTGCAGGACTGTGCTGATATGCTGGGTTTGGTGACACACTCTCTATCAGATATATATATATACCTAGTTTTAAAGGAGTCTTCCAGGCTTAAAAAATTGATGACCTATCCTAAAGATAGGACATCGATACCAGATCTGTGGGGTCTGACATCCAACTCTCCCACCAATCATCAGTTCTCAGCAGCTGATACACAGAGAATGAAGTAGGAAGTAGACAGCGCTGTTCTCTGTGTAGTGGTCAGGTCAGGTACTACGAATCAGCTTCTTTTCACATGAATGGAACCTAAGCTGCAATGACTCAGTTTAGCCACTAGACAGAGAACAGCGCTGTCTGCTTCCTGCTCCATTCTTTGCGTATCAGCTGCTGAGAACAGCTGACTGGTGGGGGTGTCGGACCCTCACTGATAGGATATTGATGATGACCAATACTTAGGATAGGTCAATATTTTTAGACCAGAAAACCCCTTTAACCACTCCATTCTAGCATCTGTCCTGCTGTTTCCTGCCATGGCACAATGTGGGGCGCTGTTTCTAAGGTTGACATCTCTGCTATATTCAAATATATGACAGGGAATGTGTATGGTTAAACATGGCTGACATCTGATGGCTAATCTGTGGAAAGTTATGTCACTTTCTAATATATCCAAAAGGGAAAGTTGTGTGATCTCTATAGAGTCACTTTTATTGTCACCCAGCTTTTCTAGAATCCTGAATGACATAATTGCTTATATATACAGTGACATATCCCCAACATAACTATGCAGGTAGCCATGGACTATGTGAAGTTACATCAGTACCCTGGAAAGCTGGGTACAAAACTAATATAGCTGCCGGTATAGCTAGGATAGAAGGTTATTACCCAGCTTTCTCAGACTCCTGAGCAGCCTAATTTCTTAGGTATACTGTGGTCACTGCATAGCTAAGCAGTTATAGAGTTTCAGAAAGCTGTGTGGGCTCTGTAGTGGCAGACACTTTGGTTGTCACCCAGCTTTCCTAGATTTCTGAACGGCATAATTTTATATATATACAATATCTCCTTTCCTGTATTACAGCATAGCTAAGCAGATACATTGTCTTGTCAGGGACATCTGTGACAGTCCCTTTGTTTGTCACCCAGCTTTCCAAGGCCCCTGAATGGCATAGTTGCTTATATCTACAGTGACATATCCCTCATGTCTGCATCACAACACAGCAAAGCAGAAATCATCTCAGAAAGCTGTGTGATCTTTATAGCAGCAAACATTTGATTGTCACCCAGCTTTCCTAAGCTCATGAATGGCATACATGCTTCTATATACAGTGACATATACCATTCCCTGTATCACAGCATAGCAAAACTAGTATGGAGTCTCAGAAAGCTGTGTGAACTGTATAAAGACAATCACTTTTGTTGTCACCTATCTTTCCTAGATTACTGAACGGCTTAATTACTTAGATATAGAGAGACATACAGTATCCCTCTTTCCTGTATCACAGCACAGCTAATCAGATATAATATCCTGTCTTGGATAGCCATGGCAATCACTTTGGTTCTTTGGTTGTCACTCAGCCTTCCAAGACCCCTGAATGGCATCATTTCTTAAATATTCAGTGCCCTATCCCTTCTGTCTGCATGACAGCACAGCAAAACAGATAACGCAGAAAGCTGTGTGAACTTTATAATGGCAATCATTTGATTGTCACCCAGCTTTCCTAGACTCCTGAACGACACAATGACTTACATATACAGGAACATACACCCTTCCCTGTATCACAGCATAGCAAAGCAAGTATGGATTCTTAGAAAGTTATGTAAACTCTATACAGACAATTACTGGTTGTCACCCAGCTTTCCCAGATTCCTGAATGGCATAATCACTATCGCTATATAGAGACATATAGTATCCCTCTTTCCTATATCACAGCTTAGCTAAGCAGATACATTGTCTTGTCTCAGATAACTGTGGCAATCACTTTGCTTGTCACCCAGCTTTCCTAGATTCCTGAATATCATCGTTTCTTAAATCTTCAGTGACAGTGACAGCATAGCATAACAGATATGATCTCAGAAAGCTGTGTGACTTTTATCGTGGCAACCATTTGATTGTCACCCAGCTTTCCTAGACTCCTGAACGACACAATGAGTTAACATATACAGTGATATACACCCTTCCCTGTATCACAGCATAGCAATACAAGTATGGAGTCTCGGAAAGTTATATGAACTCTATGCAGAGAATCAGTTTGGTTGTCACCCAGCTTTCCCAGATTCCTGAATGGCATACTCACTATCGCTATATAGAAACATACAGTATGCCTCTTTCTAGTATCACACCATAGCTTGGCAGACATTCACAGGCTGTGTGTGTGGCATTGCATGAGCTGCAATACCACACACAGCCCATGCACAAGAGTGGCGCTGTTTCTGGAAGCCAACAGCCATATTATTTCTAATCTCACCTACTTCAATAAGACACGAGAAGACAATATGGGAATTGACTAGTAATCTGTCAGCCGTTCCTCCCGGCACTCGTCCATTTATTCCGACCTAGGTCACTCCTGGCAATGCCGCGTTGCGATGAACCCCTATAGGTTTCTTAATGTCCGTCTGGCAGCCGATGGTTTTGTTCCATGGTCTCAGACTGAAGGCTTCACGTTCTAAGTGGTCTCCCAGGTCGCCCCGGGGCTTAGCAGCAACATGAAGGTGTTAAAATGTTTGCGGTGTATCGTAGCGCGGATTAGGGGATCTTTGGCATCTCGTCCCCAGCTGAGTCATAACTAACATATTAAAATCCATTGCCAGCCCCCATTACCCTCCCCCGAGTGTCCCGCAGTAGATCATATGAAACAGAACTGCGAGAAACGCTTCACTTGGCATCCCAGAGAATTGCTAAAAATCAAGCCGAGCCCCTCTCACTTACTCCCCGCGATGACAGGCCCTTCACCGTACGCGCTCTCTGCCCGGATCCCACCGCCGCCGCCCTGTGTTCACCCCTGGAGCAGGTTGCTGACTTTCACAGACTTTTCGAAGATTCTTTAAGACTGAAAATATTTTTCCAGCGAGGACAAACCCAGCAGAAAATTTCTTCCAGTTTATGCGAAAAGCTGATTTTACCATCCCCAGGTCCCAGTAGGAGGCTTACGAGAAAACCATCTAAATAAAACAAGGCTGAACCCTGCGAGAGAAAACATGTGGAGAGGCCGAGCGCTGAAAAGATCACATTCACTGTGAAGGAAGCCAAAAAATTGTATCTAGACAGGTGCTGAGTCATTCCTTAATATGTCTGTATAGCGGCAGAGCTCCTATTTTTATATGGAGCTCCAAATCACCTGTTTCTTGTGATGATCAATTGTGATTACCTGCACCTACCACTAGGGGAGCTCAAAACCTACATATTTATGTACTATGGTTCCTTTTAAACTATGTATCACTATACAGTCAGCTCCCCCTAGTGGTGACTGCATGCAGCCAGGACTGTATAATTTGATTCTAAGCCCCCATGCACATTGTCAGTGTGCCAGCCATGTTTTTAACAGCCAGCATACCAACCCATTCTTTCATATGGCCCCATACACGAGTCTTTGAACCGTGAGCCCAGAGGCTAAACTCAGAACAGGACCTTTACCCGTCCTTTGTGTGGCCCATGGAGGTCAAGGATGGCACACAGATATCATCCATGTGCCATCTGTGCCGTTTTCTCACAAAGCCATATATGCACACATTCGTGTATCTGTAGGCTAAATAAAGAAGCCTACTTGGGGCCACTTAGCTGTGCAGCTCAGAAGCTACCCCTACTTAGAGAAAGGATGCTACTGTATAGACTTTCTCTTAACGATTGGGTAGAGTGCACCTGAATTGCTCTGCCTGATCATAGAGAGAACTGTGGTACAGATACAGCTGCACAATTCTCACTATTCCTTCCTGGCAGTTATCTCTATGTAGTGCATTAAGGGATCAGTGTTCAGTCTTCTGTTACAGCAACGATAATTCTGGAAAATAGAGAGATGAGGTAGCGCTGGACCACATGTTAAGTATTAATCCTTTCACTGTCCTCTACCAGGGATCTAAAAATAAACATCAGATTGCCATAGACCATCAGGTATAACAACATTAACCCCTACACTGCCCTAGACCACCTAGTATTCTGCCGTAACACCCCAACTCTACCCTAAACCACCAGGTATACTTGCATTAATCTCTATCCTACCATAGACCACCAGGTATAACAACATTAACCCCTACACTGCCCGAGACCACCAGGTATAACAACATTAACCCCTCCCCTGCCAATGCAGGACCTTTGTATAGAACCTTGTCACAGTGGGACAATATAACATTGCCTGGCAAAAACAGATACATAGCGGGATGGATCATACTCATGTTATGGATTCGCTTTCGATGTTTTTATATATAACCGCCATACTTTACTGATGACATAACCACATATCTTCTTTCTATTTTTTAATGTGTTTATGATCTTTTTTACAGATTATGATGTGTGCTCAGAGGCCCCGTGTGAGCAGCAGTGTACAGATAACTTTGGCCGGGTTTTGTGTACATGTTATCCTGGTTACCAGTACGACCGGGAGAGACACAGAAACAGAGAGAAGCCATATTGCCTAGGTATGTATATCATATACATGTATAATCCATAGTACCATGGTCAGGGCCGCTGCTGGAACCAAAATGTGCAGGCCAGGGCCCAGTGGGTTTTGGTGGCCGATGGCAAAGAAGCTATATACTTAGCCCTATAGAACCCTGGTGATGCCGGTGGCTATTTTGGTTGACAAATTTTGTAGCAACAGATGATATAACTAAAATAGACAGCTACGTTTCTAGTGTTTGCCATTTTTTGTGGTTTTTTTTGTAGTCCTGACCTTCATGGTTTATGGGTCTACTGGATTAGTAGTGACGCCTTGTTTTCTAGATTCTTCCTTAAAAGTTTTCTCTGCTTCTAAATTCTCCCTTGAAAGTTGATATTTAATGAAATTAGGAGGAAACAAAACAAGTGAGAACGATTTTCTGCATTCTCCGTCCATTGTTCATATTTTGGAACGCGGATGAAATTATAAACTAATCTTTTAATGTTGTAATATTTTTCGGCTGCACGTGGGTGTCAGTAGATTAGAAGTGAAGATCCTCTGTACAGAGCTCGGTATATTCTGTATATGTCTGCCTAATGTATCCAGTGCTCATGTATCCACAGAGGGCAGTAGTATATTAGTTACACTCGTGGACAAACTTGTTGGTCCCCCTCATTTAATGAAAGAAAACCCCACAATGGTCACAGAAATAACTTAAATCTGACAAAAGTAATAATATATAAAAATTCGATGAAAATGAACAAATGGAAGTCAGACATTGCTTTCCAACCAGGCTTCAACAGAATTTTTTAAAAAAGAAAACTCATGAAACCGGCCTGGACAGAAATGATGGTTCCCTTAACTTAATATTTTGTTGCACAACCTTTTGAGGCAATCCCTGCGATCAAACGATTCCTGTAACTGTCAATGAGACTTCTGCACCTCTCAGCAGGTATTTTGGCCACTCCTCATGAGCAAACTGCTCCAGTTGTCTCGGGTGTGAAGGGTGCCTTCTCCAGACGGAATGTTTCAGCTCTTTCCAAAGATGCTCAACAGGATTTAGGTCAGGGCTCATAGAAGGCCACTTCAGAATAGTCCAATGTTTTCCTCTTAGCCATTCTTGGGTGTTTTTAGCTGTGTGTTTTGGGTCATTATCCTGTTGCAAGACCCATGACCTGCGACTGAGACCAAGCTTTCTGACACTGGGCAGCACATTTCTCTCTAGAATCCCTTGATAGTCTTGAGATTTCATTGTACCCTGCACAGATTCAAGACACCCTGTACCAGATGCAGCAAAGCAGCCCCAGAACATAACAGAGCCTCCTCCATGTTTCACAGTGTTCTTTTCAAGATATGCTTCATTTTTGCGTCTGTGAACATAGAGCTGATGTGCTTTGCCAAAAATTTCGATTTTTGTCTCATCTGTCCATAGGAAATTCTCCCAGAAGCTTTGTGGCTTGTCAACAAGCAGTTTGGCAAATTACTTTTGTCAGATTCAAGTTATTTCTGTGACTATTGTGGGGTTTTCTTTCATTAAAGGAGGGGTACCAACAATTTTGTCCACGTGTGTATATACTTGTACAAAGGGGCAGTATTATAGTAGTTATATTCTTGTACATAGGAGGCAGTATTATAGTAGTTATATTCTTGTACATAGGAGCAGTATTATAGTAGTTATATTCTTGTACATAGGAGCAGTATTATAGTAGTTATATTCTTGTACATAGGAGCAGTATTATAGTAGTTATATTCTTGTACATAGGAGCAGTCTTATAGTAGTTATATTCTTGTACATAGGAGCAGTATTATAGTAGTTATATTCTTGTACATAGGGGCAGTATTATAGTAGTTATATTCTTGTACATAGGAGGTAGTATTATAGTAGTTATATTCTTGTACATAGGAGCAGTATTATAGTAGTTATATTCTTGTACATAGGGGCAGTATTATAGTAGTTATATTCTTGTACATAGGAGCAGTAATATAGTAGTTATATGCTTGTACATAGGAGCAGTAATATAGTAGTTATATTCTTATACATAGGAGCAGTATTATAGTAGTTATATTCTTGTACATAGGAGGTAGTATTATAGTAGTTATATTCTTGTACATAGGAGACAGTATTATAGTAGTTATATTCTTGTATATATGTAGTATTATAGTAGTTATATTCTTGTACATAGGAGCAGTATTATAGTAGTTATATTCTTGTATATATGTAGTATTATAGTAGTTATATTCTTGTACATAGGAGACAGTATTATAGTAGTTATATTCTTGTATATATGTAGTATTATAGTAGTTATATTCTTGTACATAGGAGCAGTATTATAGTAGTTATATTCTTGTACATAGGGGGCAGAATTATAGTAGTTATATTCTTGTACATAGGAGCAGTATTATAGTAGTTATATTCTTGTACATAGGGACAGTATTATAGTAGTTATATTCTTGTACATAGGAGCAGTATTATAGTAGTTATATTCTTGTACATAGGAGCAGTATTATAGTAGTTATATTCTTGTACATAGGGGCAGTATTATAGTAGTTATATTCTTGTACATAGGAGCAGTATTATAGTAGTTATATTCTTGTACATAGGGACAGTATTATAGTAGTTATATTCTTGTACATAGGAGTAGTATTATAGTAGTTATATTCTTGTACATAGGGGGCAGTATTATAGTAGTTATATTCTTGTACATAGGGGCAGTATTATAGTAGTTATATTCTTGTACATAGGAGCAATATTATAGTAGTTATATTCTTGTACATAGGGACAGTATTATAGTAGTTATATTCTTGTACATAGGAGTAGTATTATAGTAGTTATATTCTTGTACATAGGAGCAGTATTATAGTAGTTATATTCTTGTACATAGGGGGCAGTATTATAGTAGTTATATTCTTGTACATAGGGGGCAGTATTATAGTAGTTATATTCTTGTACATAGGGGCAGTATTATAGTAGTTATATTCTTGTACATAGGAGGTAGTATTATAGTAGTTATATTCTTGTACATAGGAGCAGTATTATAGTAGTTATATTCTTGTACATAGGGGACAGTATTATAGTAGTTATATTCTTGTACATAGGAGCAGTATTATAGTAGTTATATTCTTGTACATAGGAGTAGTATTATAGTAGTTATATTCTTGTACATAGGAGCAGTATTATAGTAGTTATATTCTTGTACATAGGAGCAGTATTATAGTAGTTATATTCTTGTACATAGGAGCAGTATTATAGTAGTTATATTCTTGCACACAGTGGGAAATATATTGCAGTTATATCCTTGTTTTTAAATGAGACAAGAATATAAGGGATATTTTGTGTTTGGATTTCAAATGTTTAGATACTTTGATGTCTAGATAAAGAACAGGACTGGGTCACCTCTCAGGCTCTTTAAATACTGAATGTAAATCCCAAAAGCACTTAACTTAAAAGCAGTAGTATCAGGAGAACTCCTTAAGGAATCCAGGTTTGCCCTCTATCCTTTTAATGCAAGCTATACAAGCCTTGCCTTCACAGGGAGGAATGAGGTGAGTTTTAAATGTGAAGATGTCGGAGAAGATTTATCAGATAGAACGTTTGTGATCAGAGATTTGCAATAGATTGGTTCTGTGTCATCAGGTAGACAGAATGATGTGTTATGATGTCACCTGGACAGATTCTGGGCAGCATTTCAAGGCACAGGTGGTTGAAGTAAATTTAGTTTTACATCAGCTTCCAAACCAGACACTTCATTTTTAATGCCGCAGGTCTACCTTAAGATATTATACTTTGGATTAGGAGGTATTGCAGCCTGGTGACAGTCCTGTCCGAGAACTGAATTGCTGGAGGTGTCTAGACTGGAGAATCCAGAGTTATGGATAAACTACATCTTCAGCCATCACAATATAGGCATAGGAAAAGGTCAATATGGTTTCACATGAGGAAAATGTGTTTATACAGTATGAGGAGAGCATATACAGGTTTAGCTTAACCTGTCAGACGCAACGTATGTGCAGCAGAACATCTGTACTGAGACTACTGGTTAGGGCTTGTAAAGTGATGGGGTGTAAACTTCTACAGGTAACAGATGGTGCGGGGGCAAAAGTTCATTTGCAGCACACAAAATGTTTACTGTATACCATATACATGGTCAAATGGCATGAGAAGGCACACTAACTTAAAATGGGGCATATACTGTCTCCTATTTACACTTCCCAATTCTTGGTTCTTGTCTTTGCTTTGGACCTTGTCGTTCATTGCATGGCCCAGTTTGTGACTGGTCAGTTGCCATGTCTTTACTGCTCTACAGTCATACATCTCTGTGAATGTCTCATATCTGCAGGGAGGGAGACTCCCTCTCCTCCCTCACTTCTCCTCTCCATCTTCTTCGTGTTTACTCTTCCCCTGCTTGATGAATGTGCATGATGTCTGGGGTTACTGAGCCATGATCAGCGACCACATCTAAAGAAGGGACACTACCTACCATCCCATTATTGGTTGTCTCTTCCCTTACACCAATGGCAGCAGCTACCTTCTACAATCTTCTGGCTGCTTCTTCCTTCGCCCTGCTGCTCTTGCTATGGCTTGTGACATATCTCCAAAATGGCATCATGCCCAATGCTTATATACAGGACCCCTCCTCTTCGTTTCTGAACTCTGACACTGGTCATGGTCTCCTCCATTGGGTCGGCACTTTCCAGCATGTTCACGCATGGGGCTTTATGTATTGGGTACATTGAGTGTATATGTCCTGGACTTTCCTGGTACATATCCTGCATGTAGTATAAAATAGAAAGATATGTCCACATCTGTATATAGCAGTAGGCTGTATTCAAACAGATGTAATACGTCCAGGTTATATTAAGATTATTATACTATACTAATACTATACTAATACTAGCCTACTAAACTAAACTCTCCGATCTGTCACGCCGTACTGTTTTAACCCCATAACTACTACTGGAACTCTGGTGCTGACCTGTAATAGACTTCCTCGTAGTCATACAAAGCCCCAGGCATCTACATAAGCCTGAGTCTATACATAAGGCTAATCTCACATCTGGCCATTAGAAGCCTCTCACATTCACCTCTGTTCCTCCAGCTTCAGCATACGTAGACATATAACCTCCATATGATGAGACGTATAATTTATTAAACAGAACAGACATATTTTGTAACCAAAGTGTTAGTAATAAACGACATAAAAACACCGTACATGAATTATACGCTCGGAACGCGGCCATCCAATGTAACGCGCTCAACGGGAGGGAAGGCTGGTTGTGAAGATTCAGGCAATAGGAAACATGTGCAGAGCAAATAACCAGAAAGCTTCATTACGGAAACAGATCCCTGCAACATACTGGATGTGTAATGGAACATATGTATCATAAGAAGGCAACATCTATAGCCATGTAGCATTCTGTAAATTTTACTAATTCATCATATCTACTATATAATGATTTTTACGCTGATTTATGTTGTAATTGTAGTTTTTTAGTTCTATTTTTTGTACATGATTTTAAGAAACCGAAGGCTAAGCTTACATCTGTGCCAGAGTCTCCAGCGAAACTGCCAGAAATCAGCGAAGAGAAAAGTCCTGAGCGGAGGACACTTGTCGTTACCAGTGTCCACCACGAACAGCCGATGGACACCCGGCGGACCCCATTATAGTCCATGGAGTCTGCCGTTTTGCGCAGTTAACCACTTTTTGGTGGTTGGGCTCTCTGTCGAACGATGGAGAGCTCAGGGGAGATGTGAACCTTGCCTAAGTGATATAGATGACTTCTATGGTAGAGTGTAGTGAGCGTGCTCTGTCATATATGCTGAGAGAGGGAGGAGGGAGGAGGAGCTGCTGAACTGTTTCCCTCACCTAAAGGTAATGCCGGATCCTGTGTCATCTGCTTCTAGTGTTATAATAAAGATGTTAACTTTTATTGTAATATTGAAGAATGATGATAATGTGAACAAAGCGCAAGCTGAAAAAGTTTAATACCATAGCCAGACCTGGTAGTACTATTGATGACATCATCAGACTACAGTTCCCGACTCCACCGACTCCAACTCTGACTCCTGTTTTCCTACAGCCTGACTTCGACTTTGACTCCTTCATAAATGGCTGACAACCATGGTCAGACAGAAGAAGTAAAGATCCTCAATAAGTCAGTGATTGATTCCTATGAAAGTAAATTTGTAACAAACGATGTATCTAATTAATTATACTATATTAATAATTGTACAATATCAAAAATAATTCATTGGTTTGTCTTGAAGTCGGACTTTTTTCCAATCAAAATTAACCCTGACTCCAAAGCCCTATATACCGTATGTGAATATTGTTTGTGCCAATGTAATGAATTAGCCTACAAATGTCAGCACATTAGTAGTTAAAAATAAAAGGTATAAAAGGTTATAGAAATCTTTTCTGATCCAGAGTACCAAATCCTCTGCATAGACATAGATTTCTAAGATAGCGGTAGATTCCTAACATTCTGGCAGTAACCACTATAGGGAGCTTAGTAGTGCCTAGTGTTATTATTGTGTTCAGTGTACAAACAGTATGCAGCTAGCTCCTAAGCTCCCTCTAGTGGTGACAGGATGCCAAGCTTGTTTATACAGACAATTTGGTGCCCTGGATCAGAGAAATGGAGCTCCTGCTATTATAGATATATATTAAGAAATTAACCAGAACAGAGTTTTGAACCTATCTGAATAAAAAAAATAAAATGGTGTTCAAAGATGAACATTCCCTTTAAGGCTAGAATTGGCTGTTTAAAGGGGTATTCCCACGAACATAACCATTTTTAAATTTGTAGATAATTAAAACGTAAACATTTTTGCAAGTATAAGTAATTAAACATTTTGCAGAGTTTTAAAGATTTTCTCTAAATATCTTGTGGTCATAGTCTTGATCGGTTACCAATGGATACGACCACGAATGCAGGATCTTTCTAAGGTCAGAAAACCAGCAATGATGTCCTTATTGTGGCTGGGATATCTTCTGATACATGTAGTGTCCCTCCTGATAACCCAGCTACAATAAGAAAATCATGGCTAGGTTTTTGATAAGTCCCAGACCATAGAAAGTTTCTACATTTGTGGTCGTATCCATTGGCAACCGATCAAGACAACAGACTGTCACCACTAAGATAGTTAGAGGAAATCTTTAAAACTCTGCAAAATTTTTAACTACTTATATTTGCAAAAATATTTAACTTTTAATCATCTACAAATATAGATATGATTATGATCATGGGAATACCCCTTTAAGGCATCTTATGAAGCACCATAGTATTATCAGCCGGGGTCTGTGATCTTGGACGTTTCTTGATTTATTCATTAGATCTCTATAGAAGCCTTACTATTGTCTCATTCAGAAGGGGGGAAGCTCTTTATAAAGTGTCATGTTAAGTCTTCTAACGTCTTTTAACATTCAGGACAATTTTATGGTGGATTTCCCCTTTAAGGAATACTATCAAAATGTATCCTGTGACATAAGTGACATCACTCCCCTGGAGATACAATGTTGTATTTTAAAGGAATGACATCACTAGTGTCCAAATGTATTATATTTTACTGCCTTGATGTCATACCTCTACAATGCGGCCAGTTTATTAATACTTAGAGGCGGCATCTCTTCTCACTTCATCTAAGCATATATTTGTGATGATTTTTGCAAAACAAATTTATTGAAACGGACTGAAATCACCGCAACCTGCCTGGACACTGCAGTACGTGTTGATGCTGCCACCTAGAGGATGGAGGGTGTGATACAGTCATTTATTCAGGAATTTGCTCAGTAAGCAACTTTTACATGTGTATTTTATAAGGCGTTTGTGCTGCAATGTTAGGGTCTTCTTCGTGCTGTAATGTTAGGGTCTTCTTCGTGCTGTAATGTTAGGGTCTTCTTCGTGCTGTAACGTTAGGGACTTCTTGGTGCTGTAACGTTAGGGTCTTCTTCGTGCTGTAACGTTAGGGTCTTCTTCGTGCTGTAACGTTAGGGTCTTCTTCGTGCTGTAACGTTAGGGTCTTCTTCGTGCTGTAACGTTAGGGTCTTCTTCGTGCTGTAACGTTAGGGACTTCTTGGTGCTGTAGCGTTAGGGTCTTCTTGGTGCTGTAATTTTAGGGTCTTCTTCGTGCTGTAATGTTAGGGTCTTCTTCGTGCTGAAATGTTAGGGTCTTCTTCGTGCTGTAACGTTAGGGTCTTCTTCGTGCTGTAACGTTAGGGTCTTCTTGCTGTAACGTTAGGGTCTTCTTCGTGCTGTAACGTTAGGGTCTTCGTGCTGTAACGTTAGGGTCTTCTTCGTGCTGTAACGTTAGGGTCTTCTTGCTGTAACGTTAGGGTCTTCTTCGTGCTGTAACGTTAGGGTCTTCGTGCTGTAACGTTAGGGTCTTCTTCGTGCTGTAACGTTAGGGTCTTCGTGCTGTAACGTTAGGGTCTTCTTCGTGTTGTAACGTTAGGGTCTTCTTCGTGCTGTAACGTTAGGGTCTTCTTCGTGCTGTAACGTTAGGGTCTTCTTCGTGCTGTAACGTTAGGGACTTCTTGGTGCTGTAACGTTAGGGTCTTCTTGGTGCTGTAATTTTAGGGTCTTCTTCGTGCTGTAATGTTAGGGTCTTCTTCGTGCTGAAATGTTAGGGTCTTCTTCGTGCTGTAACGTTAGGGTCTTCTTGCTGTAACGTTAGGGTCTTCTTCGTGCTGTAACGTTAGGGTCTTCTTCGTGCTGTAACGTTAGGGTCTTCTTGCTGTAACGTTAGGGTCTTCTTCGTGCTGTAACGTTAGGGTCTTCGTGCTGTAACGTTAGGGTCTTCTTCGTGTTGTAACGTTAGGGTCTTCTTCGTGCTGTAACGTTAGGGTCTTCTTCGTGCTGTAACGTTAGGGTCTTCTTCGTGCTGTAACGTTAGGGACTTCTTGGTGCTGTAACGTTAGGGTCTTCTTGGTGCTGTAATTTTAGGGTCTTCTTCGTGCTGTAATGTTAGGGTCTTCTTCGTGCTGAAATGTTAGGGTCTTCTTCGTGCTGTAACGTTAGGGTCTTCTTCGTGCTGTAACGTTAGGGTCTTCTTCGTGCTGTAACGTTAGGGTCTTCTTCGTGCTGTAACGTTAGGGTCTTCTTTGTGCTGTAACGTTAGGGTCTTCTTTGTGCTGTAACGTTAGGGTCTTCTTCGTGCTGTAACGTTAGGGTCTTCTTTGTGCTGTAACGTTAAGGTCTTCTTCGTGCTGTAACGTTAGGGTCTTCTTCGTGCTGTAACGTTAGGTTCTTCTTCGTGCTGTAACGTTAGGGTCTTATTGGTGCTGTAATTTTAGGGTCTTCTAATAATGAGGGTATCCTATGGGTCCCCTTGCTACTGCTTGTAGCAGATGAAAACATCTTACATTATTTTTGATCCTTGCTGGAAATCTGCATTTACTCTCGGACAATAAAAATATTGTGATGCAATTTCTCATTTCCCTACAAGATTGTAAAACCTTCATATTTAATCCATTTATTGGTGGAGCTTTGTCTTGTATCCGTTCTCAATGATGTGTTTACTGCGCCAGACAAAGAGGGTTAGTATAGACAGCAGTTGTCGTGCCAAGGGAAATAGACATCAGTCTGCGAGATCAAGGCCTGCTGGGAGATGTCACTATTTTGGGTGGAGGAATGGTAGTAATGATGATCAGAGATTACAATCTGGATACATATACTGAGCCTGTATCTTAAAGGGGAACGGTCATCACCCTATATAGCAATAAGGGAAGAGAAGTAGCAGTCGCACCTAGGCTCTGTTGCTTGTGGAGGGCCAAAACTCCTTCTGCCATATAAGATCACAGTGTTATCAATTGCTCATGTTATTTGGGGACCTGTTAGAGTTTTTACACTAGGGTCTACAGTAGGAGCTTCAGGTTGCTCCTCTGGGGCGGGCACAGTTCCTCTCTATAATAGGGATTATCTGCTTTCTTATTATACATTGCTGTAAATATCCGAGCCCAATGCCAGGTAGTTGATGTTGAGTCCACCTATATTAGTCATGGACATCATTTCAACCAGTCACATGACAACCTATTCCAACCACCATGTGACTGACTACAATGCTGCACATGAGCAGAAGAGTTGTTTTTTTGTATTGATAGTAGGAAAGATTTCCAGTATCCTCTAAGGAGCGATTTATAAAATTAAAAAATCAATAAATAAAAACACCCACCTCCTTCCTCAAACAAATAGAACTGAGTAGTAATACCAGGAACAGCCATTACAAAAATGATGGCGCTGTGTCAAAGCCCAATGAGCTGATCAGTGACCGTGCCAAGAGTTGGACCACCAATGATTTGATATTGATGGCCCATCCTAGGAATAGGATCCATTTTGTAGTGCTAGAGGACCCCTTTAAATCACAGATGACAAGTCGGATATTTTTTGGCCACTGCATGATGTCATCAGAGTAGTCAGCGGAACTATGTGGTGAGAACCAGCCATTGTCACTGGATCTGGGCGAGGTGAAGAACCTAGTAAGAATATGATCACCTCGGATTCAGTTTTGAGGACACGAGAAAAAGGACTCCAAAAATTTTAGCACAGAGGGAAAGAATTCTATCATTGTAACCACCCATAACATTCATTAGTAAAAATTACCACCACCCAGCCATTAGTCGGAGCAGTCCATTCCCAGATGGACTCTATTTGCCTGTTTCGCTTGGTAACGGCCAGGCCAAAAACAACAATAACAGCGTTACATTGTATTTCTCCTCATTTATCCTTCCTCTGCAATCTTCTGCAAGACTTCCAAAAATCAGATCCTTTATCCGTGAGCTCCTGCAGCCAACCGGGCCAAATAAAAAATAGATGGGAACGTTCTCAACGCAGAAATAATAATAGGAATGGATGGGTTAAGTACTACACTTTCCTGGTGAAAACTGCTCTCTGGTGAAAAGTAAGAGCCTGTTATTGATGTTTTATATAAAAATGGATGTACGATGTGCTGTGTTTGGCAACCGCCGAGAGTCAATCACCACTGCAGAACGTCTCGTAAAACACCAAGATCCCATCTAGAAGGAAAGACTGAAATGTGATATCTCCTTAAGATTAAAAACCACTTTCAAGGCCGGGGCGAGCTCGGTGGAGAGTGCACTCCTATTCTTCATGCCCATATCATCCAATGACTACATTGCGGTCTGATAGATGATCCAATTATTCAGTTCAGCCGAGGACTGTTTAGAGATCTCGGAGGAGACATTTTCATCAGCATCACACGTAGGTAGGACGTAAAGATGTAGCGGCCTCATCAGTTCTCGAGAAAGGGAGAAGGAAATTTCACAATGTGGTCCAAGATTCTGGAGGAATCTTTTTTTGCTGTCCCCGAAGTCATTGTGGATGTGTCCTTGGACGCCCAACAACTAGTGTGGAGAAAGCAATTGTCTGAGGCTTGAGGAAGTCTCAAGAAATTAATATGTTCCTCCTCCTGCCAAGTGTTCCCGTAAAAGTCATGTTCTTCAGATGTATCCAGGGACGTTGTGGTTGGGTGGACCATGCTCTAGGTATGTGCTAGGATTTCCCTCTCATATGTATAAATGGTCATGGAGTCTTCTGCCAATTCTATTTGGCTGTTATCTCTGCTTTTATGAAAGCTTGTGTGACAACCAATATGGCCGTGTTAAATAAAATTGCTGCTGTGGTTACAATATTCATGTGAATGAGATGTAAAGAGTTAATAACACTCACTATATTTACCTATACTATAATTGCATACACTATACCATCTAGATTTGTGCACAAGTGGTACGTAATGAGTAATATTGGATGAACCAGATCGCAACAAGCCAGATTTGTTACAATTTTTCCAAAAAGTTTAGGCTTCCAAAAATTGAGGTTTGCTTTACATACCTGCCATCTTTTTTCTGTTTTAACCCCTTCCCGACATCAGCCGTACTATTACGGCAGAAGTTGGGTGTTTAAATATGGCGACTGCTCAGGTATTATCTGACGATATTATCTGTGATCGGAGTCTATTCTGGTCGTGGATATTAACCCTTTCTTTATAGCCCTTAAAGTACAAAAAGTGCCCTACCACTAGTGACCCCATTGCCTCCTCTGGTTCTTCTGTCGGTACTACTCCCGTACAGGGAGATTGCGAGAGCTGTCCGGTCATCTTGACAGCTGAGAGCCTTGTGAAGCCTCCCAGGCCTGTCTTAACTACATGTCTATTGAGGCTTGCCTGTGGCAGGCCTCAATAGGCATATAGCTATTTACTCATAGACTGCGATACAGTAGTGTTACAGTCTATGAGACAAGAGATCTAAAGATTGCAGACTCAAGCCCTCTTGGGGGGGGGGGGCTTAAAAAAAAGTTATAAAAATATTTTTAAAAATATTTTAAAAAAATATATAAAAATTCAAATCACCCCCCCTTTCCCTAGATCTCAAATAAACATAAAAAAATTATACATCTCCTCGTCGAAAATGCCCTGTCTACAAACATGTAAAAATATACAACAATACAGCAAACACCATGGCAGGAAAAAAAATCCAGATATTGCCATTTTTTCACCATTTTGCCTGCCATAAAAAATTAAATAAAAAGTGATCAAACCTTCCCCAAAATGGTATATCTAAAAAGCTTATCTGACCCTGCAAAAAAAAGACTCCTATGCATTCCCATACATGGAAATATGAAAAAGTTACGGATGGCTCTAAGAAATTTTTTTTGCAAAGTTTTGGATTTTTTCAAGGGGTTAAAACATAAAAAAAACTATATAAATATGGTATCCCTGGTATGCCTGCACCGTAAAAATTAAGCCCATCAGAAACGCAGTTTTTCTCCAATTCCACCCTATTCTGAATTTTTTTCCAGCCTCCCAGTACATTGTATGGAATATTAAATGGTACTATTACAAAGTATAATTTGTCCTGCAAACATTAAGCCCTCATATGGCTCTGTGAATGGAAAAATAAAAAAGTTATGGCTCTTGGAAGACAGGGCGTCAAAAATGAAAATCAAAAAAGGCCTAAGGCGGGAAGGGGTAAAAGAGCAGGGAAGGTGTAAAAATTAAAAAAAAAAACATTTACTCACCCTTCCTGGTCTCCATCATGACATCCTCCAGTGTTCCAGTGTTCTTCCTGGGCTGTCCATTACTTCTTTGCTGAGATCTGTGATTGGGCCTCAGCAGTCACCGAGAGTCCCATCAATGTAACTTATTGGTGCTTAGTCAAGACTCCTGAAGAGCAAATTGGTGCCAAATGATTTTAGAGATTCTATAAAATGGAAACAGGTGATGTATCCCTGCCTAATTGGCGAAATTTGCCCACTGGGACTCAGAGAGTAGTGTCCAAATTTATTTTCATCCCAGTATATCTTAAATAAAGAACAGTGTAATTAAGCAAATTATCTTAACCCAGATTCCCTATCGTTTTGTGTACACAGCTCCTATACAGACATATGGATCTTCATGGTAACAGGCTCTGAACTCTGTGTAGTTTGGCAGACTTAGTTTTTTACATCTATTATTTTTTCTAACATACATTTGGTAGTTTAGCAAGGTGTATGCTAAGAAGACAACCTGACTACAGGATCAGACTACCCGTGGTTTGTTTGTTGTCTGTTACCATGGAGACGTATAGATCTCCATAGGACAAAGCTGCTTATTTTTCATTTTAAAAAGTGTTTTCAAAAGTGGACGTACAGTTTATGGCTATAAGAAAGTTGGGTCTCTCCTCTTTCCTGATAAAACTGTATCATCCTTTGATGGTATTCTTTGTGTCTTACAGATATAGATGAGTGTGCGCTGAAGAATCAGACCGTCTGTTCTCAGATCTGCATCAACACTCAGGGAAGCTACAAGTGTGAGTGCCATGAAGGTTATTTCTTGGAAGAAGACAGTAAAACCTGTACCAAAGGAAATCAAGGTAGGACTGTGGAAAGGCAAAATGCTGAAAAATCCAAACCAGAAACCCCCTGAATAGTGTAGTAACCAAGTAGGGGGCAGAAAGTTTCGTAAAATATTTGATAACGCTCAGCTTCTTAAAGGGGTTTTACCATCTCATTAAGTGATGGCATCTCTGTATGCTGGATATGCCAGTACTTTATAATCAGTGGTGATCCTAGCTCTGGGACCCCCACCAATATTCAGCCCTTTGGCCCCTATATACAAGGGGACTGTAGCACAGCTACATTCAAGTGAATGGGGCCAACTGCAGTTCACTGCACAGTCAGGTGGCCAGGAGGCAAAATCAGATCCTTTAGAGGTCGGACCCCTACCGACCATAACGCGTCATCACTTTACAAAATGGGAACACCACCCCTAGTGGTGGCAGCAGGCATGTACATTTCAACTGTCTGTGGTGAAACGGAAGCAGTGCTTTAGTAGACCAGAAAGTAATGGGTAAATGCTTTTGGCCAACACCATACCAGCTGTTGAGTACTGTATTGGGGCCCATGGTGAGAAGGAGCATAGCACTGGCCCGATTTCTCTATCCCCCTTCCAGCATTTCCCCCACAATTATAGAGTTTGTGCATTGTCACCAATAGGGGGAGCTATTTAGCTTTATAATATCAGCTCTATTGCGCTACCCCTAGTGGTGACAACTAGTATTTCATCATTTTAACCTGTGACTGTGTAAATGGAAGCAAGATCTCCAGTGGCGTACAAGGTAGTCCATAGCAAAGTGAACCTCACATTTTAGGGTTTATGCTGAGGACAGAGGGGCAGGTGTTTCTTCCTCTGCATCCTAGCTTTTTGCTCTGGCCAGGGAAGACCTAATAGTAAAGAAAATTAGACCACTTAGGACCCGTAAATTTATACAACCCCCCATATAAACTGCAACCCCCTCCCCTTATGTCACTGCATTTAGTATCAGTTGTCACTATTGCTTTAGTCACGTTACGTTCCCTCCGCAGAACAAGAATTCAGAATTTTTTGTAGTATACAAGGAAAAAAATAAGCCTTGTCAGGACCATTATTATAATTTAGAAGGTTAGATACATGCGGCCAAGCAGCGCAACATAAAAGCTTGAATAAAGTGTAATGAAAGATAACGCATCTCCCCTGACAATACGCCGAGCGGGGGGTCACCTATCCGCAGCGTTCTTCAGGTCAGGTCTGGAACATTTCGAATTTCACATATCTTCAGAAACAGCAATGTTAATCTCATTTACGTTGTCTGGAACTGCTTTAGAAATGAAGATGAATATCGGCCCAAGTATTTAATGGATTGTGTTCTCCGAGCGTAGATCAAACGCTGCTTTCCCCGCTGCTCTTGGAGTTTTCAAGAAAATGTTTTATGCTTTTCATATTTTTCTAATTTATTACCTGCAATACATAGAAGTGGGTTAAACCAATAATAATTATTGTTACAAATTCAAATTGAAAACACATTGGCACTGCGCAGCCAGCGAGCGCGGTACTACAACATCCATCAGCCAAATAAATTCAATACTCATCCCTCGTACCTACAATACCAGGCCGATAGCTGCTAGATTGTAAGGATCTGCTGCTTCACGTGAGACGACATTCATGGTATGAGCACAGCACCACCAGTTGGTCTGATGTAGGTGCCAAAATTTGGTAATTGAAAAAAAAAAAAAAGTTTTTGTTTTTTTCTGAAAACATAAAATTCATTGCACATAAAGAAGGAAAAACAGACATAGGGCAAATAAGTTCTTAGGTTTGGTTGCTATTTGGCTGCTTTTTGGTCAGATTGGAGGTCCTGGTAGTAAAGGAAATGGAAGCAAAAAGTATAACTCATTCCCTAGCTCTGATATGTAACTGACCGCTACATTTCTAGCTCTGTTATGTAATAGACTTCACCTTCTTTAGCTTTACTATGTAACAAACCTCTCTTTCTCTAGTTCTCCTATATACAATACACTCCTTCTCAAGCTCTGCTGTGTTACATACCACTCTATGTCTATCTCTCCTATACACCAGACCACTGCTTCTCAAGCTTTGCTATGTACCAGACCACTCCTTCACTAAATCTCCTATATACCAGATCACTCTTGTTCTAGATCTCCTATACACCAGATCACTCCTTTTCAGAGATCTCCTATAGACCAGATCACTCTTTCTCTAGCTCTCCTATGTAACAGACCACTTCTTGTCAAGCTCTGCTATGCAACAGATTGCTCCTTCTCTAGCTCTCCTATACACCAGACCACTCCATCTTTAGCTCTTCTATGTAACAGACCACTACATCTCTAGCTCTATGTAACAGACCTCTCCTTCTCTAGCTCTTCTATGTAACAGACCTCTCCTTCTCTAGCTCTTCTATGTAACAGACCTCTCCTTCTCTAGCTCTTCTATGTAACAGACCACTCCTTCTCTAGCTCTTCTATGTAACAGACCTCTCCTTCTCTAGCTCTCCTATGTAACAGACCTCTCCATCTCTAGCTCTTCTATGTAACAGACCTCTCCTTCTCTAGCTCTTCTATGTAACAGACCTCTCCTTCTCTAGCTCTCCTATGTAACAGACCTCTCCATCTCTAGCTCTTCTATGTAACAGACCTCTCCTTCTCTAGCTCTTCTATGTAACAGACCTCTCCTTCTCTAGCTCTCCTATGTAACAGACCTCTCCATCTCTAGCTCTTCTATGTAACAGACCTCTCCTTCTCTAGCTCTTCTATGTAACAGACCTCTCCTTCTCTAGCTCTCCTATGTAACAGACCTCTACATCTCTAGCTCTTATGTAACAGACCTCTCCTTCTCTAGCTCTTCTATGTAACAGACCTCTCCTTCTCTAGCTCTTATGTAACAGACCTCTCTTTCTCTAGCTCTCCTATGTAACAGACCTCTCCATCTCTAGCTCTTCTATGTAACAGACCTCTCCTTCTCTAGCTCTTCTATGTAACAGACCTCTCCTTCTCTAGCTCTTCTATGTAACAGACCTCTCCTTCTCTAGCTCTTCTATGTAACAGACCTCTCCTTCTCTAGCTCTTCTATGTAACAGACCTCTCCTTCTCTAGCTCTTATGTAACAGACCTCTCTTTCTCTAGCTCTCCTATGTAACAGACCTCTCCATCTCTAGCTCTTCTATGTAACAGACCTCTCCTTCTCTAGCTCTTCTATGTAACAGACCTCTCCTTCTCTAGCTCTTCTATGTAACAGACCTCTCCTTCTCTAGCTCTTCTATGTAACAGACCTCTCCTTCTCTAGCTCTCCTATGTAACAGACCTCTCCATCTCTAGCTCTTCTATGTAACAGACCTCTCCTTCTCTAGCTCTTCTATGTAACAGACCTCTCCTTCTCTAGCTCTTCTATGTAACAGACCTCTCCTTCTCTAGCTCTCCTATGTAACAGACCTCTCCATCTCTAGCTCTTCTATGTAACAGACCTCTCCTTCTCTAGCTCTTCTATGTAACAGACCTCTCCTTCTCTAGCTCTCCTATGTAACAGACCTCTCCATCTCTAGCTCTTCTATGTAACAGACCTCTCCTTCTCTAGCTCTTCTATGTAACAGACCTCTCCTTCTCTAGCTCTTCTATGTAACAGACCTCTCTTTCTCTAGCTCTCCTATACACCAGACCTCTCCATCTCTAGCTCTTATGTAACAGACCTCTCCTTCTCTAGCTCTTCTATGTAACAGACCTCTCCTTCTCTAGCTCTTATGTAACAGACCTCTCTTTCTCTAGCTCTCCTATGTAACAGACCTCTCCATCTCTAGCTCTTCTATGTAACAGACCTCTCCTTCTCTAGCTCTTCTATGTAACAGACCTCTCCTTCTCTAGCTCTTCTATGTAACAGACCTCTCCTTCTCTAGCTCTTCTATGTAACAGACCTCTCCTTCTCTAGCTCTCCTATGTAACAGACCTCTCCTTCTCTAGCTCTTCTATGTAACAGACCTCTCCTTCTCTAGCTCTTCTATGTAACAGACCTCTCCTTCTCTAGCTCTTCTATGTAACAGACCTCTCCTTCTCTAGCTCTTCTATGTAACAGACCTCTCCTTCTCTAGCTCTCCTATGTAACAGACCTCTCCTTCTCTAGCTCTTCTATGTAACAGACCTCTCCTTCTCTAGCTCTCCTATACACCAGACCACTCCATCTCTAGCTCTCCTATGTAACAGACCTCTCCTTCTCTAGCTCTCCTATACACCAGACCACTCCATCTCTAGCTCTCCTATGTAACAGACCTCTCCTTCTCTATCTCTAAAGATCTTGAAAATGGTGATAAACTGAAACATAAAATCTATTAGAATGCTGCAGAGCGTCATTAAACAAAAATTCCAGATTTCTTCTAAAATCAGCTCCACACTTGTCTGTGGACTATGTCTGGTAGTCAAGTGACTAATATTACATTGCAATACCAGACAGAGCCATGGTCAAAGGTGGCACTGTGTTTGTAAATCTCAGACAACCCTTTAATGATATATTGTATTGCTGTATGTTTTCACTATATTCAAGTATCAGTTCTGTCCTCTACTACAAAAATCTAATCGCTCTGAGAACAAAGACGTCATTTCCCAAAATGATTTCACCAAAACCTTAATAATGTAAAATAAATTCTAAAGACAAAATGTGATAATACCAGATATCTGTCAGCACGTGCCGCTCGCACGTTCAGAGAATGTGATATGTTCATTCTAGTCTCACAAACATTACTTTACTTACAGGAGAATTTGAACAATCTAACAACGTGTTGAAACCAGGAATTTGCTCAGATACTTGCAAGGAATTTCACCAAATAAAACAGACCGTCTTACAGCTGAAACAGAAGGTAAATGATGAATCCCATACCGTATACCCAGCTGAGACAAGAGGACGGTACACAGATATGAAACACTAAAGCCTCGTATTTTCAGATTGCTTATTCCATATCTTGAAAGCAAAGAGTCAATGAAGGGATACAGAATATGTATATAGATATGAAGCAGTATTATAGTAGTTATATTCTTGTACATAGGAGCAGTATTATAGTAGTTATATTCTTGTACATAGGAGGTAGTATTATAGTAGTTATATTCTTGTACATAGGAGCAGTATTATAGTAGTTATATTCCTGTACATAGGAGCAGTATTATAGTAGTTATATTCTTGTACATAGGGGCAGTATTATAGTAGTTATATTCTTGTACATAGGAGCAGTATTATAGTAGTTATATTCTTGTACATAGGGGCAGTATTATAGTAGTTATATTCTTGTACATAGGGGCAGTATTATAGTAGTTATATTCTTGTACATAGGAGCAGTATTATAGTAGTTATATTCTTGTACATAGGGGCAGTATTATAGTAGTTATATTCTTGTACATAGGAGCAGTATTATAGTAGTTATATTCTTGTACATAGGAGCGGTATTATAGTAGTTATATTCTTGTACATAGGAGCAGTATTATAGTAGTTATATTCTTGTACATATGAGCAGTATTATAGTAGTTATATTCCTGTACATGGGAGCGGTATTATAGTAGTTATATTCTTGTACATAGGAGGCAATTTTTATTAAAGTAAAAACAAAACATAAATACAATTAAACAAAAATTCTTCCAGTAATTTCAGACATTTTGTATGTACAAAGAAGGATCAAACAAGAAAATAATTAAAGCAAAATCAACTTAAAGAGTCCACACCTGTTGGAGAAGAAAATGTAAAGAACATACGGTAAAAGTAAATAGATCAGACTTAAAACTAGATCCACTTTCCTCCATCACAGATCAGAGTCAGAGCTGTCCTGGTAACCTGCTGTTTCCATGTCCGATTCGGCGTGCACCTCAGCTCGGCGGGGTCTCCTTTTAGTAGGAGGATCACCCTCAGATTCCTCATCATATTCTGCCATCATTTGTTGAATTTTCCTGTCTAGTTCCTCTTCTCCGTCTGATTCTGATAGAATATAGAACCTATTTGCCGTTGCTGTGACATCGCCCGTTCTATCTACTCTCATCCTAGTTGGTTTTTGGACAGTGGTCCACTCACCCTCAGGCTTACGGCTGGATTTGTCTTTTTTTTCTTCTCTTGGCAGTGGTGGGTGACAGATCTTACCACACAGATTACACCTAATGTTCTGGCAGGTAGCGCTCACATGGCCCATTTCATTACACAAGTTGCATTTTACCATGGTGCACACACTCGCTATATGACCGGCCTTCCCACACTTAAAGCATCTGCGCGGCTGACCAGCATAGAAGCAGACGCCTTTCTCTCGGCCAATAAAGAATGAGTTGGGCAGATGTTGGGTTACGTTGTTGTTCTGACGCAACTTAACCAGGACCTTCCACCCACCAGTCCAGATCCCGTCTTCTTCCCTGTTCTTAGTAAGATCGGATATTACGTCGCAGTGTCTCCTGAGCCAGATGACAATGTCCAGAGGGGGAACGGCTTCATTCCAAAATATAATCGTAACATTTGCTGTATCTGGCCTAGAGATGGGGATGAAGCTGAACTTATTCCAACCCTCAGTATCTCTGAACCTGGTGAGATTAGCCCAGAAACGGTCCAGATCAGACATCAGCTTAAAGCTAACATCATACCCAGTGTCGGACTGGGATGTCTAGGGCCCACCAGTGGAATTGCTTCTAGGGGCCCACCATCAGGACTCCTGCAGATCAGCAGTACCGAGACAGGGCGCCTAAAGGTAATAACATGTTGGGAGCCATGCTGCTCACCCGCCATACCATGTGCACCACTGCACTACCTAAACCCACTGCTACACCCTGTATGGCAAGTGAACAGCGTGGCTCCTAGAATTGTTACCTGTAGCCTCACTGTCCTGGAAAAGCTGATCTGCAGAGGTCCTGGCTGTTGTATCATCGCAGATGTAATATTGATGGCCTATCCTAAGGACAGGATATCAATATTAGAAAGATGGATAAATCCTTTGAAGAGGTTGTCCAGGAATTGGCGCAACCCAAGTCCCATGTGGGAGGTATAAAATAAAAAATAAATAAATAAAAAAAGCATACTCACCTGTCTCTGGTGCTCCGTTGTCCACTGCCAGGGTCCATTCAGTCTCGTGCCGGCGACTCCTTGCTGGGAGTCCTGCACCTCATGTGACCATGAAGACCAATTAGGTACAAGATTTCCAGAAATGAGAGGCCACAATGAGACCGAACAGACACAGGCAGGGGACAACGGGGTGCTGAGGACAGGTGAGTATGCTTTTTTTGAAATTTTTTTATTTTTACACCTCCCAGGCAGCCACCACAGTGGTCGCTCTAGTTTATGGACAACCTCTTTTAAGGGGTTGTCTGGGCCAAATTTTTTTATGGCCTCTTCACTGGTCCCCCCATAATGTATGGGGAACAGTGATGGGGTCATTATATTGTGTGGGAGCAGTGATGGGGCTAACATCCTGTGGGGGGGACATTAAACTGTGTGGGGTATATTAAAGGGGTTGTCCAGGATTAATCTTTTTTATGGCCTATGCTCAGGATAGGCCATAAATACCTGATCGGTAGAGGGCTGACACACAGTCCCATCATCTGTTCAGAGCCACTTCCGGCGCCCGTTCTGTACACAACACAGGGCCGGAAGCAGAAAGCTTCATCCGCTGTTTAATCGCCCATCGCCTTCACTGCAGCTCAGCTCCCGCTGACTTCAATAAGTGCTGAGATGCAGTGAAGGTGCCCGGGTAATATGCAGTGGACAGAGCTTTTGGCTTCTGGCCCTGTATTGTGTACAGGACGAGCACCAGAAGTGGTTCCGTACAGCTGATCAGTCCGGGTTCAGCCCCGTACAAATCAGGTATCTATGGCCTATCCTGAGGATAAACCATAACAAATTATACCTGGACAACCCCTTTAATATATCCCCCTAATGCGCCACACTTTAAAGAGGTTGTCCAGTATAATTTTTGTCTTTTTTCTAATTAGTCTGGGGGAGGTGAATCCCCCCCCCCCAAAAACAAACAAACAAACAAACACACTAAACATACCCAGCTATCCCCGGTCCTCCGGTGTCAGCAGGTCCCAGCATGGTCCGGTCCTGCAGCTCCGCTGTCTTCTTTTGCCGGTAGTCCTCACTGGCTGTGACGTCCCAGGTCCCTTCCTTTAGGCCGCTGATTGGCCTCAGGGGTCATGTGACGTCACAGGTAGTCACGTGCAGGGGGAACTTGCGCTGGAAGAAAACAGAACTGCGGGCCGAACCACACTGGGACACACTGGGGACAGGAGAGAAAGTTTGAGGTTTTATTTTTTTCACCTGCTCCGGTGTAATTAAAAAAAAAAAAAAGTTATCCTGCACAACCCCTTTAATGTCCCCCAAGCTATTGGCCACCATCACTGCCCCCCCACCACAATATAATGACCCCATCAATGGTCCCCATACAGTATAGGGGACCAGTGAAGGAGCCACTGTACGGGGGGGGGGGGAATATTGAAGGGGCCACTGTATGCCCATACAGTGTCCCCTTCACTGGTCTCCCCTATAGCAGTATTGGAGTTTCTGCGACTTAGGTATTGTTATGCTGAAGCCCTAGAGCAGGCACCAGCAGAGCAATACAGTGAGAAATTAGCTGGGGTGCGGGGGGAATTACAACTCTCAACAGACCCAGAGCATCTGGAGATGCTGGGGGTTGTAGTTATCAGAGTGGTCAGTGAAGTTAAAAGATTTGGGGGCAAAATAGGGGGAAAAGTTGTTTTTTTGTTTGCGTGGTTAAGTTGTACTTACCTTTCACACTGTTGGTCTGGGCTCCTATGCAGAAAACCGCCACTGGGCTCCCTAGAGTGAATTCTTGATAGTGACGGTTACGGGTGCTGCAGCGATATCTCAGATACTTGAAAGAGATACAGCTTTAGTACCCACAACTGCAGTTATCAAGAACATGGTGAATGAGCAGCGCAGCACCCGGCATGTAAACAATACTGGGACAGTATAATATGCTCCGCCGTGGCCACCACGCAGCGTTATATGCTCCGCCGTGGCCCCCACACAGCGTTATATGCTCCGCCGTGGCCCCCACGCAGCGTTATATGCTCCGCAGTGGCCCCCACGCAGTGTTATATGCTCCGCAGTGGCCCCCACGCAGCGTTATATGCTCCGCAGTGGCCCCCACACTGTATTATATGCCCAAAGTGGCCCCCACACACTATTTGCTGCTCCTCAGTGGCCCCCACACAGTATTATATGCTCCTCAGTGGCCCCCACACAGCATTATATGCTCATCAGTTGCCCCCACACAGTATTATATGCCCACAGTGGCCCCCACACTGTATTATATGCCCAAAGTGCCCCCCACACACTATTAGATGCTCCACAGTGCCCCAGAGCCAGTGCTATTATTATACTCTGGGGTCTCCTCAGACCCCAGAATATAATAAGTAGAGGCCCAAAAGAAGGGATTAAAAATAACAAACACTTATACTCACCTTGTCTTACCTCTCCGGGGCATCCTCGCTCCGTCCTGCTGTCTTTCCCATCTTCCTTGGTCTCCACGTCCTGTGCCCCAGATGTCACCGCTGGGGCCTGCGATTGCACCTCAGCGGTCACGTGGGGCGCGATGACGTCATTACGCTGGCGCGCTCCATGTCACCGCTGGGGCCTAACCACAGGCCCCTGCAGTGAGGCCGGAAAAGTGCCGGAAACAATTCTGAGCCCAGGACAGCCAGGTGAGTATTTTTTTCTTTGTCACTTTCCCTGGGCTGGTATCTAATGGAAAAGTGGCCCTGCCCCTTTCCATTCACAATAGGTATAACGGTCGGGGAACCAGGCTATCATGGTAGTCCGGGGCCCCGGCCATTTCCAGTGGGCCCCGTACCACTCCTGTCACAATTGCAGCCCTTGCGACCACGATCGTTACGCCACTGTCCATTGGTCAGGGGCCTGATCGGGATGGTCAGGGGCCTGATCGGGATGGTCAGGGGCCGCATCGGGCCCCTGACCGTCACGATCAGACCCCTGACCTTTGCATTGGCAAAATGAGTACTAATAGTGGGGGCTCGGGGACCACCGGGGCATTCACCGGTTCCCGGGTGGGCCAGTCCGACCCTGATCATACCCCTGGCGGTCAGGAAGATTTATCACTGCCAGGATGTCAGTCGGCAGGAAGCCCATCTGGGTACATAGGAGCCCTCTGACCACAAACCTTCTATCAGGCAGATCTTCCTTGGCACCTCTGTGCCTAAACCTGACTACATTCCTCCTCTTGAAAGCCTGGCCTGTATAGTTCGTGCCTGACGTAAAAGAAGGAGCACCGCGGCTCCAGGCATTTCCAGAGGAGGCATGGCCAGATCCGCCATCTTGGCGTGCCTGTGGGCGCTGTGTGGGCTGCTGAGCACCTGCACTACGAGGTTCTGTTACTACATTAGTAACTAGAGGGGGAAAGTCCTGTACATTGGACTGTGCTGTGTCCGCCCCACCATCAACCTCTATGTCTGCAATATCAGCAGACTCCAGAGACTGGACTGTAGAGGGGCCTGACACCATAGATGGTGAAGGATCCCCCCCAGAATGAGAAACACTTTCCCCTGCTGCACCATTATTATATACAAGATTATCTATCATTTCAGACATATTAGACAGACAGTCAGTGGCAGCAGAGTCCAGACTGTCCCACACACCTACAACCTGAGACCCCAAATGTGCTACTGCCCCAGTACCTTCAGGTAACAGTGCACAGTCCTGCTGAGATAACCTGCCTCCTGGGACTTGTAGTGTCTGCACAGCTGCTACTTCAGGCAGGGGTCCATGATCTTGCTGTAAAGTGCTGGTTGCTGGGACTTGTGGTGCCTTGCCAGGAACTGCTGCAGGTCTTTGCTGTGGCCCAGCATTAGCTGCTCCTTCCCCATACAAATTCCCTTCCTTAAAAGGGAAACTTGCTGGCTGCAGAATGGGCTTTGCATGGGACTGCTGGCCGCTATCTTGAGAGGGTTCAGACCTAGAGCGAGATGATGGTGACTTCTGGTATTCCTCAAATCGCTGCTGGTTTCTGTACGATTCTCCCACCGTTCCCATTTGCTCCAGTACAGTCTCGGTCTCCTGTACGTTATCGGCGAGCTCTTTCGCCATTGCGCTCAGCTTCTTGTCCACTAATTCCTCTCTCTCAGGTTTAGCAGCCCTTATTTTATAGGCACAATCAATCTGTCTCTGCAGAAATATTTTACCCGCCTTTAATGTATCCAGTCTCCTGACCAGTGCTGGGATCTCGTCTGCCAGGCGCAGTTCAGGTTCACGCTCAGCGGCTGTAACAGTCTGTGCATTATTGGGTAGTTTTGCCGGCTGGTTACTCACAGTTTGGCTTCTGGTCGGTGTAGCCTGTGACTTCTGGCCTGCTGCGGCTGTTGTCACTGCCATGGGGCCACAATCTGCAGGTTGGGGACTATGTCCCAGTTTGTTCCCAGTGACCGCACTACTGGTACCATGAGGCCTTCCTGCTGGTCTCACTTTGGTCTCATCCACAGCCTTCACTACAGTTTTGCAGTTTCCACTGCCAGATCTTGTCCGCTCAGATCGCACCAGTACAGGCCGCTGCATGTTCTCCTGCATGGTCTGTTTCTCCAGGGACGTTCTCCTCTGTCTGCAGGAGGGTGGAGTGGACGGGACACCTGTAACCTGTAATGGCATCTGCACAGGCTGCTCGGCTTGCTTCTTCTTACAATCAGGTATTCTGTCTGGATGCTGCACAATTACATTGGTAGGTTGTTGTACCGTACCTCTGCTTGCTTCTGTTACTGCTTTCTTTACCATAACTTTCTTCCCATCTTGGCTTGCACTGGGACTGCTGACACCCTGGACATTACTTCCATTCCTGGAGACTTTGGGATTTTCATCCGCTAGCTGTGTTGCTGGGAATTATTTCCCAGTGTAGGCCTTGCAGCCTGGGCCTTGCTAGGGGAGCTGCCCCACCCAGGGTGGCCCCAAACCTGGGCTTTCTCCAGACATCAGGAGACTCAGGAGAGCTACAGAAACACAACCTCACAGCTAGGAGGCAGTATTATAGTAGTTATATTCTTGTACATAGGAGCAGTATTATAGTAGTTATATTCTTGTACATAGGAGCAGTATTATAGTAGTTATATTCTTGTACATAGGAGACAGTATTATAGTAGTTATATTCTTGTACATAGGAGCAGTATTATAGTAGTTATATTCTTGTACATAGCAGCAGTATTATAGTAGTTATATTCTTCCACATAGGAGCAGTATTATAGTAGTTATATTCTTGTACATAGGAGCAGTATTATAGTAGTTATATTCTTGTATATAGGAGGCAGTATTATAGTAGTTATATTCTTGTACATAGGAGCAGTATTATAGTAGTTATATTCTTGTACATAGGGGGCAGTATTATAGTAGTTATATTCTTGTACATAGGAGCAGTATTATAGTAGTTATATTCTTGTACATAGGAGCAGTATTATAGTAGTTATATTCTTGTACATAGCAGCAGTATTATAGTAGTTATATTCTTCCACATAGGAGCAGTATTATAGTAGTTATATTCTTGTACATAGGAGCAGTATTATAGTAGTTATATTCTTGTATATAGGAGGCAGTATTATAGTAGTTATATTCTTGTACATAGGAGCAGTATTATAGTAGTTATATTCTTGTACATAGGGGGCAGTATTATAGTAGTTATATTCTTGTACATAGGAGCAGTATTATAGTAGTTATATTCCTGTACATAGGAGTAGTATTATATTAGTTATATTCTTGTACATAGGAGCAGTATTATAGTAGTTATATTCTTGTACATAGGAGGCAGTATTATAGTAGTTATATTCTTGTACATAGGAGCAGTATTATAGTAGTTATATTCTTGTACATAGGAGCAGTATTATAGTAGTTATATTCCTGTACATAGGAGCAGTATTATAGTAGTTATATTCTTGTACATAGGAGGGGTATTATAGTAGTTATATTCTTGTACATAGGAGCAGTATTATAGTAGTTATATTCTTGTACATAGGAGGCAGTATTATAGTAGTTATATTCTTGTACATAGGAGCAGTATTATAGTAGTTATATTCTTGTACATAGGAGCAGTATTATAGTAGTTATATTCTTGTACATAGGAGTAGTATTATTATAGTTATATTCTTGTACATAGGAGCAGTATTATAGTAGTTATATTCTTGTACATAGGAGGTAGTCTTATAGTAGTTATATTATTGTACATAGGAGCAGTATTATAGTAGTTATATTCTTGTACATAGGGCAGTATTATAGTAGTTATATTCTTGCACATAGGGGTAGTATTATAGTAGTTATATTCTTGTACATAGGAACAGTATTATAGTAGTTATATTCTTGTACATAGGGCAGTATTATAGTAGTTATATTCTTGCACATAGGGGTAGTATTATAGTAGTTATATTCTTGTACATAGGAGCAGTATTATAGTAGTTATATTCTTGTACATAGGAGCAGTATTATAGTAGTTATATTCTTGTACATAGGAGCAGTATTATAGTAGTTATATTCTTGTACATAGGAGTAGTATTATAGTAGTTATATTCTTGTACATAGGAGGTAGTATTATAGTAGTTATATTCTTGTACATAGGAGCAGTATTATATTATATATAGATATATTATTGTAAGTAGGGGATGGCTAATAATGGTTAATATAATATGTTATGGCTATCTGAAACTGTAACTTGAATATTAATGCACAAAAAGTAGCCAGAAATAATCATGTGATCATGTGATCGTTAAAACGAGTAAATACTTTAGAAATTGCTAGTTTTTGCTAGGTCAAAAATATTTTGTGCCTAGGGACTTAATATATAGCAGGAGCTCACAGTGGCTTTGATAACAACTACTTGGGGGCATTTTAGTGTACACATTCATTACATAGTCGGCATGTTCATTCTACATCAAAGAGTTAATCAAATCCAAGGAGAAATACCAAATCCTAAGAAGCTCGCAAGCCTTTCTTCATCAACATAACACATATGGTATATGTAATGGAAAGGCACTGGAATGTGGAATATAATACCGCTTATATACACTATATGAAAATAAACAAGGAGTCTTAGGTGATACATATTGTTTGCCATTAATATGTCCATGACCATGACTATGCTCCTGTGCCCCCCGTCTGGCATCAAGTAAAATGTTATAGGTTGTATTGTATATGTCACATTTTTCCTATATGTGCTTGTCCTTTCAAAAATGTTGTAGTCTGGAGACAGCCATATTGGAGTCCTTCCTACATTGTCTGTATAGACAGTCCAGCAGGTTGTGTGCTTTATGGCAGCTGCAATGAGAGAGTCAATCTGTACAGAAATATCATATATAGACATTGGCAGAGATTTGGTTTGTAGCAAACTGGATTCAACCTGAATTTTCTAAAAGTTTCCGTTTCAAACCTGAAACTTTTGGGGTTTGCCACCCACAAATCACTATTATTCTCTGGAATCTCTTTAGATCCTAGAGCATAAGCAGAAGTCCAGGAAAGGTGCAGAAACTTACTAAACCCTGATACTCCTTACCTCATCTCTCCTGGGCTCCCTCACAGTCCTCTTCTGGCCTTCTCCGACCTCCTGGGTGACATCAAAGGGTCCGGAGTATCATTGAAGATTAGGGATCAGATGTCATGTCAGGTCCCTGAGGCCAAGTGATGTCACCCAGGGAGCCGGAAGAGGCTGGAGGAGGACCAAAGAGGACCCCAAGGGAGCGCAGACTCCGTGAGAGAGAACAGCAGAGGTGAGGGAAGGTGAATATCAGTGTTTATTATGTCTCTTCCCCTTCCTGGCTCTGAAAACAGACAGACTATCCTTGTGAATATTTGTGAACTGAGTCTTCCAATCATCCATCTCTAATCATATACTATTACAGTCTCGGGAGGAGCAGGGGCACGTCTTCCATGAGGCGACCTGAGGCGATGGCCTCAGGCGGCGCTTCATGGAATAGACTGAGAGGAAGGCATTTTTTTTTAATCAGTCACTACTTATTGTGTTATTGGAATAGGTAGTTAATTTTTATTCACCTGTCCACACTCCTGTCAAGGCCGCCCTCTGCTGCCTCCTCTAGGTGGCGCTACACTTGCGTCACGATGCTGAAAAACGCTGGGACGCTACCAACAGAGCCCCGGGATTCTTGAGCGTCAGCTACAGCATGTCCTGGAGGTGGCAGCAGAGGGGGGGCCCATAAATAGGGGGATCATATGATGTGCGAGGGAGATAAAAAAGGTGTCATATGCTGTGGGGGGCATAAAAAGGGGTCGTATATTGTGTGGGGGCTATAAAAAGGGGTCATATACTGTGTGGGGGCCATAAAAAGGGGTCATATACTGTGTGGGAGCCATAAAAAATTGGTAATATACTGTATGGGGTGCATAAAAGGGGGTCATGTACGTGGGGGCCATAAAAGGGAGGGTCTTATACTGTGGGGGTGGCATAAGAAAGGGATCATATACTATGGGGGGCAAAAAAAAAAGTCATATACCTTGTGGGGGGGGGGGCTAAAAAAAGGGGGTCATGTATTGTGTGGGGAGCTAGAAAAAGGGGGTCATGTATCATGTTGTAGGCCAAAAAAAAAGGGGGTGTTATACTATGTGGGGGTCAATTGAGGAGATTTTTTGATCTGCCAATGTCCTAATTATGAGGGCCCCATCATGCAACCAACAAGAGCTGGGTTGAGTAATTTTTTTTTTTTTTTTTTTGGAAGGGGGGGGGATATATCTAACTTTTTATATCCTCGGGTGAACGTACAGATGTAGCAGCCTCCATCTTGACTGTACAGGGTAGTCACATGTCTTCTCATTTTGCAGGGCTCGGCCGCTCATTTACTCTGTATTGAAGTGGACGTCTTGTGCAAATCGCATATAAACAATTTTTTCATGGATGAATGAAATGTTATTATATGATATCGATCAATATAGTTACTTTTTGTTCCTTTTAGCTGGCCTTGTTACCGAATAGTGTATCTGAATCCAGCAAACACATCACAGCTGATAAAGTGCTGGCCTCCACCATGTACGTTCAGGGACCACCTGGGTTACCGGGAACGCAAGGACCTCCAGGTAAGACTACAAACACATAGAACTTTTTGTGTGTTTATTAGTAAATTCTAACCATGTGTGCAGAACTTTACTATACAGGAAATGAAAATATAACCAGGGGGGCAAGTCCAAAAGAATATGGATGGATAAGGCAAAAGATTTACCTGACCACAATAGTAAGCCTGGCCAAGATCTCTGGAGTGAACCAACCATTCCTTACATTAGCAATATACAGACAAAAAAGTCAAAAATGCCACATACTATGAAACTAGAAACATGGAAATATATAAAAATGTACCTGCTGAAGTTTTACCATAGTCAATTATGTTACATCTTAAAGGGGTTGTCCATTTTGGACAATCCTTTTTTTGCTAGAAGGGTCCCCTGATGATTTGTGCAGGGTCCCCTGATGATTTGTACAGGTTCCCCTCATGATGTGAGCAGGATCTCCAGTGATTTGTGCAAGAACCCAGTACAAAGAGTTTACTTTCCCTGCAGCGCCACCACAGGTTAAATTAAGTATTGCACAGTTTTATAAACATTCAGGTCCTCCAGAGTTAGAGACACTTTTTCTTTCGGAACTGGCTAATAGATAAAGATCTAGAATTAGGTTTGGAGGACAACATTTTAAAGGGTACCTGAGTTTTCATGAAATGTTGAAATATTTGCAGGGTCTTACTGGGCAGTCTGTTCTCTGGCAGTATAAGCCTTCATACATGGTGTCCTATCAGTTTTTCTGCATTTACAATAAGGAGCAGTCTGCCCCCCTCGCCTCCATTATAACTACAATTGGTTTATGTAATTCTGCCAGCAGAAATTGTACAATAGCAAACAGATGTCTGACAAAAGCCAAAGTGACCATAATATAGGAGATACAGGAACACTAAACTGCAAATACAGGGCATGATGCAGCTAAAAAGATCCCTGACACAGGAAAAGAGCAATATATGTACACAGTCCATAAAGCTACTTGCTGTCTGTGAATAATATGCCATCTGTAATATCACAAGCAGTCAGGAGTATATACAAGTACATAGAAAACTTTTCTTACATTGTAAGCTGTGAGATGTGCTGAATGTTTAGTCCAGTGCACAGAAAAAGTAGTTTGCAGACATGTGTGGAGGCTGTGAGGAGAATCAGCCCTTCCCCTCTCCATTCACTTTGTGAAGAAACTAGTCCCCCCTCCTTGCACTCCCTGTGAAGACATCTTGCTTTTTAATGGCATCTATGGATGGGGCTTTCTAAGTAACAGGGAGTGAACTGCAAGTTAGCTAGACGGGAGATACCTAGTGGTGGGAAATTTAGAGAGGTTTTTCAGGCAGAAAAAAGCAACATTTTTAATTATAGTGCCTTACATTTTGGTTTAGAATCACATGATCTATTACATGAGACTAAGTTTTCTAAAAAGTTACTGACCATTTAATAAAAGTTTTATACAAATGTCTTTGAAATTAAATCTTATGAGAAATGCCATTAATAATGTAGGCTGAAATGATGCCTGCCATTACTTCGGCCAAGCTACTTCCCTGTTGTTAGCCTAGGGCCAGTCTTGTTAGACTTTACGATGTATCAGAGCTGGATAACATCTATATAGGTCTGTAAGACATTGCATCTTTAGCAACCTGTCTGTTTAGGATTACTAACTCTAACCAATAATATTGTAAAAAAAAAAAAAAAAAAAACTATTTAACAATTATGACACTTTTCTTGAAGGATTACCTGGTCCAAAAGGAAGTGCAGGTCAGCCTGGTCTGCCTGGACCACCAGGTCCTCCGGGCCCACGAGGATTCATGGGACCTATGGGGCCTTCTCCAGAAATATCTCATGTTAAACAGGGGAGGAGAGGACCAGTGGTTAGTGTTGTGTATCATCTGTCTATCTATCTATCTATCTATCACATCTATTTATTTATTTCATATCTATCTATCTCATATCTATCTATCTATCTATCTATCTATCTATCTATCTCATCTATCTATCTATCTCATATCTATCTATCTATCTCTCTATATCTATCTATCTCTCTATATCTATCTATCTTCTATCTATCTCTCTATATCTATCTATCTATCACATCTATTTATTTATTTCATATCTATCTATCTTTTATCTATCTATCTATCTATCTATCTCTCATATCTATCTGTCTATCTCATATCTATCTATCTCATCTATCTATCTATCTCGCGTCTGTGTCTCTGAAATCGGATTCTAAAATAATCTGTTCATTTGCAGGGACCTCCGGGAGCGCCAGGGAAGGATGGATTAAAGGTTAGTAACAGTCGATGACACTATTGTTGGGAGTAGTGTTTGGTGACCATATCAATTTTCATTTTGGGTTCAGTTGGTTTGGTCCCAAGATTCGTATTGTTCCAAATAAATTTGTTTCGTATCTGCAGTGTAACGGCCCTAACATTTGTGACAGCCGCTATACTGCAGTGCAGGGGTTGGTGTATAGTGGCCCTAATGAACATTCTTTAGGCCCAGTATATCGCATCTGTATAGCAATCCAAATGAACATTCATTAGGGCCGCTATACACCACCCCATTCACCACCCACTGTGCCTAGGGAGTGGCGGTATTCAGCCCAGTATTCAGCCGTGTTCATCCCTAATGGCTATATTGGAATGTTTGTTAGGGACTCAGGAGTGTAGGAGGCCTCCGGTCGCTCAGGCACCTACAGCCAGAGAGTCCATAGGGAAGGCTTATTACCGTCCTTGCCTTCCCGTATACTGTATACTCACCGCTCAATGAGTGCTGTGTGCACAGCTATGGGAGTCGCTATGATGTGACTCCCCTCTGACCTGGCTTGGGAGATGGGTACTCCGAGAGCTGCTGGGTCCTAGAGGATCGAGATCAGCTCTGGAGCACAGTATAGGATGCCTTCAGTTAATTTACATGGTAGAATTAAATCAATTGGTGTTGTCAAATAAAGGGCATTTGCCTCTTTCTTGCCACCCATCATGGATGCCGTTATAACTCTCACAGAGGTTGTCACCTGACTCCAGGATACTAACCATGATACACACAACCCTTGTCTCCATGTCACTACATAGTTGGTTAATCTATCTGGTCTGGACTAGGGATGAATGAACCAATTCGGATAGAACAGAATTAAACTCAAATTTTACAAAACATTTCTCTTTGACCTGAATTTGAAACTTGGGGTTCGTCGCCTACAAAACACTATTATATTATGGGGGTCTCCTCAGGGTCACCACTCCGGAGTCACCCCTGAGACCTGTGATTGGGCCTCAGCGGTCAGGTGGGGTGTGCTAACGTCATGACACTTTGACCCAGCTGGACGCCGAGGAGAGGTGAGGGAAGGTGAGTATAAGTATTTGTTATTTTTACTCACCTCCCCTGGGCCTCCATTTATTACACTCTGCGGTCTGAGGACATCTCGGAGTATAATAATAGAACTTCCGATTCATGCCAAAAAATTTCAGCCTGAGATGATTCGGAGGGTGGAACCTCACAAATATTCGTCAAAACAAAACTAGTCTCTAGTCTAGAGACTCTGGCACAAATGTGAACCTAGCCTAAGAGATCTGAAAAAAAAAATCAAAAAGTTTCTTTTAAATACTCGGGTCCTTATCACACCATATTTTACTTTTTCAGGGTGACAGAGGAGCTCAAGGACCAAGAGGACTTCCGGTAAGTAGAAAAGATGTTGTTATGTTCTATCTCTAAATATAAAAATACTTTGCAGGAAAATTATTGAATTTTAGCGGGGGTTTTTGTCCATTGCCTTCACCTCATCTGGGCTCTGTGCAGCCTGCCGGTCATCAATTACTCCTGTTGCCCTGGCAGCACAGTCTGGTCTGGTCTTAAGCCCCCCTTTGCCCCTTACTTGTGTAAGACCACTGTGGGTTCAGGACAATATTCACTATGTGATGCCCATAAAAAGGGACAAAATGAACTGTGGATAACAAAAAGAGAGAGGTGCATTGTCAGCAGAGACATAACCTGAAGATCCTGGGACTGAATAAAAAAATTCTGTAGCATGACCCCCCACCTGCCATATGACATTTATAATACTGGTGCCTATTTATGTAGCAGAAGGTCATTTGAACCTCCAAGAGCTAGGGCCAGGGTGTGATAGCTACCTACTCACGACCTATAGCTCCACCCCTTTTTGTCATATTTTAAAGGGGATGTCCAGGATTTTTTATTCATGGCCTATCCTTAGGAGTTGACATCTGATCCCCGCACGTTCAGCAGGTCAAAGGTGCGTCCACTATGTGTACTGTACAGTGCATCGAGACAGAAGCAGTTGGCTCTGTGCCCCATATAGTGGGCGCCAATACTGCAGATCAGCTCCCATTAACTTCAGCTTCGTACAGGTGTCAGAAGTGACCCTGAACAGCTGATCCATGGGAGAACCGTCTGCCGCCCCCACCAATGACATATTTACTTACCCTAAGAATAGGCCAAAAATAAAAAAATTCCTGGACAACCACTTTAAGGTTCTTTTTGATTTTCTAAATTAAAAATTGAACCAATTTTGCAAAAATACCGTTTTATGTATACATCTGCTATGCAGCCAATTTTTTGTCAATGTAAACTCTGTTGCATCCTCAGGGCCCCCCGGGTTCCTTTGACTTCTTGTTACTAATGATGGCCGACATCCGGAACGATATCGCAGAACTACAGGACAAAGTTTTTGGTCGGCGATCACATTCTTCCACTGAAGAGTTTCCTTTACCTCAAGAATTTTCCAACCATCACGACTCAGTGGACTTTGGTTCTGGAGAGGACTATAAACAGAGGACTGTGTCAAAGAATCTAAGAACAGACAAAACAAACCATCATTAACCAATGACGGGCCGGGGGTGGGGGGAAATAATTTTATATGTTTTCAATTGTATAAATCGATGCACTGATAATGGAAAGAGTATCTATTTTTGACTTTTTGAGTTTAATGTTATTAATATTATTATTTGTATTAATATTTTGCTTCTTGTTTGTACAGTAGCTCTGCTTTAAGAGTCATATTCCGAAGAGGTCAACTGGAGATCTAACTTGCTATATTCACAGAGGAAGTAAATTCATTTTTTAGGAATTTTTTTTGGAAAATTTCAAAAGGTCCATAGACCAAGTAGAACCCTTGTGTTGCTCCAAATGGGAACTTGTTGCAATACTACTAGAATTAGAAACTTTTTTTCAATACATTTAAAAAAAAAAAATTCTATCAGGTAAAGTTGATGATTTACCAAAAATACCAATATTTTTCACCATGTTTGATTCTTTGGGTTTGGCGAAAGCTTGTCTCACTCTCCTCTTTGATATAGTGGGGAAAAAAGTATTTAGTCAGCCACCAATTGTGCAAGTTCTCCCACTTAAAAAGATGAGGCCGGCCTGTAATTGTCATCATAGGTAGACCTCAACTATGAGAGACAAAATGAGAAAACAAATCCAGAAAATCACATTGTCTGATTTTTTAAGAATTTATTTGCAAATTATGGTGGAAAATAAGTATTTGGTCAATAACAAAAGTTCATCTCAATACTTTGTTCTATATCCTTTGTTGGCAATGACAGAGGTCAAACGTTGTCTGTAAATCTTCACAAGGTTGGCACACACTGTTGCTGGTATATTGGCCCATTCCTCCATGCAGATCTCCTCTAGAGCAGGGATGTTTTGGGGTTGTCGCTGAGCAACACGGACTTTCAACTCCCTCCAAAGGTTTTCTATGGGGTTGAGATCTGGAGACTGGCTAGGCCACTCCAGGACCTTGAAATGCTTCTTACGAAGTCACTCCTTCGTTGCCCTGGCGGTGTGCTTGTGATTATTGTCATGCTGAAAGACCCAGCCACATTTCATCTTCAATGCCCTTGCTGATGGAAGGAGGTTTGCACTCAAAATCTCACGATACATGGCCCCATTCATTCTTTCATGTACACTGATCAGTCGTCCTGGTCCCTTTGCAGAGAAACAGACCCATACATGATGTTGCCCCCCCATGCTTCACAGTAGGTATGGTGTTCTTTGGATGCAACTCAGCATTCACTCTCCTCCAAACACGACGAGTTGTGTTTCTACCAAACAGTTCTACTTTGGTTTCATCTGACCATATGACATTCTCCCAATACTCTTCTGGAACATCCAAATGCTCTCTAGCAAACTTCAGACGGGCCCGGATATTGTACTGGCTTAAGCAGGGGGACACGTCTGGCACTGCAGGATCTGAGTCCCTGGCGGCGTAGTGTGTTACTGACGGTAGCCTTTGTTACGTTAGTCCCAGCTTTCTGCAGGTCATTCACTAGGTCACCCCGTGTGGTTCTGGGATTTTTGCTCAACTTTCTTGTGATCATTTTGACCCCACGGGGGTGAGATCTTGCAGGGAGCCCCTGATGGAGGGAGATTATCAGTGGTCTTGTATGTCTTCCATTTTCTAATTATTGCTCCCACAGGTGATTTCTTCACACCAAGCTGCTTGCCTATTGCAGATTCAGTCTTCCCAGCCTGGTGCAGGTCTACAATTTTGTTTCTGGTGTCCTTCCACAGCTCTTTGGTCTTCACCATAGTGGAGTTTGGAGTGTGACTGTTTGAGGTTGTGGACAGGTGTCTTTTATACTGATAACAATGTCAAACAGGAGCCATTACTACAGGTAATGAGTGGAGGACAGAGGAGCCTCTTAAAGAAGAAGTTACAGGTCTGTGAGAGCCAGAAATCTTGCTTGTTTGTAGGTGACCAAATACTTATTTTCCACCATAATTTGCAAATAAATTCTTAAAAATCAGACAATGTGATTTTCTGGATTTGTTTTCTCATTTTGTCTCTCATAGTTGAGGTCTACCTATGATGACAATTACAGGCCGGCCTCATCTTTTTAAGTGGGAGAACTTGCACAATTGGTGGCTGACTAAATCCTTTTTTTTCCCCACTGTATACCATAGTCGCCATTGTTAAGGATGAGAGAGGAAAAAGTGAGGACATCCCCTGTAGATACATTACCAAGTCCTCACTTACTCATTTGTTTCCTATTACCTTTAGATACGATATAGATCACAGCACAGCAATTTTTTGTTGTATTCTAGAACAATGTTAATTTCTATGTAAATTATTCAGGGGCATTTGGGATGAAAATAGGAAAAAGGAAATATTTAGAATTAGTCTACATATAAAAGTTGTGTCACTGTGTACATACATTACATTACTTATCCTGTACTGATCCTGAGTTACATCCTGTATTATACTCCAGAGCTGCACTCACTATTCTGCTGGTACAGTCACTGTGTACATACATTACATTCCTTATCCTGTACTGATCCTGAATTACATCCTGTATTATATTGAAGAATACAGTTTTAAGATGGGCACATGAATAGCTGGTCTTAATAAATTCCACCCAGTGATTCTACCAGCAGAATAGTGAGTGCAGCTCTGGAGTATAATACAGGATGTAACTCAGGATCAGTACAGGATAAGTAATGTAATGTATGTACACAGTGACTGCACCAGCAGAATAGTGAGCGCAGCTCTGGAGTATAATACAGGATGTAACTCAGGATCAGTACAGGATAAGTAATGTAATGTATGTACACAGTGACTGTACCAGCAGAATAGTGAGTGCAGCTCTGGAGTATAATACAGGATGTAACTCAGGATCAGTACAGGATAAGTAATGTAATATGTATACAAACTGTGTCATCTTTTTATGTAGAACAATTCTATATGTAATATATAACACTGTGTATAAAGATTGACATAGAATTAAACAAAGATCTTCAGCAGGAAGACATAAGTTGTCTGGCTAGTATATACATGTATATTCCTTGGATCAGTGCCGTATACTCAAGGGTAATAGTTGTGTATGCGACATGGAGGTGATGTCTAATCTCATGCCTCTCTATACTGGTCAGTGACTACATTGGTCCCCACAGGTGCAAGGAGACTGATGATAGTCATTCTCTAGCAAAAATGACAATTGCTAGGCAACAGCTTGAACATATTTGAACTCTGCTTAACAACCATACAAAATTAAGGTCTGTAGTTCTAGAATGTTTGAACGAATTTGCAAGAAATAACATTTGATTTGTAAATTTTTACTCTTTTGTGCCCAAACCCATAATGTATATAAAAGCAAGCGGTACTTTTCTCAAGAAATTGCACAATATTGGAATACTTTAGGTACTTGTTGTATACTACTGACTGTGTATTCTGTAGTACATCGTAAGCAGTGGTATATTATTATCCTTGTGTTCTCCCTCCCTTCTGCTGCTCCTGTGTCTTATCGTATACTTTATGGAGAAATAAAGGTGGGGACAGTCATTCCAGTAACTTCCAAAATAAAGATGGTCATTTGGTGGGTATTCCTTGCCAATTTTCTCAATTTCCCAAGCCTCTTCCCCTTGCTAGTCCTACTCTTCTCTTGGTAGTCTTCCATAACACCATCCATGTGTCTAAACATGGTTGCCATCACTTTTGCCACAGAAACAGCAGCACAAAGCCTTTTTTGGAGGTGGAATACAGAAGGTTTCTACACTACGCTTTGCATTTTGGTTTCATCCATAGTAACAATTTGGGTCTGGAAAGTTTTTGGAAAGCCACATGAGCAGAACAAATCCTTTAGTAGACATGTTTTCTGATCACTTGTGAACATTCTTGGTGCCCATCAATCTTTCTCATGTGGATAAGTTAAGATTAGAGATGAGTGAATTGAAGCTGACGAAGTGGAATTCGATCCGAATTTCAGGAAATCTTCAATTTGCATCGAATCCAAATTTCCTCACGCTTCGTGGTATCGAATCGCATTTTAAACTAAGGACACGTCGGAATAGCCTTTAGAAAGGCTATTCTACTCCTACCTTTGCCGTTGCATCACGCCCCCTACGATGTCCTGGTCCTCTTCGCTTGTGTAGGAAAATAAATCAAGATGGCTTCTGGACATATGCAGAGCTGCTCGTGTGGGAATAGAAAAAAGATGGCCTTGCAATGTTTTATTAATAATAATAATAATTTTTATTTATATAGCTCCAACATATTCCGCAGCACTGTACAATTTGTAGGGTTCCAGTACTGACAAAAAAGATACATTACAAAGAAATAGTCAATTCACACACTGGGACTGAGGGCCCTGCTCGCAAGAGTTTACAATCTATGAGGTAGAGGGGGTGACACAAGAGGTAGCAGGGGCGGCAACAGACGTAGCATTGCTTATACAATGGTCAGACAATTCTGTAATAGAGGTTACTGTCATTACACATATATAAAGCTGTATGAGCCGTCACCAGTTGTGTCCTGTAACGTGCAGATGGTGCCTGGACATATAAAGTTAGTCTAATACGGCATCATATCCTGTGAGGTAATGTTGGAGCATAAACAGAGGAGGGTACGTTTTAGGGATTCTAACTACGGAAGGGTTTACATTAGGACATGTGATAGGCCTGTCTGATAAGATATGTCTTTAGTTTACGCTTGAAGCTGTGGAAATTGGGGGTTAATCTGATAGTCTGGGATAGGGCATTCCAGAGAAGTGGTGCAACTCGGGAGAAGTCTTGTATACGAGCGTGGGAGGTTCTGATAATAGAGGATGTTAGTCTTAGGTCATTGAGTGAACGGAGAGTACAGGTTGGGCGATAGAGATGAGGGAGGAAATGTAGGGAGGTGCAGCATTATGGAGAGCCTTGTGAATGAGGGGGATAAGTTTATATTGTATTCTGTATTGAATAGGCAGCCAATGTAGTGACCGGCACAGAACGGAGGCATCGCTGTAGTGTCTAGACTGATAGATGAGCCTGGCCGCCGCATTCAGAATAGATTGTAGAGGGGAGAGTTTAGTAAAGGGGAAGGCGGATTAGTAAGGAGTTACAGTAGTCAAGGCGAGAGTGAATCAGGGCAACAATAAGTGTCTTTAGTGTATTTGTGGTAAGGAAAGGGCGGATTCTGGAGATGTTTTTGAGGTGGAGATGACAAGAGCGTGCGAGTGATTGGATATGGGGGGTGAAGGAAAGGTCTAAGTCAAACAAAACACCGAGGCAGCGGGCATACTGCCTAGGAGTTATGGTAAGGCCAGAGACTGCAATGGAGATATTAGGGACAGATCTATTAGATGGTGGAAACAGCAGTAATTCAGTCTTTGAGAGATTCAGTTTCAGATAGAGCGAAGACATGATATTTGAGACAGCAGAGAGACAGTCACTGGTGTTCTGTATTAGTGCAGGGGTGATGTCACGGGATGACGTATATAATTAGGTGTCATCAGCATAAAGATGGTACCGGAAGCCAAATCTAGTGATGGTTTGTCCAATGGGGGCTGTGTAGAGGAAGAAGAGCAGGGGACCTAGGACCGAGCCCTGAGGAACCCCAACGGCAAGCGGAAGAGGGGAAGAAACAGAGCACGCAAATGATACACAGAAAGTGCAGTCAGAGAGATAAGAGGAGAATCAGGAGAGAGCGGTGTCTGTGATGCCGACAGAACGGAGCATAGTGAGAAGGAGTTGATGGTCAACAGTGTCAAATGCTGCTGAGAGATCTAGAAGGATAAGAAGAGAAAAGTCACCTTTGGATTTAGCCGTCAGGAGATCATTGGAGATTTTTGTGAGGGCCGTTTCAGTAGAGTGCAGAGTGCGGAAGCCAGATTGTAAGGGGTCAAGAAGAGAGTTAGCAGAAAGATAGCAGATTAAACGAGAATAGACTAAGTGTTCCAAGATTTTGGAGATAAAAGGAAAGTCAGAGACGGGTCGATAGTTTTCTTCTTCGCAAGATTCCTGCCACGATGAAGCTCTCTACAGCTGAATATGCGGTGGTACTGTCACCCAATATCCACGTCTTATCATCAGAAATCTCTTGCACTTGAGTCCTACTTTACTCACACCACTTCATTGACTTGAACAGCCTATAAAATTTTTTAAAAATCTAGAAATTTGGCATACAAGTTTAGAAAGATATAGATTGCCTCAAATTTCAGTTCTCAGAACAGATTCAGAGTATGAACTTTTTGAATGACTTTCGTAGTAGAGTTCACAACAGGAGGACCCACACCCTCTTGGCGCAGGTTCATACCACCTAACCCTCACCATGTGTGTGATTCATTAGGCCAGCCATGTGCCCCTTCTTATCTTCATAGTCTTGTGTCTGACTGTATACATCCTTGCCAAATCTCTCTGAACATCTGGGAGGTTTGCAACGGGCTATGTAACGAATAGACATTACCAAAAGGTAGTGAAGGAAAAGTGGGCAAATCTCCGGCACCTCCAGGGTGCTTTGTCATTGTACATGTGACATGAGCACTTTATGTTCCTGAACGATCTGTAATCCAGCCACTTTGGCTAATCTCCACCACAGGCCTGGGATTCTGGGTTGTTTGTCACAGCTGAGGGTAGTAGTTCACTTGACTATGGTGTTAGGAAGGTTGGATACGGTGACATATAAAGAACTATTTCCAGGTGTCAAAGCTTCCTGGCTTGAGGTCTCCTTTGGTTTGTCGCTTGGTTTGCTTTCCTGTTTGGACCCCTGACTCCATTTGGTGCATCCCCTGGCCCTACACTCCTTGATTCCTGGCTTTAGCTGGCAATTTTCTGTCTACGTCCAGTATCCACAGTGGTAACTGATCAGAAACTATCATGAGGACCTTCACCAAAGTCTGAAGCTCCATAAAGAGGTCAAGGGTGAAGACCTTTCACAACTCAGTTCGGCTTGTACCCGTTTGACCAGAGGGCTCTGGAGGGAGTCCATGCCGTATTACAACTACAACAAAGTAGGCATCTAAGCTGTTGCATACCATATTTCCAGTCTTGCAAGCCAACGGTTGATGGTTCTTTGGAGCATTCAGTTCTCATTTCCTCACAAACCAGCGCACACCTGGAAGTTTTCGATGCCCCCCAGCCTCTACCCCATAGTCGGCTTCCTGAGCGAGGAGTGCATGTTCTTCCAGATTTCTATGAAGCAGAGAAGAATTTCCCTCCTATCCACATGGCTAGACTGACTGTTCCCTTTCCTGGCTTGTGTACCTGGCGTATGGTCTGTGGCAATGCGGTTTTGGACTATGTGTCTGTTTTTCTCTTCCCTTGTTAGTCATGTAACACAATAACACATCCGCTGCGAGCATGACGTTTCCTGATAAAATTCGGCAATGATAGTTTATATTATTTAACTCTTTCCTAACCGCTTTTTGTAAATCTCTCTTTCATGTAGGCAAAACCGAATTACTGTGTACATGAAAAAATTCTGCAACAGTATGGAGTATAAACAATGCTCTGTGAGCTCCACAGACGTATGATACATTGTTGCAGACTAGCAGAGAGATTTGTGCAATGGTGATGTGCTGAGCTCACAGAGCATTGTCTAGACTGGATACAATTGTATCAGCTGAGAGCAGGACCAGCCATGTACAGGATTACTGGCCAAGTCTTCTCATTCACATACGGCAAGCTTATATCTTGAAAATGGAAAGGAATGGAAACACAAAGTATATTAGAAAGTTGTAGAACTTTCCATGTACACACTGACTAAGCGCTCTTTGTATAAAGTCAGAAAACCCCTTTAAGCCCTGTTCAGCTCAGTGGGAACTTACATCAATGGGATATTATTTTGGAAGCTCACAGCTAGCAGATGTTCCTTGAAGGCTACATAGTTGTGTAGTAAGTTATGTGGGAAAGATACAGATCTGTACGTAATCCAAACCCACTAAGGGAGAAAAGTAGTTAAAATGTGAACAGCGGTGTGATAAAACTCCATGTTACCATACAGCGAGCTGTCAGAGATCACCACCATGAAACATTCACTACACTAAACCGCCTTAGTTAAAAAAAATCCTAGAAGATTCCCTTCTAAGGGGGTTGAGGTGTTATGGGGTGTCAGAATGGATAGGTATGCAGCATTATGAGGTGTAGTGGGAGTCATAAAGGGTCACAAAGCTACTCTTTATAAACCCCAATGTCTTTCCTTGCCTTATTTTTAAGTTGGTGATGTCCAGAAATGTGTGTAGGATAGGATATCATAATGTGATATGATAACACAAAGTGATATGCTATCTATCCTATATTTGTCTAGGTGCAGCCACCTAGTGGTTGCTTTGTGTGCTGCATTCTCTCAAGCGTTTTGCTATGTTACAATATTGTGTTCCATAGGTGTCATCAGATGAAGTTACATTAGAGCTAAAGTTAAGGGTCAGCACATTTGTATCTGCCATTATGTCTAATGACATAATGTAGATGGTGCTAGGCTCTAAGGCCCGCCCTTCTGACAGTGGAGGGATATCTGTCCCGGAAAGAATGGAACCAATATCTCTGGTGCCCGGGACATTCTGGGAAAGCTAACTTCAGGTGCTATGTGAGAGCAATGCTTCCTTATGCCTCTGTACTTATGGTATGGTATTACATACAGCATTTTATGAATCAAAAAACCCTCTATATGCAAAAACATAAAAAAATTGTAAACATCTGTCATAATAAATGTTTGTGCACAAGACAGATTCTGGTCAGGGCAGGTGGCCATCAAAAGGTAGAGTCAGGAAACAGCCAGGTCCAAAACTGCAAACACCTACACAAGTGAACAAGAACCAGGGAACCTTGTTGATCAGGTAAGGTGTGGCAATAGTGGGGTAGATTTATATAATCAAAGGTGCTTAGCTATAGACTAAGTACCGGCCATCTGACATGCACCTGGCCCTTTAAGATGTCGCAGCAGTGGTGAGACACATGGAGGCACAAGTAGGAATAATTTGGATTCTCAAATATTTTTTCAGTATGTGTAACATGAGCATAAGGATCACATCTACAGGTTTATCACTAGGTGCCCATGAATGAGTAGTCTCTTGTTCCCAGTAACCCTGCTAGTCCTGCTCTCTGCTGATAGAATCGTTTCCTGTCTAGACAATGCTCTGTGAGCCCAACAGCCTGGACTGCAAACTGATACATTGTAGCAAACTAGCAGAGAGCTTCATACCCTGCAGCTGATGTGTTTCGCTCACAGAGCGTTGCCTACACTGGATACCATTGCCTCTTCAGCCACAAAGAGGTTAACTGATTGTGCAGGCTCCTTGCTGTAGTCCAGAGATGCTAGTACAGGTGTAACTAAACAAATATTGATCTGTACTTTTTGTTCCATTTTATTAAATAGATCACTTTCCCCGTGAATAGACATGCCAGGATAATGTGCCAGATGGCCAGATCTGATTGTTCCGTAACTGGGCAAATTACCAGAATGCATTAGTCCTGGCGCTTCGGTCAGCCAGTGGCCACACACACACACCTATATTTGCCTTATTCCTAACATGTTTTCCCTACAAGGCAATTGGAATATAATCCTGTTTGGCTGTAGGACATGCAATAACATATAGATTGTGGCCCAGATCTTCTAACAGAAATGGGCGAACCAATTCATTCCAGGCCGGGTTCGACCCGAATATTCCAAATTATAATTTTTTTTAACCATACCAAATAAATGAGGATTCGTCTCAGACAAACTATAATGGTCGCGGTCACATGTAGAAGACACACGTGTCTGGGGTCACCTTACAGCGGCTGACAGGCCAATACTCAGTAGTAAGTGGACACCTTACATTGCTGATGTCATATACAGTATATAAGGTGCTGTGGGCTGAAACACGAGGCCTTTCAGTGATGGCGGAAGTAGGGGACAGATGTGTTATTCATCACTGTGTGATACAGAGCACTGAGGCTAGATTTACACTTGCGCTGGGGTCTTCATTGTTTGGGTCCGCTGGAGGAGATTTATGATACACAACCTAACACTGTCAGAAAGGAGAAAATTAACTCTTTATTGGCAAAAATAGGAATTGGTCAGCAGCATATAGTCCACGAGGGATTCCATGTGGCACAAAAAAGGGGCACTGAGAGGGGATGGAGATGATGGGAAGCTTGTGTGTACAGACATAGTGGTCTGGGACTACATAGAGAAGGAAAGGGAATTGTAAATGCTAAATGTACAGATGGGAAACTGCTAAAAAATATTATTATTATTTATTTATTATGCTTACTTATATAGCGCCATCATATTCCGCAGCGCTTTACAGACATTGACAATCACTGTCCCATATAGGGCTCACAATCTACGTTCCCTATCAGTATGTCTTTGGAGTGTGGGAGGAAACCGGAGTACCCGGAGGAAACCCACGCAAACACGGGGAGAACATACAAACTCCTTGCAGATGTTGTCCTTGGCAGGATTCGAACCCAGGACTCCAGTGCTGCAAGGCTAATGCAGAATAGAAGTCATATAATGGTCAGTAATAGTGTTATTCCTCACACTCACACACGGCAGCTTATCCTGAAAAGTCATCTAAAAGTTTAAATATATTTTACTATCTGATAAACCATTAAATTATGAGAGAAAAAACATTCAGTTTCCACAAAATCAGCGATCCCTATAGAATTTTGTAAAAAAAAATCTAGTAAAAGTTACAATCACGTTAAATTTAAGTAAGCTTTACTAACATTCTATAACTTCCAATGACACCTCTATTGACATACTACAAAACCAGTGATCCCTATGGAGCCCAGTCACTGTGGTGGAAATGATAGGGATCACTGGTTTTGTAATGTTAATAGCTGTGCCATTGAACATAGCACAAAAGCGAGCTCTAGTAAAGCCATGGTGATCTTGGCGCACTTTTATCTCTGTAAGTTCTGCTAAATTTCAATGGATCATTTAGGAATCTATTAGACAATGTTATCGATCTAAAAAATGACTCAATGACATATTTCTGGATTCAGCTCTGTGTTAGTGTGGGATGAGTATACATAGAAGAGAGGGGATATGGTTAGGTTAGAGGGGTCTCCACTTTGGGCAACTCTGCTTGTTAGAAAGGTCCCTTGACAATACACAGATCACAGAGAAACTAACAGAACTGAATGCTCAGGGGGGCTAGAAGAAAATTCCAACTGGGCCTAAAACAGTGGAATGGTGCCTACTGAAGGATGCAAAGAGTTGGAGTAGGTGGTGAAAGGTCGTCTTTAACTTCATCTTTAGCTCTTTGTAGTTAGATTTCATCTTCTTGTACCCGGATGTCTAGCCTGCCTACATTTGATTCCTATTACTTCTGGCTTGGAGTTCTAAGCTGCTTCCTAGACCAGTCTGCACTTTTATTTAGCCATCTCCGTCTGGCAGTCTCTTTGGCCTCTCCTGGCAGCTCTGGTGCTGTACAGGCACCTCCAACCCGCTGCACTTCCAGTGTTTCTAGGCTGTACCAATCCAGTACAGTCCAAGAATAGACTGCTAATCTAAGCGGATACATAAGAGTGCAAATGTGGTGAAGTATGCTACACCTAAAGTAGTTACATTCTTAAAGGGTACTTGAGCATTCATCAAAAGTTGAAATATCTGCAGGGTCTTGCTGGTCAGTCTGTTATCTGGCTGTATAAGCCTTCATACCTGGGGTTCTATCAGTTTTCTGCAGCTAATAGCCCCATTATGGCTGCAACACATTTTGCGTTTCTCTCTGAGGCAGGGGGAGTGTACAACACAGAACAGTTTGCTCCCCCATATATTATTACTACTACTGGTTTCTTTACATGTAGTTCTATGTAAATAACTGTAAAGTAGTGAATAAATAGCTGAGAAAAGCCCAAGTGATCATAATATAGATGGTCCTGGAACAATGCACTACATATCCAGGATATGATGCAGCTAAAAAGATCCCTGATACAGAAGAAGATAGATCTGAGAACAGTCAGGAAAGTTGCTACTGTGACTAACATCCCATCAGTAATAACAGAGGCACCTCGTCAGAAGTAGATAGAAGTACATAGACTCCTCTTACACTCACTGAGAGCTGTGAGAAGCTGCAGACTCCTGTCTGAGCAGTGTACAAGCACAGAGCAGATTTGTTTGTGAGCAAGTAGAGCCTGTCAAAAGAGACCTGCCCCTCCCCCCTCCACTTTAAGTGTTCCCATCTTGAACTTGTGGTTTCTAAAGACGGAATTTCCCTAGGAACAGGGACAGAACCACAAAATAGGAAGGAAGGAGACAACATTAAATAGGCAGAAAACAGCAACATTTTAAACAAAGTGCATTACAATTTGATCCAGAATCACATGGTCTACTAAATGAGACTAAGTTGTTTGAAAATTACCGACCATTTAAAAGTAAAAAAACAAAACAAAATGACCTACGGCACAGCAGATACAAGTAGCCAATTGGTAGTCTACAACATGCACACAACAGGTCACAGTACCTTTTAGTCCCAGTCCACCAACCATATCTGGTCACCATAGGGTGGTACTTTTTGCAGTTTCGACAAGTTGCAAAGTTGGCGCAGAGAATCCATGCTCTCATACATAATAATTTATGACTCATGGTGAACCAGCACTCCTGCACATTTGTCTACATAAGTTTATTTAGTAGAACATATAGCCAAGATTCTCGAAACATTGCTTGTGATCTGCCAAGGCAAACCACTGATAACAATGTGTGAAAGAAAATGGATTTTCAGATTGTTATGACAGGCGCCCAGATGAGGCTATTACCTTCAAGTGATCTATAATTCCAAACACTCCACCAAAATGTCAAACATCAACCCCATTCTGGTCAAATATTTCACTCCAACAATGATACTTATTTGTTTTCCAAAATTTCTTCATTCTCTCAACCTCAAGTGCGCTTCTTGCCTTGGATGGATTTTACATTCAAGGACTGCAATGTCTGGTCCGTGCCAGAGGCCCCACCTAAATTTTTGTTTAGAAAACCCTGATTAAAGTCTCTATTCTTTATACAATGTCTCCCCCAAGTCTTCGCCTTGTCAGGACACACATACAGTCGGGAAAATAAGTATTTGATGCACTTTTGAGATTTTCACTCCAGGGCAACTAAGGAGTGGCACCGTAAGAAGCATTTCAAGATCCTGGAGTGGCCTAGCCAGTCCCCAGACCTGAACCCAATCTAAGATTGTTGGAGGGAGCTGAAACTCAATGTAGCCCAGCAACAGCCCGAAACGTGAAGGATCTGGAGAAGATCTGTATGGAGGAGTGGGCCAGAATCCCTGCTGCAGTGCGTGCAAACTACAGGAAACATCCAACCTCTGTAATAGCCAACAAAGGTTTCTATACCAAATATTAAGTTCTGTTTTTCTATTGTATCAAATACTCATTTCATGCAATAAAATGCACATACATTATTTAATAATCATACAATTTGATTTTCTGGATTTGTTTTTTAGATTCTGTCTCTCACAGTTGAAGTGTACCTATGATAAAAATTACAGATCTCCCCATTCTTTGTAGGTGGGGAAATTTGCAAAATTGCCAATGTATCAAATACTTATTTTCCCCACTGTAGCACATCACTGTACCTGTATTGTATATTTCTCTACACTATATACAGAGCCTAGACACAGCAGACCTGTGCCTATGGTGGGCCATGGGGTAGGAATACATGTGAAGGAAAGTTATGCATAGAAATACACTGAACAATACATAGTCGTATGTATTGTATTATATGTAAATTGTTATTTTGCATGAGAAGCTGTGAAAAATAGATCTCCTCCCAAAAAAAGAAGGCTGTCTCTCTAGTGCCACCTATAGGTAGTTACTGGTGTTGGCTGAACAGTTCACAATGAGCTGGGTTCGTAACAAACTTTCCAAAAATTTCCACTTCTACTGATCCTAAATTTCCGTTAATCTTGTATGAATCCATCAAAATAGTGGTCAGGAATCTGCCTCAAAACCAGTTCCAAATTCCTCCGTGCCAGGCCATCTGTGTCTACAGGCTCCTGAAATGTAAATCTGGTACTGTCTGTATTATAAAAAGTAAAGGGCAAACAATAGAAAGAGCAAAAGCCAGCTAAACTGAAAAAAAAAGTCACTTTGAAACAATTGTGTGTCCACTTTCCACAATTTTAGTTCTAGAGGGAATTCCAGATCCAGGTGATACATGGAGACTTAAAGGGAGTCTATCAACTCCCCCAACCCCTTTAAACTTCCCCTTTAGTGAGACAGATGCCGTAACATTGATCAAAATCATACCTTTTTATGTTTGAGACACCGAGAATGCCCTGGTCCACCAGATTTACTATAACACAAGCCAGAAAACTGGAGCACGGAGTTGCAACTTAGGCTACGCCCATCTCCCACAAGGCCACACCCCTTTCACAATAGGCCAGACAGCAATTTTCACAGAAGCTGGAAAAGTATCTAAAAGTTGTCTAAAACATTGGATAAATGTGACGCAGAACATGTTAGACAGTTTTTTGGTGCAAATTTCACCAGAATTCTGGTGCATTTTGCTTAAAGGGGTTATGCCATGGAAAGTATCTCTCCTGTATCCATCTCCAAGAATGGAAGGTTCTTATTCCCTGCTGTGCATTCAGTGGTGGGAGCGCTGGAGACAGCCAAAGTACAGCATTTGGTTATTTGGCTGCCTCCACCACCAGTCACGCCTGCGGTCAGATTGAATGTGCAACGGGAGTAAGGTCCTCCTGTTCTTACCTCATGGCATAACCCCCCCATTGTGGTATAACCTCCAAAATTTTCTGTTCACGAGAATGGGATGTTCTGCAGTACCAAGCACAGCCATCACACAGTGTATGGCTCTGTGCTTGGTAAGTAGTGAAGAGGCTGCAGTGATAACCTGAATGCTGTAGCCTCCCCCAATGGCTGATCAGCCAGGGACCAGGGTGTTGGACCCCTGCCAATCTTTAAATGATGACCTAAGATCCTGTTCTTACCTTGTGGCATAATCTCCCCCATTGTGTGTTCATGAGAATGGGCAGATATGCAGTACTAAGCGCAGCCACTATACAGTGTATGGCACTGTGCTTGGTAAGTAGTGAAGAGGCTGCAGCGATCACCTGAACTCAGTAGCCTCTCCCAACAGCTGATCAGCCTGGGACCAGGGAATCAGGCCCTTTCTGATCTTTAATTGATCAGCTAAGATCCTGTTCTCACTTGAACACTGTAGTCTCTCCCAACAGCTGATCAGCTGGAGACCAGGGTTTTGAATCCCTGCTGATATTTACTCAATGACCTAAGATCCTGTTTTCACCTTGTGGCATAATCTCCCCCGTTGTTTGTTTACGGGAATTGACTGATATTCAGTACCAAGCACAGCCACTATACAGTGTATGGCACTGTGCTTGCTAAGTAGTGGAGAGGCTGCAGCGATCACCTGAATGTTGTAGCCTCTCCCAACAGCTTATCAGCCAGGGGCCAGGGCTTTGCATCCTTGCCGATCTTTAATTCAAGACCAAAGACTCAGAGTAGTGAATGCAATTTCTCATATGGTTTTGCAAGGCCATTTGTGAGCAGACATCCTCCCCTACATGATGTACACCCCATCCCCCCACAAATTAATTTTTATGATACAAATTTTTGTACAGGTTTACAAAGCAAGAATATTAGCAGAATAATTTAGTTATTTTATGGGAAATGCAATCTATTCCTATAATTTTTATATTTCCCAGATCCTGGCCCGCTCCATTATTAGGAATGCCTTTTCATATATTCCTTCCCTTTGTTGTATGTAGAAATGAGAGAGTATCGTGTCATCGACTGACAGCACGTTCGTGTATTAGTAACACGCCGAAATCATTGCGTTCTTGTCCAAACACGATCGACAATCCATTCCGTATGTTTTCCTTTCACTTTATAAAGATTAACAACATATTGTAGCATTGAAGTCCTATCTATCCATCTGACATGACATGCAAGAGCCCGGCCGAGCGCTCTGCTGCACGTGTTTGTAATGTGAGGCTAGAAAATCTGTAAAAGGAAATGTTACTCAGGTGAAATTGGTTTCAGATTGTGTGAAGAGCGGGCAGACAGCTGGGATGCATTCCTCATTCAGAGCCAAACCTGAAGTCGTAGAAATAGGGATGCCCAGTAAAAGTCAAGCTTCAGGCAGTGGAATGAGGCAGTGGTATCTGATGGATTGTGTTAGCCAAGGTACCGCATCTTAAGGGAGCCTGGCAGCAGAACAGGGCAGATAGATAGGTTAGCGTCACCTGAATCAAACAGTGTTTTCCCCTTGTGTATCGCTGCCTCTGTTGCTGAGATATCGTCATTTTTGTCAATGAGCTCTTTGGGGCAACTATGGAATCACCATTGCTCCGAGAGGTAAGAAGCAGAACCCTTATTTCTCCTAAGAGCTCATTTGCATATTGGTATCTCAGCAACAGAGGCTCTGATTCACAAGAGGAAAACACCATTTGATTCAGTTGACCCTAACCTATCTATCTGCGGGGCTGGGGTGATAGGATAGTTTCACCAAACCCAGCCTATCTATCTGCGGGGCTAGTTTGATATGCTGGTTCTGGTGACAATAACCTATCTATCTGCAGGGCTGGGGTGATATGCTGGGTCTGGTGACACTAACCTATCTATCTGCAGGGCTGGGGTGATATGCTGGGTTCTGGTGACACTAGCCTATCTATCTGCGGGGCTAGTTTGATATGCTGGTTCTGGTGACACTAACCTATCTATCTGCAGGGCTGGGGTGATATGCTGGGTCTGGTGACACTAACCTATCTATCTGCGAGGCTGGGGTGATATGCTGGTTCCGGTGACACTAACCTATCTATCTGCAGGGCTGGGGTGATATGCTGGTTCCGGTGACACTAACCTATCTATCTGCAGGGCTGGGGTGATATGCTGGGTCTGGTGACACTAACCTATCTATCTGCAGGGCTGGGGTGATATACTGGGGTCTGGTAACACTAACCTATCTATATGCAGGGCTGGGGTGATATGCTGGGTCTGGTGACACTAACCTATCTATCTGCAGGGCTGGGGTGATATGCTGGTTCTGGTGACACTAACCTATCTATCTGCAGGGCTGGGGTGATATGCTGGGTCTGGTGAGACTAACCTATCTATCTGCAGGGCTGGGGTGATATGCTGGTTCTGTTGACACTAACCTATCTATCTGCAGGGCTGGGGTGATATGCTTGGTCTGGTGACACTAACCTATCTATCTGCAGGGTTGCGGTGATATGCTGGGTCTGGTGACACTAACCTATCTATCTGCAGGGCTCGGGTGATATGCTGGTTCTGATGACACTAACCTATCTATCTGCAGGGCTGGGGTGATATGCTGGGTCTGGTGAGACTAACCTATCTATCTGCAGGGATGGGGTGATATGCTTGGTCTGGTGACACTAACCTATCTATCTGCAGGGCTGGGGTGATATGCTGGTTCTGTTGACACTAACCTATCTATCTGCAGGGCTGGGGTGATATGCTTGGTCTGGTGACACTAACCTATCTATCTGCAGGGCTGCGGTGATATGCTGGGTCTGGTGACACTAACCTATCTATCTGCAGGGCTGGGGTGATATGCTGGTTCTGGTGACACTAACCTATCTATCTGCAGGGCTGGGTTGATATGCTGGGTATGGTGACACTAACCTATCTATCTGCGAGGCTGGGGTGATATGCTGGTTCCGGTGACACTAACCTATCTATCTGCAGGGCTGGGGTGATATGCTAGTTCTGGTGACACTAACCTATCTATCTGCGAGGCTGGGGTGATATGCTGGGTCTGGTGACACTAACCTATCTATCTGCAGGGCTGGGGTGATATGCTGGGTCTGGTGACACTAACCTATCTATCTGCAGGGCTGGGGTGATATGCTGGGTCTGGTGACACTAACCTATCTATCTGCAGGGCTGGGGTGATATGCTGGGTCTGGTAACACTAACCTATCTATCTGCAGGGCTGGGGTGATATACTGGGGTCTGGTAACACTAACCTATCTATCTGCAGGGCTGGGGTGATATGCTGGTTCTGGTGACACTAACCTATCTGCAGGGTTGGGGTGATATGCTGGTTCTGGTGACTCTAACCTATCTATCTGCAGAGCTGAGGTGATATGCTGGGTCTGGTGACACTACACACTCCCTTTAAGAGGGTCCATTTGACCTGTAGTGATGAGAGAAAATTGAGACAGTTTTCTAAAATGTAATCGCAAGCTCCTTGACTCTAATGCAGATCACTGACTTCAATGGGGCTGTGCTGATTACAGTATGTAACCATTACCGAGAGCTGCACTGTCTCAATACAGCTGAAATGCAGGGATCCTGGGTGTCGGACCCTCACAGATCTAATATTGATGGCCTATCCTAAGGATAGGCCATCAATACTAGAAATTAGATAACCCCCTTTAATGTGGCTATCTGCCGTGATTCCAATGTGATTTTTGTGCAGAATCCATGACAAGATTGACAAGAAACTCCTTTTTTTCCCCACATTGGGAATTTTAATCCTTTCCTGCCCCACGTACTGCGCTACAGCCAAAAAATATGAGGAAAAGACCGCAGCGGAAACGCATCACTGCTTTACTGTCGCATTTTAACAGAGTTTTTCTCTGCGGACTTTCTGCCTCTATTATATTTATATGGAAACGCGCTGGCGTTTCCGCAAGTATAATTGATATGCTGCGATTTCCAAAAACGTGAGTGTTTTTGAAATCGCAGTATTTCCGCTGCAGATTTTTTTCTGCCATGTGTGGATGGGATTAGCCAAAATCTTATTCACTTTACAGGTAATGTAAAACGCAGCGTTTTCGCAACATGGGGCCCCGGACTAATATAGCTTTGTTTCTGTTTTAACCCCTTGAAAAATCCAAAACTTTACAAAAAAATAAAAAATTTCATGGAGTCGCCGTAGTGTGACACTCAGAACTTTTTTATATTTCAGTGTATGGGGATGCATAGGGCATATTTTTTTGTGGGGCCAGGTGTACTTTTTATTTATACCAATTTCGGGAATGTCTATTGCTTTTTATCCAAATTTTTATGGGGGGGGGGGGGTGAAAGCAAAAAACAGCAGTTCAGCACTTTTGATTTTTTTTTCCCGCTTTAGCGTTCACTGTATGGAAAAACTATTTTTAGAACTTTGTAATCCGAACATTTCCAGACACAGCGATACCTAATGTCTATGTTTTTCACTCTTCACTACTTGCCAAGCACAGCGCCATACATTGTATACTGGCTGTGCTTGGTATTGCACCTCAGTCCTGTTTATTTGAATGGGACTAATGTACAGCATGGACAAACGACCAATGGAGGTGATGTCCCTGCCTGAGAAGTGGAGCTCAATATCATAGTCCAGCATAACGCCTGTAAGGCTGAGGCCTCACATTGCGGAAATGCAGCTTTTTTTGTTGCAGATTTTGCTGCGTTTTTTTGAGCCAAAGCCAAAAATGTCTAGAAAAGGAATGGGAACCATATAGGAAGTTCTTATACTTCTCCCTTCTGCTCAATCCACTCCTGGCTTTGGCTCAAAAAAACGCAACAAAATCTGCAACAAAAAAAGCTGCATTTCCGCAACGTGGGGCTTTAGCTAAAGGGTTTCTCCAGGACTTACATATGGATCACCTATCCTTAGAACGGGTCATCAATAGGTGATCATTGGGGGTCCAACTCCTGAGACGCCTGTCGATCAGGAAGGCTGCAGCGCTCATGAACACTGTGGCCTCTTCCCTGTGCTGATGATGCCACATTTGCCGGTGATATGATACAGCAGCAGCTCAGTCCCATTCAAGTGAATGAGGCTGAGCTACAATACCAATCATAGCCCCTATGATATATATGGCGCTGTGCTTGGTATCAGGTGAAGAGTCTGCAACACTCACCAGAACACTGCAGTATGTGGGGGATTCACTGTACACAATGAATACATTTTCTCATAATACCAAAATTGGTTGTGACCAGCTACACCTGTCTATGCCCGGGTTGTACCCGTGAAGTGCCCGCCTACCCAGGGAGCTTCAATCCCATTGCCATGATCTACCCCCATATCTCTGCTTCAGATAGATACCCAACCTGACTCAATATGGTGGATTATAAGGAGATTTCCATTTTAACTTTTATGTTTCCAAGCCCGAGCCGTAATGAAGTGATCTGTGCAGAATTTATAAAATATCGGCGCTGGCTCTTGGCACACTCCTCTGTGCACAGATCAAAGCCCAGAAGAAAACTTCACCCATACATCAGCCCCGATTGTTTATCTTCTCCTGGCGTCTCGGAGGAAAGTCACACATCACTCATTCTTTGGGAATAAAATCGTATTTCACACCTAAACACGCTCACATCTCATGACTCCACTTTTCAGCACATTAGCTGTAGATTAGATAGGTGGGTGTTGGCAGGAATATATGACACCTGGTGCTGGATCCATCAGGCCCTTGCATAGAGTTATTGATGAGGAGCAGCAAAGACCTTGATGTCATGTACTAGCCTCGCCCTGGTCCAGAGCCGTCTATTCCTGCCAGCTGGTACCACCATGAATCGTGTGGCAGGCAATACATTGACCTCACTATTACCTAGTAGTTATTGCAACTTAGTATTAGGGACTTTTTCCTCCACCAATTTTCGGCAGACGATGGAGACAACCACTGCGGATATGAACATGGCCGTACTTGACTCTGCTACATCACCATAACTGAACCATGGCTTGTCTGACTATCATTTTTAGCTACCCACTACCAGCTAATTCAGGTACACCATTAGTCAGCTGGCAGTGTAGGCTTAGTCAGGGCGTGTAATCCTCCTGACGTCTGCTGATAAAAGTTGGCTGCCCATTGGAGATGGATCTGCTCTCCTGCTTGAGAGAGCGTCAGCAAAATACAAAACTAAAAAATACAGACAGTGAGACCACCCCAGAAGTGTCACATAACTAAATGCCTGGAAGTAAAGGCCAAAATACATTGCCATTTACCATGAACATACACCACAGAGTGTGCATACAGTATGACCAGTCGGCTACGTCTAGGCATTTCTAGACATTAAAAGGTGATTTTTTTTTTTTCACTCATTATATTGTCTAAAAGTCCATCCCCTCAATAGTAATAGTTGTCTATTCACAGTGTCTTTCCTTATTCTGCTTTCACCGTCTTCATTAAGTCATAATGTGACTTCTTTTTCTAGCATGGGTTGTTGTGTAAATAGGAGATGCTATTGAAAGCTACCATGTGACCTCAGATTCTTCATAGTCCATAGTCCTGCCCACCGTGTTCGTCTGCCCTATCTCTTCTGTGAAAATGCCTCCCCGCTCCTCCTCTGCCTCCCACATAAACTGCTCACTATATCTCCCTTTCTTACATAATGTCCATCATAGGTGTAATTACCAGGGTAGCCGACATAGCAGCTGCTATGGGGCCCAACTACTAAGATAGGATGCAATTGGCAATACCTATGGATCAGAGGCGTAACTAGCGGGGGGCAGAGGGGGCGGCGCACACAAGTGCACACAAAAATTTCAACTGCATGGGAACAGGACACCAATGCAGTTGAAATACATAGCAGAGCAGAAAGCTATTAGCTTCCTGTTCTGCCACTCTACAACCTGTACTTACAGAGCAGTGATGGGGGTCGGGACATCCTCTTGCACACAGCCTGTGCGCATTCGTTTACAGAGGATTTTTATATCATGTATTTTATAATTGGGGATAGCAGCAGGATGGGGACTTTGTATAGGCAAGGGAAATGTGCGTCACGTGTTTGGAAAAGTGAGAAGACAAAGATGTCTCTGCTGCAAACTTTACAGAGACAAGTTGTAGCTGTGTGAACCGAGAGCAAGGCAGGTGGTTTGGTCTCCGCAACCAGAAATGAACGCACACGCGGTAGTTCAAGAAAAGAATATATATTTACTATAAGTTAATAAAGGCTATTTGAAGGTAAAATGACAGGGATAAAGACAAGCAAAATATACAATATAGCATGAACAATTTCAAGGCAAATTCTGCAATGGTTTCTACTTTTACTCTGTCCAATTCTGCAGTATGGACACTGAATGAACAATATACTCAAAACTATCCCTAACTGACCCTGACATCACATTTGGGTGCACCCCCTTTTCCCCAGTGGTCCAGGTGGACCGCTTACAGTCTGTAGAAGCGCGCGGTGGGGCCCAAAGTCGTTCCTTTCTTTTATAGTGAAGCGTCCTCTCCTCACTGTTATCAGGATCTTGGGAGAAATGAAGTCCTCTTTAACAGGGAAACCCAATGAATGCAATGTAATCCAACAGCAGATTCCATTCAGCACACTGACAGTCCTGCCGAATCCATACACTGAGCTGGGATGTAAGCCAGGGTTTAGCAGGTGCTGTCCAGTACATCAACAGCACTGCGAGTCTCTATCTGTGGTATCCATATACACAGTCACAATGTCAGTCTCACTGATCAGCCACTGAGCACAGTTCCTTTCACGTGGACTCACTAGTCCTGTTGTCTCTTTACACTCTGTTTGTCTCTGGACCAAGATACAGCTTAGCTGTACAGAAAAATCTCCACACCAGTTCAATACAACACTTGCCAAGATGGCTGCTGCTCTCTGTCTCGTCACTTCCTGCTTCTCTGCTCACATTCTGTCTGCAGAACAGGCAAGCTGACATAAAGGGGGGGGGGGGAGTCACTCCAGCATCATGTCACAATTACAATGGCTGCTGTCTTAAAGGAACAGAATCACAGAAATACATTCAACATTAACAGTTTATACAGACAAATGAAGCTTAGGACAACATTGGCTGTCTCTTACATATTCCCCCCCACTTTAAGATTGGCAGTCCCTGCCTATGACTGTATATCCAGAGGGTTGTACTTTTATGCACAGGGTGGTAGTATATCGATGTATGGCAGGCCAAACAAACTCATCCTGCGCATACCGAACAGTGGGAATACCAGCATTTGGCCTAGTGGTCCGTCTGAGGACCGGTGGTATATTATGGGGTGCTGCAGCTATGGGCTGAGAAGGACCAGCGGATTCCGCACCAGAGGGGGCACAGGCCGGAGATACAGTAGTCACAGGTGGAACATCCCCAGGAGCAGGGATCGGCCAACAATCATCCTCCTCGTCTGAGGCCCATTCCGCACCTCCATTCTCTGACTGTGGGAGCTCATTCACATTGGCAAGCCCATCATGATTTGTCCCTTCAGAATGACACAGGCGCAACATATTTCGGTGAAGTACTCGAACACAATCAGTTCCTTCTTTCTGGACCTGGTACACTGGCCCATTCGCATACTTGCGGCCAACAACACGATACGGCAAAGCCTCCCATCGGCTTTCCAATTTCCCTTGGGGTTTCTTGACACGAACTAGCACCAGGTCGCCTGGTTGCAATGGTGCTTCTTGCACTGGGGTCTTATCAGGATGGGGATGTTCTTGCAGGCGCTGCCGCACCAATCGATGGATCGTCTCAGGTCTCTGCCGGTGCGCCCGCACCCAAGAGGTTGGATCCCTCGGAGGGAACCCATCCACATCATCCAACTGTAATTCTCCTACACTTCGCCCAGACCGCCCAAAGAGAAGTGTATAAGGAGAGTACCCCGTTGTAGAATGGACCTGATTGTTATAGGCCCACACCATTTCAGACAAGAACTGAGGCCACTGTAACTTCTTGTCTTCCTCCAGAGTCCGCAACATCTGTAGCAGAGTTCTGTTGAATCTTTCACAGGCCCCATTTCCCTGAGGGTGGTATGGAGTCGTGTGCGACTTCTTTATCCCGTAGATACGTTGAACTTCTTTCATTACGTGTCCCTCAAAGCAGGCACCCTGATCGGAGTGGATGCGTTTAGGGCACCCATATACTCGAATGAAATCTTGGCACAGAGCACGAGCTGCTGACTCAGCTGTCTGGTCCTTGGTGGCGGTTACCACCGCAAATTTGGTGAAGTGATCCACCATTACGAGGCAATACTGGTGTCCGCTATTGGATGGGCCCACCATTAGATAGTCTATCATGACAATTTCTAAAGGTTCCTGGGTCACGATGGTTTGCAGGGGAGCTCTCTGTTCTATTGCCTTATGGATCTCACAAGTTCGACAGCTGCGGCATACTTCTTCGACCATTTGACGAAGACCAGGGCAGTAAATCAGTCGCTGTAACCAACGAAAGGTCTTCTCATGACCAAAATGTCCATTCTTATTATGAGCCTCAACTGCCAACGAGCGAGCCAGTTCACTAGGCACCACAATTTGGTATCGAATGTCGATCTCAGAAGGTAAATAGACCTTTTGGCATAGCACTCCATTTTTCATCTCCAACTTTTCCCACTGACTCAGAACAGATAATATCTCACGTGTCAGTCGTTCTCTTTCCTCTCTACAGGGCTTCTGGCCTTTCTCAACACACTTGATCATCTGTGCCAGCCCCTCATGGGTCTGTTGTATCTGTGCCCATTCCTGTCGTGAGGGACCAAAGAAAGGAGCCGTTTCAGTCCCCTCCAACTCAAACTGATTAGCGGCGGCCAAGGCCTGTGAAAATCTGCTGAAGTCGGGCACCTCCACATGCTCCAACTCATGATCCACGTCTACTGTGGGGGTCTGGGCGGTTACCCTAGAAAGCCCGTCAGCATTCTGGTTCTCTGTCTTGGACCGATACTTAATGCGGTAATTGAACTTAGTCATTCGGGCTATCCACCTCTGCTCTAACGCCCCAAGCTTGGCATTTTCCAGGTGAGCTAGTGGGTTGTTGTCAGTCAGTACTAAAACTTCAGCACCGGTCAAATATTCAGAGAATTTCTCGGTCATGGCCCATACCAGTGCCAACAGCTCCAACTTAAATGAACTATAATTCTCGGGGTTTCTTTCAGAATCTCTCAAAGACCGGCTGCCGTACGCTATGACCCTCTCCTGGCCATCCTGAAGCTGGGAAAGCACTGCTCCAAGACCATACAGGCTTGCATCCGTATACAGCTGGAACGGCAAGTGGTAATCAGCATATGCCAAGATTGGGGCTGTTGTCAGTGCATCCTTTAATGCCTGGAAGGCTTGTTCCTGTTCAGGTCCCCACTTCACGGACCGGTTCTTTGGACCACCGGATGTGCCTCGTAGGAGAGCATTAAGTGGTGCTGCTACCTTGGCGAAATCCTTAATAAACCGTCGATAGTAACCGGCTACTCCAAGGAACGCCCTCACTTCTCGCAGGGTAGTCGGTATTGGCCAATCTTGAACAGCCGCTATCTTGTCTCTTGATGGTCTCACCCCTTCTCCTGATACGCGGTGACCCAAGTAATCAATTTCAGATTGGAACAACCGACATTTACTGGGTTTCAATTTGAGCCCATGTTCCCGCAATCTTCGAAATACTTGCCCCAACTGGTGGAGATGGTCTTCAAAGGTCGCAGAATACACTATAATGTCATCCAAGTAGATGAGAGTGAACTCAAAGTTGAAGTCACCGAGACATTTCTCCATCAACCGCTGAAACGTTCCGGGTGCATTTGTCAACCCGAAGGGCATCCGGTTAAATTCGTATAGTCCCATGGGCAAGATGAATGCCGTCTTCTCCTTGTCTTTTGTGGCCATCGGCACCTGCCAATACCCACTAGCCAGATCTAGTGAGGAGAAGTACCGGGCTCTCCCCAGCGCTGAGAGGGACTCCTCAATCCGTGGCAAGGGGTAGGAATCTCGTACGGTGCAAGCGTTTAACTTCCGATAGTCTACGCAAAATCGGATGGACCCATCTTTTTTTCTTACTAACACCACAGGAGCTGCCCAGGGACTCTGGCTTTCTTGGATGATCCCACCCTGTAGCATCTTAGCTAACAGTTCTTTTACTTCCTGATACAACTGTGGAGGAATTTGTCGGTAGCGCTCTCTAATTGGAGGGGTGTCTCCTGTGGGAATCTCATGGTAGATCCCTGTGGTACATCCAAAATCTTCAGCATACCGTGAAAAGGCGGCTCGGTTCTCCCACAACAGTTCATCTACCTTCTGCACACATTCCAGAGAACATGAACTTGCATCCATCTTCATCTGTTCTCGAATTGCACGGCCATTCCATTCAGAGGTGGGTTCCTCATCTTCTCCCATGGACACAGTTACGGTCCACTCATCCCTTTCAGTCGGCTTCAGCTGCATTGGAGTTACTTTCCTTACTTCCTCCGGAGTCACATAGATGTTAGCCAGCTGCCTCCCTGGGGTCAGGTCCACACTCTGGTCCTGAGTGTTTACACATCGAAGTGGTACTCTTCCATTGCGAACTATTGCCAAGGAACGGGCCACTAGCGGATCAACACCTCCTTCGGCTGCCTGCAGTGGTTCTACCAACACAGCTATGCCCTCTAGTTTCCGACAGGTGCCTACGGGCATAGACACTATTGTCTCCCGACTGGGTGGCAGTGTAACTTTTGTATGCAAAGGAACTGAAATTCGAGCCAGAGGACGCTGCGCATCCGAACTTTTCTGTAAGCCACATGTCCGGATCAGCCGCTGGAAAGCTGTTTGAGTAGGCCGATGGGTGGTGGTTTCTTTCCAATAACCGTGACCTTTCTTTTCAAAGAGGATCTGATCTAATTCTTTTAACACATTCATCCCCAAAATGACAGGGACCTTTACTTCATGTGACTCCTGTACCACCACAATGCCTTTCCTACCCAGATCTTGGCCACATACCCGGACATTCATCCAGGCCACTCCCACGACTGGAACTGGTAACTGGTTAGCTGCGACCACTCGTACGAATGTATGGGGATCATATTTCACATGTTGCTGGAAGTACCGTTCATAACAGTCTCTACTCAAGGTCGTTACTTGGGAACCCGTGTCAATCATCCCGGTAACCGGAATACCCTCCATTTCCACCTGTATGACAGGACTTGCAGGGATCAGGTCATCATTAGGGCATTCTCCCCACATAGTCTCCTTGTCAGTCTCCCCTACTACACGCCCTACAGCAGCAGGGGACTTCAGTTTAACGGCGGTCTCTCATAAGTTTGTCGCTGCTCTGGACATCTAGCAGCAACGTGGCCCATCCGTCCACACTCCCAGCAGCGTATCTCCCGTCGTTCTGGCCATCTGTTTGGGCCCCTTCGGTAAGCCCCTTCGATTTCTCCTGAGCACTGCATTAACTGATTTGGACCCCTTCGGTAGGTCCTATCCTCATCCCTCCAGCGGGGTGGTGGGTGATTCTGATTTTCTGGGTATGGACGGCTCACCCTTTCACCTCCAGTTTTCTGGAAGTCTGCAATTTTCATAGAATGTTCATCACAACGGGTGTGCAAGTGTTCCATTTGCTCTTGCAGTTTCTGCATTACTGTGAGAATTTCTTTAACCGTCCCCTTTTCTACTGTCTCTGAGCCAGAACTAGCCCCCTGTGACAAAGTAACTCCAACTGCGGTCTGGGGCTTCGGGAACATACTATTGGCACGGGAGATGGCCTCTACCTGTACATCATGGAATTTAGCATCAGTCTCTCGTCGTATAAAATCCTGCATAGTCACAGTTAAACTGCCGTCACGTATCCCCAGGACAAACTGGTCACGGAGAGTCCGATCAGGGTTACAGAAGGCTGGCGAGCCCCCTCTTTCCTTCACTTGAATATCTCGGAGCAGTTCTTGTAGGGCATTTGCATATTGGGGAAGGCTTTCATTCCCCTGTTGTACCCTCTGGAAGAACCGAGCCTGCAGAGACCCCAGCAATGCAGTTTCTCCATAAATGGTTTCTAGAATCTGGACTACTTGCTCAAATGTCTGCCTTTGTTCAAATGGCCTCAATATCACCGTGGTCTTAGCATCCCCTTGTAATGTCAATATTGCTAGCTCTACTAGTACTTCTGGTGCGGTCTGGTACATTCGCTGTATCATTCGTATCTGTTCCACCCACATACTCACTGACATATTATTGCCATCAAATTTAGCTAACTGACTCATTATAGCCCCTGCTGGCATTCTTCCTCCAGCACCATTCTCCCGAACGGGTGCGTCACCGTCCATTCTGGTAAGCGGATCCTGCCGACTACGCCAATTTGTGAACCGAGAGCAAGGCAGGTGGTTTGGTCTCCGCAACCAGAAATGAACGCACACGCGGTAGTTCAAGAAAAGAATATATATTTACTATAAGTTAATAAAGGCTATTTGAAGGTAAAATGACAGGGATAAAGACAAGCAAAATATACAATATAGCATGAACAATTTCAAGGCAAATTCTGCAATGGTTTCTACTTTTACTCTGTCCAATTCTGCAGTATGGACACTGAATGAACAATATACTCAAAACTATCCCTAACTGACCCTGACATCACATTTGGGTGCACCCCCTTTTCCCCAGTGGTCCAGGTGGACCGCTTACAGTCTGTAGAAGCGCGCGGTGGGGCCCAAAGTCGTTCCTTTCTTTTATAGTGAAGCGTCCTCTCCTCACTGTTATCAGGATCTTGGGAGAAATGAAGTCCTCTTTAACAGGGAAACCCAATGAATGCAATGTAATCCAACAGCAGATTCCATTCAGCACACTGACAGTCCTGCCGAATCCATACACTGAGCTGGGATGTAAGCCAGGGTTTAGCAGGTGCTGTCCAGTACATCAACAGCACTGCGAGTCTCTATCTGTGGTATCCATATACACAGTCACAATGTCAGTCTCACTGATCAGCCACTGAGCACAGTTCCTTTCACGTGGACTCACTAGTCCTGTTGTCTCTTTACACTCTGTTTGTCTCTGGACCAAGATACAGCTTAGCTGTACAGAAAAATCTCCACACCAGTTCAATACAACACTTGCCAAGATGGCTGCTGCTCTCTGTCTCGTCACTTCCTGCTTCTCTGCTCACACTCTGTCTGCAGAACAGGCAAGCTGACATAAAAGGGGGGGGGGGGGGAGTCACTCCAGCATCATGTCACAATTACAATGGCTGCTGTCTTAAAGGAACAGAATCACAGAAATACATTCAACATTAACAGTTTATACAGACAAATGAAGCTTAGGACAACATTGGCTGTCTCTTACAGCTGGAAGCAGTGGTCATGGCGGTCCAGATGGAAGAGACGAGAAATGTGAAAGATTACAGTCAAAGACGTCACCTGTAAGTCACAACATTTCCCTGTACTGTATTTACTTAAACTGTATGCAGAGCCCTGTGTACAGCCAGTATGTGTGGTCACCATATAGTGATAACATCGGTACACCCAGGTAGGGGCCCACTTGGATATGTTTGCCCCCCCTGTGCCGAACCCCTAGCTATGCCTCTGCTATGGATGCGTCTTCATTACTTTACTGGGATATGATAATGTTTGCATACTGTAGGACATCATTATAATTACTGTCATCATATGCTGTGATGACACAATGTATCAAAGGAACTTTTTGTGTGTGCATTATCCCTGTGCTATGACATCATAGTGGGCATTATCTCTGTACTTTGACAACACTTTGCACATCATGCTGATATTGTGACATCACTGTGTTTATTATCTCTGTACTGTGACATCACTGTGTGTGTTATCCCTGTACTGTGTGTGTATGATCTCTGTACTGTGACATCACTGTGTGTATTATATCTGTACTGTGACATCACTGTGTGTATTATCTCTGTACTGTGACATCACTGTGTTTATTATCCCTTGTAAAAGTATGAACCTAGAGGGCGCTAGGGAGCGACCCAGGGCCAGGCCTGAAAAGGTCCTTAGCCACACCTATGGGTGGGGCGTAACTTCAGAGGGGAGTGGATACAGCGGCAGAGCTGCTGTTGAGTCCTGCAGGAAGCAGGGACTGTGGAACCAGCCAAGGACAGACAGGTGGTCTGTCCCAGGAGGGCTGGCTTACAAAAGAGGACTTTTGGCTCGAGCGGAGCATGAGTCAGGCTGCTTGTTGCCCCAGAGGATAGATAGGGGTCAAACAGTGAGTTAGTGCCCTAACTGTGGCCCAGGCTGTTTTTGTTTTGTTATGTTATGTTCCACCTTTAATGCTGAAATAAAGCCATTTTATTTTACACTAGCACCGTCCGAATGCTGCTTCTCCAGCGCCCAGTACCACCAACACCGCTGTCGGGTCCAGGAGTCTGCCGCCATTGAGGCTAATCCCCCCCCCCCAAAATTGTCACACCCTGTACTGTGACATCACTGTGTGTATTATCCCTGTACTGTGACATCACTGTGTTTATTACATCTGTACTGTGATATCACTGTGTGCATCATCCTGATACTGTGATACCACTGTGTTTATTAACCCTATACTGTGGCATCACTGTGTGTATTATCCCTGTACTGTGACATCACTGTGTGTATTATCCCTATACTGTGATATCACTGTGTGTATTATCTCTGTACTGTGACATCACTGTGTGTATTATCCCTGTACTGTGACATCACTGTGTGTATTATCTCTGTACTGTGACATCACTGTGTTATTATCTCTGTACTATGACATCACTGTGTTTATTATCCCTTTACTGTGACGTCACTATGTTTAATATATCTGTACTGTGACATCCCAGTATTTTTTATCTCTGTACTGTGACATCACTGTGTGTATTATCTCTGTACTGTGACATCACTGTGTTTATTAACCCTATACTGTGACATCACTGTGTGTATTATCCCTGTACTGTGACATCACTGTGTGTATTATCCCTGTACTGTGACATCACTGCGGAAGATTTATTATGCCTTGTATGTCAGTTTTCTGGCAGACAAGGAATAAAAAGTTTAAATTTCAGTTCAAATCTGCGCCATCAGCACCACTTTCCCAGAAGCGGGAGTGGCGAAAGTGGGCAAGGAGTGGGGCATCGTTTATGCCAAAAATCTGATGTAAATGATCGGCGAAATGTCTCTGTAATGTGACATTACTGTGTATATTATCCCTGTACTGTGACATTACTGTGTATATTATCCCTGTACTGTGACATCACTGTGTATATTATCTCTGTACTGTGACATCACTGTGTATATTATCCCTGTACTGTGACATCACTGTATGTATTATCCCTCTACTGTGACATCACTGTGTGTTATCCCTGTACTGTGACATCACTGTGTTTATTATCCATGTACTGTGACATCACTGTGTGTATTATCCCTGTATTTTGACATCACTGTGTGTATTATGTCTGTACTGTGACATTCCAGTATTTTTTATCTCTGTACCGTGACATCACTGTGTGTATTATCCCTGTACTATGACATCACTGTGTGTATTATCTCTGTACTGTGACATCCCAGTATTTTTTATCTCTGTACCATGACATCACTGTGTGTATTATCCCTGTACTATGACATCACTGTGTGTATTATCTCTGTACTGTGACATCACTGTGTGTATTATCCCTGTACTGTGACATCACTGTGTATATTATCCCTGTACTATGACATCACTGTGTGTATTATCTCTGTACTGTGACATCACTGTGTGTATTATCCCTGTACTGTGAAATCACTGTGTTTATTATCTTTGTACTCTGATGTAGGTAAAGGTAACTGACATGGGTACAGGTACTAGATATAAGTACAGGTAACATACAAAGTTACAGGTACTAGATATAGGTATACATAACAGACATTAATACAGGTACTAGATACAGGTAACAGACATGGATCCAGGTACTATATATAGGTACAGGTAACAGACACGGATACAGATATTAGATATAGGTACAGGTAACAGACATGGATAAAGGTACTAGATACAGGTATTAGATATAGCTACAGGTAACAGACCAGGATACAGGTACTACATAAAGATACAGGTACTAGACATGGGTGACAGCATCACTAATAGCAGATTGTGAATCAACTTCGATGACTTCATTGCATAGTTAAAAAAAAAAAAAAAAAGCTGGATTGTTGCTTTAATAGGTGAGCACCAAATGGGCTAAACTATGGCCCAATGTAAGTAGGAGGACTGTGCTTATTACAAGCTGCCTGTAAGACATTGCATTGGATAATAGACCACTGCAGTTTATTTCTGTGGAGCGCAAGAATTGGTCATGTCATAGGTTGTTGCTGCTTTGATCAATTGTGGTCAAGGGTTCCTGTTGTGTACTGTGCCTCTTAGTGAATTACCTTTAACAACATGCCAATTGCCCCATTGCCAGAACTTTGTAACCATTAAGATTGTTGCCTCCTTTGAGTTCTTCTATGATGATGAAAAACAGTAGAAATTGGTGCATTCAAGAAACATTGGAAAAGTGTGAATATTTCTCTTTATAGACTCAAGAAGGACATCTCAGAATACATGTGTAGCACAAGAGAAAACTTGATGTTAAATGGAGGTTATAATAGGAAAGGGTGATGAGGTGAAGGTAATTGTCAGAATAGAAGATATAGGAGGGCAGGTAAACAGAGATGGTGAAGCAACATAGCTGAGCTCCACTACTGCACAGAACATCTACCGATACACACCATCAGTGATGTAATAACATTAGTAAGTAATGGCAGATACATCAATCAACTTCAGATCAAAGAAAGGAACAGCCTGACCCCAGTTATATCTGATACTTGATCCCTTGTCATCGCAAGGCTGGAAACGTTTAAGTGACTAGTTTCTCTAAGTCGTCCTCCCAATTAATCTGTCATCTGCCATGGCCATTAAATGTTAAAAATTCCTCACATGGAAAACATTTGTGCTTCATAACTTCATTCTAGGCACACTTGTATATTGGGAACCTAATATTCCAAGAAAGTATTGTTTTTGGTGTTAGAAGATGATCATGCTCTGGGAAAAAGGGAAGAAACATGAGAACTATCTAATCAAGAATGTATTTATTTACTTACATTTACTGAAATAAAGGTATTTTTGGAAAAGACAATAATTAATAAAATACTGCCCTCTATGGACAAGTAAATAATTACTATAATACCACTCCTATGTACAGTACAAAAATATAGGTGTTATTATACTGCTCCTATATACACACATGCAGTACAGACCAAAAGTTTGGACACACCTTCTCATTCCAAGAGTTTTCTGTATTTTCATGACTATAACAATTGTAGATTCACACTGAAGGCATCAAAACTATGAATTAACACATGTGGAATTATATACTTAACAAAAAAGTGTGAAACAACTGAAAATATGTCTTATATTCTAGGTTCTTCAAAGTAGCCACATTTTACTTTGATCACTGCTTTGCACACTCTTGGCATTCTCTTGATGAGCTTCAAGAGGTAGTCACCTGAAATGGTCTTCCAACAGTCTTGAAGGAGTTCCCAGAGATGCTTAGCACTTGTTGGCCCTTTTGCCTTCACTCTGCGGTCCAGCTCACCCCAAACCATCTGGATTGGGTTCAGGTCTGGTGACTGTGGAGGCCAGGTCATCTGGCGTAGCACCCCATCACTCTCCTTCTTGGTCAAATAGCCCTTACACAGTCTGGAGGTGTGTTTGGGGTCATTGTCCTGTTGAAAAATAAATGATGGTCCAACTAAACGCAAACCGGATGGAATAGCATGCCGCTGCAAGATGCTGTGGTAACCATGCTGGTTCAGTATTCCTTCAATTTTGAATAAATCCCCAACAGTGTCACCAGCAAAGCACCCCCACACCATCACACCTCCTCCTCTATGCTTCACGGTGGGAACCAGGCATGTAGAGTCCATTCGTTCACCTTTTCTGCATCGCACAAAGACACGGTGGTTGGAACCAAAGATCTCAAATTTGGACTCATTAGACCAAAGCACAGATTTCCACAGGTCTGATGTCCATTCCTTGTGTTCTTTAGCCCAAACAAGTCTCTTCTGCTTGTTGCCTGTCCTTAGCAGTGGTTTCCTAGCAGCTATTTTACCATGAAGGCCTGCTGCACACAGTCTCCTCTTAACAGTTGTTGTAGAGATGTGTCTGCTGCTAGAACTCTGTGTGGCATTGACCTGGTCTCTAATCTGAGCTGCTGTTAACCTGCGATTTCTGAGGCTGGTGACTCGGATGAACTTATCCTCCGCAGCAGAGGTGACTCTTGGTCTTCCTTTCCTGGGGGCGGTCCTCATGTGAGCCAGTTTCTTTGTAGCGCTTGATGGTTTTGGCCACTGCACTTGGGGACGCTTTCAAAGTTTTCCCAATTTTTCGGACTGACTGACCTTCATTTCGTAAAGTAATGATGTCCACTCGTTTTTCTTTACTTAGCTGCTTTTTTTCTTGCCATAATACAAATTCTAACACTCCATTCAGTAGGACTATCAGCTGTGTATCCACCTGACTTCTGACAACACAACTGATGGTCCCAACACCATTTATAAGGCAAGAAATCCCACTTATTAAACCTAACAGGGCACACCTGTGAAGTGAAAACCATTTCAGGTGACTACCTCTTGAAGCTCATCAAGAGAATGCCAAGAGTGTGCAAAGCAGTAATCAAAGCAAAAGGTGGCTACTTTGAAGAACCTAGAATATAAGACATATTTTCAGTTGTTTCACACTTTTTTGTTAAGTATATAATTCTACATGTGTTAATTCATAGTTTTGATGCCTTCAGTGTGAATCTACAATTTTTATAGTCATGAAAATACAGAAAACTCTTGGAATGAGAAGGTGTGTCCAAACTTTTGGTCTGTACTGTATGTACAACAATATACCTGCTATAATACTGCCTCATATGCACAAGAATATAACTACTATAATACTAGTCCTATGTACAAGAATATAACTACTATAATACTGCTCCTGTGTACAAGAATATAACTACTATAATACTGCTCCTATGTAAAACAATATAACTACTATAATACTGCTCCTATGTACAAGAATATAACTACTATAATACTGCTCCTATGTACAAGACTATAACTACTATAATACTACTCCCTATTTATAAGAATATAACTACTATAATACTGCTCCTATGTACAAGAATATAACTACTATAATACTGCTCCTATGTACAAGAATATAACTACTATAATACTGTCCCTATGCACAAGAATATAACTACTATAATACTGCTCCTATGTACAACAATATAACTACTATAATACTGCTCCTATGTACAAGACTATAACTACTATAATACTGCTCCCTATATATAAGAATATAACTACTATAATACTGCTCCTATGTACAAGAATATAACTACTATAATACTGCTCCTATGTACAAGAATATAACTACTATAATACTACCTCCTATGTACAAGAATATAACTACTATAATACTGCTACTATGTACAAGAATATAACTACTATAATACTGCTCCTATGTACAAGAATATAACTACTATATTACTGCTCCTATGTACAAGAATATAGCTACTATAATACTGCCTCCTATGTACAAGAATATAACTACTATAATACTGCTCCTATGTACAAGAATATAACTACTTTAATACTGTCTCCTATGTACAAGAATATAACTACTATAATACTGCTCCTATGTACAAGAATATAACTACTATAATACTGCTCCTATGTACAAGACTATAACTACTATAATACTACCCCTATGTACAAGAATATAACTACTATAATACTGCTCCTATGTACAAGAATATAACTGCTATAATACTGCCTCATATGCACAAGAATATAACTACTATAATACTGCCTCATATGCACAAGAATATAACTACTATAATACTGCTCCTATGTACAAGAATATAACTACTATAATACTGCCTCATATGCACAAGAATATAACTACTATAATACTGCTCCTATGTATAAGAATATAACTACTATAATACTGCTCCTATGTACAACAATATAACTACTATAATACTGCCTACTATGTACAAGAATATAACTACTATAATACTGCTCCTATGTATAAGAATATAACTACTATAATACTGCTCCTATGTACAAGAATATAACTACTATAATACTGCTCCTATGTACAAGAATATAACTACTATAATACTACCTCCTATGTACAAGAATATAACTACTATAATACTGCTACTATGTACAAGAATATAACTACTATATTACTGCTCCTATGTACAAGAATATAGCTACTATAATACTGCCTCCTATGTACAAGAATATAACTACTATAATACTGCTCCTATGTACAAGAATATAACTACTTTAATACTGTCTCCTATGTACAAGAATATAACTACTATAATACTGCTCCTATGTACAAGAATATAACTACTATAATACTGCTCCTATGTACAAGACTATAACTACTATAATACTACCCCTATGTACAAGAATATAACTACTATAATACTGCTCCTATGTACAAGAATATAACTGCTATAATACTGCCTCATATGCACAAGAATATAACTACTATAATACTGCCTCATATGCACAAGAATATAACTACTATAATACTGCTCCTATGTACAAGAATATAACTACTATAATACTGCCTCATATGCACAAGAATATAACTACTATAATACTGCTCCTATGTATAAGAATATAACTACTATAATACTGTCTCCTATGTACAAGAATATAACTACTATAATACTGCCTACTATGTACAAGAATATAACTACTATAATACTGCTCCTATGTATAAGAATATAACTACTATAATACTGCTCCTATGTACAAGAATATAACTACTATAATACTGCTCCTATGTACAAGAATATAACTACTATAATACTACCTCCTATGTACAAGAATATAACTACTATAATACTGCTACTATGTACAAGAATATAACTACTAGAATACTGCTCCTATGTACAAGCCTATAACTACTATAATACTGCTCCCTATGTACAAGAATATAACTACTATATTACTGCTCCTATGTACAAGAATATAGCTACTATAATACTGCCTCCTATGTACAAGAATATAACTACTATAATACTGCTCCTATGTACAAGAATATAACTACTTTAATACTGTCTCCTATGTACAAGAATATAACTACTATAATACTGCTCCTATGTACAAGAATATAACTACTATAATACTACTCCTATGTACAAGACTATAACTACTATAATACTACCCCTATGTACAAGAATATAACTACTATAATACTGCTCCTATGTACAAGAATATAACTGCTATAATACTGCCTCATATGCACAAGAATATAACTACTATAATACTGCCTCATATGCACAAGAATATAACTACTATAATACTGCTCCTATGTACAAGAATATAACTACTATAATACTGCCTCATATGCACAAGAATATAACTACTATAATACTGCTGCTATGTACAAGAATATAACTACTATAATACTGCTCCTATGTATAAGAATATAACTACTATAATACTGCTCCTATGTACAAGAATATAACTACTATAATACTGCTCCTATGTACAAGAATATAACTACTATAATACTGCTCCTATGTACAAGAATATAACTACTATAATACTGCTCCTATGTACAAGAATATAACTACTATAATACTGCCTCCTAGCTGTGAGGTTGTGTTTCTGTAGCTCTCCTGAGGCTCCTGATGTCTGGAGAAAGCCCAGGGCGAGGCCTACTCTGGGAAACAATTCCCAAACAACTGAGAAACTGGATGAAAATCCCAAAGTTTCTAGGAATGGAAGTAATGTCCAGTGTGTCAGCAGTCCCAGTGCAAGTCAAGATGGGAAGAAAGTGATGGTAAAGAAAGCAGTAACAGAAGCAAGCAGAGGTACGGTGCAACAACCTACCAAAGTAATTGTGCAGCATCCAGACAGAATACCTGATGGTAAGAAGAAGCAAGCCGTGCAGCCTGTGCAGACTCCATTACAGGTTACAGGTGTCCCGTCCACTCCACCCTCCTGCAGACAGAGGAGAACGTCCCTGGAGAAACAGACCATGCTGGAGAACATGCAGCGGCCTGTACTGGTGCGGTCTGAGCGGACAAGATCTGGCAGTGGAAACTGCAAAACTGTAGTGAAGGCTGCGGATGAGACCAAAGTGAGACCAGCAGGAAGGCCTCATGGTACTAGTAGTGCGGTCACTGGGAACAAACTGGGACATAGTCCCCAACCTGCAGATTGTGGCCCCATGGCAGTGACAACAGCCGCAGCAGGCCAGAAGTCACAGGCTACACCGACCAGAAGCCAAACTGTGAGTAACCAGCCGGCAAAACTACCTAATAATGGACAGAGTGTTACAATGGCTGAGCGTGCACCTGAACTGTGCCTGGCAGACGAGATCCCAGCACTGGTCAGGAGACTGGAGACATTAAAGGCAGGTAAAATATATCTGCAGCGACAGATTGACTGCGCCTATAAAATAAGGGCTGCTAAACCTTGGTTAGAGGAAGGAGTGGACAAGAAACTGAGCGCACTGGCGAAAGAGCTCGCCGATGTCGTACAGGAGACCGAGACTGTACTGGAGCAAATGGGACCGGTGGGAGAATCGTACAGAAACCAGCAGCTATTCGAGGAATACCGGAAGTCACCATCATCTCGCTCTAGGTCTGAACCCTCTCAAGATGCAGTCCCATGCAAAGCCTATTCTGCAGCCAGAAAGTTTCCCTTTTAAGGAAAGGAATTTGTATGGGGAAGGAGCAGCTAATGCCAAGCCACAGCAAAGACCTGCAGCAGTTCCTGGCAAGGCACCACAAGTCCCAGCAACCAGCACTTTACAGCAAGATCATGGACCCCTGCCTGAAGTAGCATCTGTGCAGACACCACAAGTCCCAGGAGGCAGGTCATCTCAGCAGGACTGTGCACTGTTACCTGAAGGTACTGGGGTAGTAGCACATTTGGGGTCTCGGGTTGTGAGTGTGTGGGACAGTCTGGACTCTGCTGTGCAAGTCACCAATAGTGACTATAATAACACTGTGGACTCTGCTGTGCAGGACTCTGCTGCCACTGACTGTCTGTCTAATGTGTCTGATATTATAGATAATCCTGTATATAATAATGGTGCAGCAGGGGAAAGTGTATCTCATTCTGGGGGGGATCCTTCACCATCTTTGACATTAGACCCCTCTACAGTCCAGTCTCTGGAGTCTGGTGATATTGCAGACATAGAGGTTGATGGTGGGGCGGACACAGCACAGTCCAATGTACAGGACTTTCCCCCTCTAGTTACTAATGTAGTAGCAGAGCCTCCTAGTGCAGGTGCTCAGCAGCCCACACAGCGCCCACAGGCACGCCAAGATGGCGGATCTGGCCATGCCTCCTCTGGAAATGCCTGGAGCCGCGGTGCTCCTTCTTTTACGTCAGGCACGAACTATACAGGCCAGGCTTTCAAGAGGAGGAATGTAGTCAGGTTTAGGCACAGAGGTGCCAAGGAAGATCTGCCTGATAGAAGGTTTGTGGTCAGAGGGCTCCTATGTACCCAGATGGGCTTCCTGCCGACTGACATCCTGGCAGTGATAAACCTTCCTGACCGCCAGGGGTATGATGTCAGCTTTAAGCTGATGTCTGATCTGGACCGTTTCTGGGCTAATGTCACCAGGTTCAGAGATACTGAGGGTTGGAATAAGTTCAGCTTCATCCCCATCTCTAGGCCCGATACAGCAAATGTCACCATTGTATTCTGGAATGAGGCCGTTCCCCCTCAGGACATTGTCATCTGGCTCAGGAGACACTGCGACCTCATGTCCGATCTAACTAAGAACAGGGACGAAGACGGGATCTGGACTGGTGGGTGGAAGGTCCTGGTTAAGTTGCGTCAGAACAACAACGTAACCCAACATCTGCCCAACTCATTTTTTATTGGCCGAGAGAAAGGCGTCTGCTTCTATGCGGGTCAGCCGCACAGATGCTTTAAGTGTGGGAAGGCCGGACATATAGCGAGTGTGTGCACCATGGTAAAATGCAACTTGTGTAATGAAATGGGCCACGTGAGCGCTTCCTGCAAAAACATTAGATGTAATCTGTGTGGTAAGATGGGTCACCCTCACAGGGACTGTCCTGATGCTTGGCACAACATCCATAGGGATATCCCTGATGAGGACTTGCTGGCAGCGGCTGATGACATACAGGAGGAGGAGGAGGCGCTGTTGTCAGGGTCAGTAGTCACTGAGTCAGAGCCACAACTAGATACAGGTGATACCACCCAGGACCAAGCCCAGTCAGAACCCATTGAGGCGATCATGGAGGTTGTTGACCAAGTTGCACAACCCTCAGTGGCCATCTCTTCTCCTGCCCCAACACCCACCACTGCCAAGAGAAGGAAAAAAGACAGATCCAGCCGTAAGCCTGAGGGTGAGTGGACCACTGTCAAAAAACCAACTAGGATGAGAGTAGATAGAACGGGCGATGTTACTGCAACGGCAAATAGATTCTATATTCTATCAGAGTCAGACGGAGAAGAGGGACTAGACAGAAAGATCCAACAAATGATGGCAGAGTATGATGAGGAAGAGGGTGATCCTCCTACTAAAAGGAGACCCCGCCGAGCTGAGGTGCAGTCTGAATCAGACATGGAAACAGCAGGTCACCAGGACAGCTCTGATTCAGATCTATCATGGAAGAAAGTGGATCTGTTTTAAGTTTGACCTATTTAGTTTTACTGTATGTTCTTTAAATTTTCTTCTCCAACAGGTGTGGACTCTTTAAGTTGATTTTGCTTTAAGTATTTTCTTGTTTGATCCTTCTTTGTACATACAAAATGTCTGAAATTACTGAAAGAATTTTTGTTTAATTGTATTTATGTTTGTTTTTACTTTAATAAAAATTGCCTCCTATATACAAGAATATAACTACTATAATACTACTCCTATGTACAAGAATATAACTAGTATAATACTGCTCCTATGTACAAGAATATAACTACTATAATACTACCTCCTATGTACAAGAATATAACTACTATAATACTGCCTCCTATGTACAAGAATATAACTACTATAATACTGCTCCTATGTACAAGAATATAACTACTATAATACTGCTCCTATGTACAAGAATATAACTACTATAATACTGCTCCTATGTACAAGAATATAACTACTATAATACTGCTCCTATGTACAAGAATATAACTACTATAATACTGCTCCTATGTACAGGAATATAACTACTATAATACTGCTCCTATGTACAAGAATATAACTACTATAATACTGCTCCTATGTACAAGAATATAACTACTATAATACTGCTCCTATGTACAAGAATATAACTACTATAATACTGCCTCCTAGCTGTGAGGTTGTGTTTCTGTAGCTCTCCTGAGGCTCCTGATGTCTGGAGAAAGCCCAGGGCGGGGCCACCCTGGGTGGGGCAGCTCCCCTAGTAAGGCCCAGGCTCCAAGGCCTACTCTGGGAAACAACTCCCAGACAACTGAGAAACTGGATGAAAATCCCAAAGTTTCTAGGAATGGAAGTAATGTCCAGTGTGTCAGCAGTCCCAGTGCAAGTCAAGATGGGAAGAAAGTTATTGCAAAGAAAGCAGTAGCAGAAGCAAGCAGAGGTTCGGTACAACAACCTACCAAAGTAATTGTGCAGCATCCAGACAGAATACCTGAAAGTAAGAAGAAGCAAGCCGAGCAGCCTGTGCAGACGCCATTACAGGTTACAGGTGTCCCGTCCACTCCACCCTCCTGCAGACAGAGGAGAACGTCCCTGGAGAAACAGACCATGCTGGAGAACATGCAGCGGCCTGTACTGGTGCGGTCTGAGCGGACAAGATCTGGCAGTGGAAACTGCAAAACTGTAGTGAAGGCTGCAGATGTGACCAAAGAGAGACCAGCAGGAAGGCTTCATGGTACTAGTAGTGCGGTCACTGGGAACAAACTGGGACATAGTCCCCAACCTGCAGATTGTGGCCCCATGGCAGTGACAACAGCCGCAGCAGGCCAGAAGTCACAGGCTACACCGACCAGAAGCCAAACTGTGAGTAACCAGCCGGCAAAACTACCTAATAATGGACAGACTGTTACAATGGCTGAGCGTGCACCTGAACTGTGCCTGGCAGACGAGATCCCAGCACTGGTCAGGAGACTGGAGACATTAAAAGCGGGTAAAATATATCTGCAGAGACAGATTGACTGTGCCTACAAAATAAGGGCTGCTAAACCTGAGGTAGAGGCAATAGTGGACAAGAAGCTGAGCGCACTGGCGAAAGAGCTCGCCGATAACGTATGGGAGACCGAGACTGTACTGGAGCAAATGGGACCGGTGGGAGAATCGTACAGAAACCAGCAGCGATTCGAGGAATACCAGAAGTCACCATCATCTCGCTCTAGGTCTGAACCCTCTCAAGATGGCAGCCAGCAGTCCCATGCAAAGCCTATTCTGCAGCCAGCAAGTTTCCCTTTTAAGAAAGGGAATTTGTATGGGGAAGGAGCAGCTAATGCCAAGCCACAGCAAAGACCTGCAGCAGTTCCTGGCAAGGCACCACAAGTCCCAGCAACCAGCACTTTACAGCAAGATCATGGACCCCTGCCTGAAGTAGCATCTGTGCAGACACCACAAGTCCCAGGAGGCAGGTCATCTCAGCAGGACTGTGGACTGTTACCTGAAGGTACTGGGCTAGTAGCACATTTGGGGTCTCAGGTTGTAGGTGTGTGGGACAGTCTGGACACTGCTGTGCAAGTCACCAATAGTGACTATAATATCATTGTGGACTCTGCTGTGCAGGACTCTGCTGCCACTGACTGTCTGTCTAATGTGTCTGATAATATAGATAATCCTGTATATAATAATGGTGCAGCAGGGGAAAGTGTTTCTCATTCTGGGGGGGATCCTTCACCATCTTTGACATTAGACCCCTCTACAGTCCAGTCTCTGGAGTCTGGTGATGCCGTAGACATAGAGGTTGATGGTGGGGCGGGCACAGTACAGTCCAATGTACAGGACTTTCCCCCTCTAGTTACTAATGTAGTAGCAGAGCCTCCTAGTGCAGGTGCTCAGCAGCCCACACAGCGCCCACAGACACGCCAAGATGGCGGATCTGGCCATACCTCCTCTGGGAATGCCTGGAGTCGCGGTGCTCCTTCTTTTACATCGAGCACGAACTATACAGGCCAGGCTTTCAAGAGGAGGAATGTAGTCAGGTTTAGGCACAGAGGTGCCAAGGAAGATCTGCCTGATAGAAGGTTTGTGGTCAGAGGGCTCCTATGTACCCAGATGGGCTTCCTGCCGACTGACATCCTGGCAATGATAAACCTTCCTGACCGCCAGGTGTATGATGTGAGCTTTAAGCTGATGTCTGATCTGGACCGTTTCTGGGCTAATGTCACCAGGTTCAGAGATACTGAGGGTTGGAATAAGTTCAGCTTCATCCCCATCTCTAGGCCAGATACGGCAAATGTCACCATTGTATTCTGGAATGAAGACGTTCCCCCTCAGGACATTGTCATCTGGCTCAGGAGACATTGCGACCTCATGTCCAATCTGACTAAGAATAGGGACGAAGACGGGATCTGGACTGGTGGATGGAAGGTCCTGGTTAAGTTGCGTCAGAACAACAACGTAACCCAACATCTGCCCAACTCATTCTGGACAGGCACCACAACTTTATTAGGAGGATGCCCGGGACTGCATGGGGATTGGAATGGCGTTGGAGAGGCCCCTCCCCCCTCCCTCCTTTTTCCTTACCCCACTCTTGGTGTTGGCACTTCAGGCAGTGGGTTGTTGGAGCCCAGGTAGCGGGGAAGGTGGTCTCGCCTGGATGAGGTCACCGGTTCCCCCTTTGAGTTAAGGGGGCGGGCCGATACTTGGTATCGGCCCGGCCCCTTATAAGCTGTTGCCGGCGTCCGTTTCGGCCTCTTTCCGGCTGCCTGGTGAAGCGCTCGTGTCGGGAAGCGGCGTCGTGGACTTCAGCAGGTATGGCCGCCGAGAGCGCGTTGGTAGCGGCCTTGAGGGCTGGCTGGGCTTCAGAAGGGGAGGCTTTCCTGTCACGCCTCTTGAGCGGCGTGCGGCAGGAGACTCCCACTTCGGGAGACACTTGTGTCTCCCCCCAGCAAGTCGGCGGACGGCGCGGCGCTCCAGGCCTCCGGAGCGCCTGAGTCTGAGCCCCTCCCCCTTGGGGAGGAGGCGTGGCGGGGAGTGTGCAGGCGCGCCCGCCGCTCATGCGGAGCGGCGGGCGGCGTCTATCCTCCCCGCCGCATCGTAGCCCCGCCCCTTTTGGATCGTCAGCGTCGGTGGCCATTTTAGCCTCTTCCCGCGCGGTAGCTCAGTAAGCAAGCATGGGGAGCAGAGAGTCAGTGGCGGCACCGGTGGTATCGGCCCCTTCCACGGGGGGTGCTGGAGGTTCCCACAGTGCCTGAATCCCTGGGGGCTCCCGGGTCGTTAGCAGAAGACAGGGCTTTCTCTTCATCAGCCTCGCCCATCCCCCCTTCTCAGGCCATGCTGCGCGGACCGGGGAGATGCTTGTCTGCAGGGAGCGGGCGTTCTCTGAGGGCCTCTAGAAGGGGTCGGGGGTCGTCCTCTTCCTCTTCAGCGTCTTCTGGCTAGCATAGGCGTAGGCGCCGCAAGGCAGGAGGGCGAAGCAGGCGTGATTGTCATCGCTCCCGGTCGTCAAAGCGGAGTCGGAAGTCTAAGGGGTCTGGTTCCCACCGTCGCAGAACCTCTCCATCTTCGGGGTCGTCATCCTGTAGCTCCTCGAGGTCTGGCAGGTCGCGGCGGCATGCACGAAAGAGGCAGGAGCCTGATCTACCGCAGGAGTGGTCATCTCGTGCGGCCAGCTAGGCCGGCACGGCGGTAGCTTCGTTGCCAGGAATGCCAGTGGTCCCGCCTGTCCTCCCTGCAGCCGGTGAGTTCGAGTTTGCGGGCGCCTGGGGTACGGACGGTAAGCAGGCTGAGTTGTTACCGACCCTTAAGGCGCTGATGGTACAACTCAAGAAGGCCGGAGAAAAGAGATCGGCCGAGTTATCGAAGGGGGCGGGCCTCCATAAGGAGGCCTTTTTCTGCGGGGTCAGCCCCTTGGGGGCTCACTTGGATGAGGAGACGAGAACTGAAATTGGGAATAACCAATACGTGGACACATGGTCCTTGGTGTCGGTCGACCAACATACGGTCGACAAGGAACGCAGATTAATTACGGAAAGGGCGGTCGATCGGCGACCGCAGGTGGCGCGGACATTCGGGAACTGGTGTCAAGCCTTTGCCGTCCTGGGGTGTGTTTTAGGTCAACAGCACCCTGAGCGGACCGCAGAGTTGTTTATATATTTTGACACAATTTTTTGTGCGTATAAGTCGCACGGTGGCAGTGCCTGGTGGCGCTACGACGAAGAATTTCGTCGCCGCCTGGCGCTGCAACCGGAGATCGGTTGGGCGGTGAAGGCCACCGATGTGTGGATTAGATTGATGTTGTCGCAGAAGGCGTCGCCCCTTCAGTCGGGGGCCACTGCCGGTTCTATGGCTTGTGTAAATTCAGACACGAGTGTTCCTCCTGTGGAGGAACACACGCGGCAGTTAAATGTAGTAAATCACCTAAGGCCACGGGAAAACAGGCGGGAGATGGGAAGAACGCCAGTGAGCGTCCAAGTGATGTCTCCTTGGCTCGATAATTACCCTGATAGGGCAGCTGCCTCTCAGCTACGTTTTGGGTTCACGTTTGGGTTTTTTATACCGTTTTTGTTTAGTTGGGAGGCGGTTAGTTCGGACAATTTAAAATCGGCCCGGGATCACCCGCAGGTTTTAAGGGACAAAATTGCGAAGGAGGTGGATTTAGGGCGGATGAGGGGCCCGTTTGCGTGTCCACCATTTTCGAATTTGAGGGTTTCTCCTTTAGGGGTAATCCCCAAAAAGGAACCGGAAAAATTCCATTTGATTCACCATCTCTCCTATCCTAAAGGAGAATCGGTGAATGACGGGATTCCAAAAGGGGATTCGGCAGTCTCATATGTGTCTTTTGACCGCGCGGTCTCCCTGGTTAGGCAGGCGGGCAGTGGGGCGCTCTTGGCGAAATCTGACATCGAGTCAGCTTTCCGCCTACTTCCGGTTCACCCTGACTGTCACCATTTATTAGGGTGCAGGGTGGATGGCTGGTATTATTTTGATGCGTGTCTGCCTATGGGATGTTCCATTTCGTGCCACTTCTTTGAGATGTTCAGCTCTTTTCTGGAGTGGGTGACACGTTATGAAACGGGTTCGCGGTCTATCACGCACTATTTGGACGATTTTCTTTTCGTTGCACCAGCGGGGGGGAACAATGTAAATTTTTGTTGAACACGTTTCGATGCTTAATGAAAAAAATTTGGGGTCCCATTGTCAGAGGAGAAGACCGAGGGCCCCGCCACTCGGCTTTCCTTCTTGGGGATAGAATTCGACTCGGTTGAAATGGTGTATCGTTTACCGGCGGATAAGTTAACGAAATTGGGGGATTTGATTAAGGGCGTCCTGGGCGTCACCAAAGTCTCGTTGCGCCAGATGCAGTCCTTACTAGGTTTTCTGGCTTTTGCGTGCAAGGTTATGCCGATGGGCCGGGTTTTTGCGCGGCGCCTGTCCTTGTCCACAAAAGGTGTCAGGCGCCCCGAACATCGTATTCGAATTACCAATCCATTGCGGTCTGATTTGCGGGTATGGGAAGCCTTTTTATGTTTGTATAACGGCAGAACGTGCTGGTTGGGAAAGGAGGTGTCCAATTCATATTTGGAATTATTCACGGATGCGGTGGGGGGAGTGGGTTTTGGGGCAGTGTTCCGGGCTAACTGGTGTGCCGAAAGATGGCCAGAGATTTGGCAGTCCAGCGGCCTGTGCCGCAACTTGACCCTCCTGGAATTGTTTCCCATAGTGGTGGCGGTCGAGATCTGGGGAGAACAGTTCCAGGACAGAAAGGTTGTGTTTTGGACTGATAATATGAGTGTGGTTCACTGTATAAACAATTTAACCTCTGCTTCCCTTCCAGTGTTGTCCTTATTGCGGCACTTGGTGCTCCGGTGCCTGGAATATAATATTTGGTTCAAGGCTCGACATGTCCCGGGAGTAGAGAATGTGGTAGCTGATGCTTTGTCCCGTTTCCATTGGCAGGAATTCAGGGCCCTATTGCCGGAGGCTTCGCGGGAGGGTGTGTCCTGCCCGTCCATCCTATGGGATTTGGTGACGAACGAGTGATTCCTCTGATTCAGTCCTCAGTTACTCCTGCCACGTGGTCGGGCCATGGTAAGGCGTGGGCAGAGTGGGTTGGGGTGGCTTTAGAAAAAGGGGTGGATTGGGCCGATTCTCGGTCTTTGCTGCAGGCTACGTTGGCTTACATGGGAAATTTGCGGGATTTGGGTGTGTCGGCGGTGGTGGCGCAACGTCGAGTGGCGGGGGTGGGTTTTCATTTTTGGTTAATGGGGTTGGAGGACGTCACTAGGCGTTTTATAGTTCGACAGGAACTTAAGGGTTGGCGGAAGGAATATGTGCGGAGGGAAAGCTGCCGGCCGGTTACGCATGCTCTGCTGCTACGTTTGTTGGGGACTGTAAAAGGGGTGTGCCTCTCCCAGGGCGAGGCGGAGTTATTTGGGGCGGCGTTTTGCTTAGCATTTTTTGGGGCTATGCGGATCGGCGAACTCTGTGCGCAGTCTAGGAGCAAGCTGGGGGGTTTGTTGCGGGAGGACGTTTGGTTGTCTAATAGGGTGGTTAAAGTCCGGGTCCGTCGGTCGAAGGTGGACGTTCTAGGAAAGGGAGAGTGGATCACGTTATTTCCTACGGGGGGCCTGTGCTGCCCAGTGGAAGTGATTGGGCAATATATGGGAAATAGGGCTGATTCCCTCTGTTTTTTGTCGCATCAGGATGGATTGTCGCTCACGCGGTATCAGTTTTTGGGGGGTTTTCGGCGTTGTTTGACGGAGTTGGGTTTGCCACGGGCGGAGTTTGGTACTCACTCTTTTCGGATCGGTGCGGCTACGGAAGCGTCGAGGGCGGGTCTGCCTGAGGCGGAGGTAAAACGGATTGCAGGTGGAAATCGGCTTGCTACGCGAGTTATGTGCGACCTGAATTGGTGTTGTAACCATGTGTTTTTCTTTTACAGGTCGCCCCTCTCCGGTCGTGTGTGTGTTAGGACATTCATATGTTTTTTGGGCAGCCCAGCGGGCCGAGTGCAGACCTGGTGGGAGGAACCTAGGTTTCCAGAGTATAGACGTAGTTTGGAGGGGCATTCGTGGACTGCGTTGGGCTCAAGTCTTGCCGGAGGCCGTCGAATTTGGCAGGTGTGTTTAAGCACCCGTTGTTCTTGTACTCCATGCCGGGGGTAACGACCTCTGTTTTACCCGGATGGCTGAATTGTTAGCGATTATGCGATCTGACATTGATAGGATCCCAAGTTTCTTCCCTACTGTAGTGCTGGTGTGGTCAGAAATGGTTTCTCGTCCCACGTGGCAAGGGGCGTGTGATGCTGACGCGGTGGAGAGGGCCAGACGGTCGGTCAATGCCAGGATGGCGCGTTTTGTGAGGTCCAGAGGTGGTGTAGTGGTGCGACACCGACAGTTGGAAGGAGATAATAGAGGCCTCATGCGGCCGGACGGGGTGCACCTCAATGACATAGGATTGGATATATTCTTGTCGGGTTTGCAAGACGATATTGAACAAGCTCTTTTCCTTCTGGGTGGGGGTCGGGGTATGGTGTAGGGGTACACCATACCCTCCATGGCGGTGGTCCAAAGGAGATAAGGGGCGGACAGGGAGTTGACGGACCCCCCGGAAGCCGGGGTCGGGCCCACCTCTCCGGTTCAGAGAATTTAATGTTTTTGTTATAAGAAATAAAGCTGTAGCCGTTACCCGCCAAGATAAAAGTGAGCAATGTTTCCTGGTCTTTATTGTAAATTCCAAGGGAAAAGGGGTAAACAAGGGGATAACGGTAAACATCCATGCAGTTTGGACAGGCACCGCAACTTTATTAGAAGGATGCCCGGGACTGCATGGGGATTGGAATGGCGTTGGAGAGGCCCCTCCCCCCTCCCTCCTTTTTCCTTACCCCACTCTTGGTGTTGGCACTTCAGGCAGTGGGTTGTTGGAGCCCAGGTAGCGGGGAAGGTGGTCTCGCCTGGATGAGGTCACCGATTCCCCCTTTGAGTTAAGGGGGCAGGCCGATACTTGGTATCGGCCCGGCCCCTTATAAGCTGTTGCCGGCGTCCGTTTCGGCCTCTTTCCGGCTGCCTGGTGAAGCGCTCCCACCCTCCCTCCCTATAAAAAAAAAAAAAAAAAAAAAAAAAATACATGTATATGAAGACGTATATGGGTGCGTGAACATAGATGGTGTACAGGTGTCGGTTACCTATAGAAGGTTTGGTGATGGTGGTAGGACGGTGTGGCATGGTCCGTGTTTTCACTATGATTTCTTTTGCAGTTCATCCTCGCTATTGGTTGGCAAGTCACAGCTGGCGTGCGGTTGTCCAAAGGAGATAAGAGGCGGGCAGGGAGTTGACGGACCCCCCGGAAGCCGGGGTCGGGCCCACCTCTCCGGTTCAGAGAATTTAATGTTTTTGTTATAAGAAATAAAGCTGTGGCCGTTACCCGCCCAGATAAAAGTGAGCAATGTTTCCTGGTCTTTATTGTAAATTCCAAGGGAAAAGGGGTAAACAAGGGGATAACGGTAAACATCCATGCAGTCTTTATTGGCCGAGAGAAAGGCGTCTGCTTCTATGCGGGTCAGCCACGCAGATGCTTTAAGTGTGGGAAGGCCGGTCATATAGCGAGTGTGTGCACCTTGGTAAAGTGCAACTGTGTAATGAAATGGGCCACGTGAGCGCTACATGTCAGAACATTAGGTGTAATCTATGTGGTAAGATCGGTCACCCCCACAGGGACTGTCCTGATGCTTGGCACAACATCCATAGGGATATCCCTGATGAGGACTTGCTGGCAGCGGCTGATGACATACAGGAGGAGGAGGAGGCGCTGTTGTCAGGGTCAGTAGTCACTGAGTCAGAGCCACAACCAGATACAGGTGATACCACCCAGGGCCAAGCCCAGTCAGGGCCCATTGAGGCGACCATGGAGGTTGTCGATCAGGTCGTACAACCCTCAGTGGCCATCTCTTCTCCTGCCCCAACACCCACCAGTATTAAGAGAAGGAAGAAAGACAGATCCAGCCGTAAGCCTGAGGGTGAGTGGACCACTGTCAAAAAACCAACTAGGATGAGAATAGGTAGTACGGGTGATGTCACAGCAACGGCAAATAGGTTCTATATCCTATCAGAGTCAGACGGAGAAGAGGAACTAGACAGGAAGATCCAACAAATGATGGCAGAATATGATGAGAAACCAGAGGGCGATCCTCCTACTAAAAGGAGACCCCGCCGAGCTGAGGTACAGTCCGAATCGGACATGGAAACAGCAGGTCACCGGGAGAGCTCTGACTCTGATCTGTGATGGAGGAAAGTGGATCTAGTTTTAAGTCTGATCTATTTACTTTTACCGAATGTTCTTTACATTTTCTTCTCCAACAGGTGTGGACTCTTTAAGTTGATTTTGCGTTAATTATTTCCTTGTTTGATCCTTCTTTATGCATACAAAATGTCTGAAATTACTGGAAGAATTTTTGTTTAATTGTATTTGTTTTGTTTTTACTTTAATAAAAATTGCCTCCTATGTACAAGAATATAACTACTATAATACTATTCATATGTACAAGAATATAACTACTATAATACTGCTCCTATGTACAGGAATATAACTACTATAATACTGCCCCCTATGTACAAGAATATAACTACTATAATACTGCTCCTATGTACAAGAATATAACTACTATAATTCTGCTCCTATGTACAAGTATATAACTACTATAATACTGCTATGTACAAGAATATAACTACTATAATACTGCTCCTATGTACAGGAATATAACTACTATAATACTGCTCCTATGTACAGGAATATAACTACTATAATACTGCCTCCTATATACAAGAATATAACTACTATAATACTGCTCCTATGTACAAGAATATATCTACTATAATACTGCCCCTATGTACAAGAATATAACTACTATAATACTGCTCCTATGTACAAGAATATATCTACTATAATACTGCCCCTATGTACAAGAATATAACTACTATAATACTGCTCCTATGTACAAGAATATATCTACTATAATACTGCCCCTATGTACAAGAATATAACTACTATAATACTGCTCCTATGTACAAGAATATATCTACTATAATACTGCCCCTATGTACAAGAATATAACTACTATAATACTGCTCCTATGTACAAGAATACAAGATTATAACTACTATAATACTGCTCCTATGTACAAAAATATAACTACTATAATACTGCTCCTATGTACAAGAATATAACTACTATAATACTGCTCCTATGTACAGGAATATAACTACTATAATACTGCCCCCTATGTACAAGAATATAACTACTATAATACTGCTCCTATGTACAAGAATATAACTACTATAATTCTGCTCCTATGTACAAGAATATAACTACTATAATACTGCTCCTATGTACAAGTATATAACTACTATAATACTGCTATGTACAAGAATATAACTACTATAATACTGCTCCTATGTACAGCAATATAACTACTATAATACTGCCTCCTATATACAAGAATATAACTACTATAATACTGCTCCTATGTACAAGAATATATCTACTATAATACTGCCCCTATGTACAAGAATATAACTACTATAATACTGCTCCTATGTACAAGAATATATCTACTATAATACTGCCCCTATGTACAAGAATATAACTACTATAATACTGCTCCTATGTACAAGAATACAAGATTATAACTACTATAATACTGCTCCTATGTACAAAAATATAACTACTATAATACTGCTCCTATGTACAAGAATATAACTACTATAATACTGCTCCTATGTACAAGAATATAACTACTATAATACTGCTCCTATGTACAAGAATATATCTACTATAATACTGCTCCTATGTACAAGAATATAACTACCATAATACTGCCCCCTATGTACAAGAATATAACTACTATAATACTGCCCCTATGTACAAGAATATAACTACTATAATACTGCTCCTATGTACAAGAATATATCTACTATAATACTGCTCCTTTGTACAAGAATATAACTACTATAATACTGCTCCTATGTACAAGAATATAACTACTATAATACTGCCCCCTATGTACAAGAATATAACTACTATAATACTGCCCCTATGTACAAGAATATAACTACTATAATACTTCTCCTATGTACAAAAATATAACTACTATAATACTGCTCCTATGTACAAGAATATAACTACTATAATACTGCTCCTATGTACAAGAATATAACTACAATAATACTGCTCCTATGTACAAGAATATATCTACTATAATACTGCTCCTATGTACAAGAATATAACTACTATAATACTGCCCCCTATGTACAAGAATATAACTACTATAATACTGCCCCTATGTACAAGAATATAACTACTATAATACTGCTCCTATGTACAAGAATATAACTACTATAATACTGCTCCTATGTACAAGAATATAACTACTATAATACTGCTCCTATGTACAAGAATATAACTACTATAATACTGCTCCTATGTACAAGAATATAACTACTATAATACTGCTCCTATGTACAAGAATATAACTACTGTAATACTGCCCCTATGTACAAGAATATAACTACTGTAATACTGCTCCTATGTACAAGAATATAACTACTGTAATACTGCTCCTATGTACAAGAATATAACTACTATAATACTGCTCCTATGTACAAGAATATAACTACTATAATACTGTCTCCTATGTACAAGAATATAACTACTATAATACTACCTCCTATGTACAAGAATATAACTACTGTAATACTGCCCCTATGTACAAGAATATAACTACTGTAATACTGCTCCTATGTACAAGAATATAACTACTATAATACTGCTCCTATGTACAAGAATATAACTACTATAATACTGTCTCCTATGTACAAGAATATAACTACTATAATACTACCTCCTATGTACAAGAATATAACTACTGTAATACTGCCCCTATGTACAAGAATATAACTACTGTAATACTGCTCCTATGTACAAGAATATAACTACTGTAATACTGCTCCTATGTACAAGAATATAACTACTATAATACTGCTCCTATGTACAAGAATATAACTACTATAATACTGTCTCCTATGTACAAGAATATAACTACTATAATACTACCTCCTATGTACAAGAATATAACTACTATAATACTGCTCCTATGTACAAGAATATAACTACAGTAATACTGCCCCTATGTACAAGAATATAACTACTATAATACTGCTCCTATGTACAAGAATATAACTACTATAATACTGCTCCTATGTACATATATATTTTCTGTGGAATATTTGGCAAAAAAATTAATTTCATTTTTTAAAAAATAATGTGATATAAGAGCACACTCCCTATGAAAACATATTACAGGATATAATAATTACTTCCATGTTGGTATATTACAGACACATTTAGAGTAATTGTTCCTTGACCTGATGGTAATGCAGAGCACACCTTGGCAGTGGTTACTCCTTGGCATTCTCCACCTTTGCTTTAGCTGAGTCTTACCAGGAGATGGGGCTATTGCACTCCTTATATGTTTTAGTTCCCTTTACAAAAACGGTGCTTTGCGCAAGAAAACTGTTGTCATATTAAAAAAGGTTAAAAATACTGCCTGACAGGTTTATGTAATGTGTTCTGAGTACGCTATATATTTATTTATTCTATTTTTATATACATAGAATGTCTTTTGCGCTCGCTCTTTTTAGCTATTTCAATTTTGCATTCCAAGGTATTTAAGGCAAGTGCTTTGGGTCCATTAGAAGAAGGAATACTACTCCTAGTCAGTCCCACTCTCTTTGACAGTGGAGATCAATCTATCTATTTGTCTGTCTCCTATCTATCTATCTATCTATCTATCTATCGTATCTATCTTTCTATATCCTATCTATCTATCTATCTATCTATCTATCTATCTATCTATCTATCTATCTCATATTTATCTATCTATCTATCTCCTATCTATCTATCTATCTATCTATCTATCCCATATCTATCTATCTCATATCTATCTATCTATCTATCTATCTATCCCATATCTATCTATCTATCTATCCCATATCTATCTATCTCATATCTATCTATCTATCTCATATCTATCTATCTCATATCTATCTCTATCTATCTATCTATCTATCTATCTATCTATCCCATATGTATCTATCTCATATCTATCTATCTATCTCATATCTATCTATCTATCTCATATCTATCTCTATCTATCTATCTATCTATCTATCTATCTATCTATCTATCCCATATCTATCTATCCCATATCTATCTATCCCATATCTATCTATCTCATATCTATCTATCTATCTATCTATCTATCTATCTATCTAACTCATATCTATCTATCTATCTATCTAACTCATATCTATCTATCTATATCTATCTATCTATCTATCTCATATCTATCTATCTATCTATCTATCTATCTATCTCATATCTATCTATCTATCTCATATCTATCTATCTCATATTTATCTATCTATCTATTCCTACCTATCTATCTATCTATCTATCTATCTATCTATCTATCTATCCCATATCTATCTATCTATCCCATATCTATCTATCTCATATCTATCTATCTATCTCATATCTATCTATCTATCTATCTATCTATCTATCTATCTCTATCTATCCCATATCTATCTATCTCATATCTATCTATCTATCTATCTCATATCTATCTATCTATCTCATATCTATCTCTATCTATCTATCTATCTATCTATCTATCTATCTATCTATCCCATATCTATCTATCCCATATCTATCTATCCCATATCTATCTATCTATCTATCTATCTATCTATCTATCTATCTATCTAACTCATATCTATCTATCTATCTATATCTATCTATCTATCTCATATCTATCTATCTATCTATCTCATATCTATCTATCTATCTATCTCATATCTATCTATCTCATATTTATCTATCTATCTATCTCCTATCTATCTATCTATCTATCTATCCCATATCTATCTATCTCATATCTATCTATCTAACTCATATCTATTTATCTATCTATCTCTATCTATCTATCTATCTATCTCATATCTATCTATCTATCTATCTATCTATCTATCTATCTATCTATCCCATATCTATCTATCTCATATCTATCTATCTATCTATCTATCTATCTCATATCTATCTCATATCTATCTATCTATCTATCTATCTATCTATCTCATATCTATCTAACTCATATCTATTTATCTCTATCTATCTATCTATCTATCTATCTCATATCTATCTATCTATCTATCTATCTCATATCTATCTATCTAACTCATATCTATTTATCTATCTATCTCTATCTATCTATCTATCTATCTATCTATCTATCTATCTATCTATCTCATATCTATCTATCTATCTCATATCTATCTATCTCATATCTATCTATCTATCTATCTATCTCATATCTATCTATCTATCTATCTATCTCTATCTATCTCTTATCTATCTATCTATCTATCTATCTCATATCTATCTATCTATCTATCTATCTATCTATCTATCTATCTATCTATATATCTATCTATCTCATATCTATCTATCTTTCCATCCATCTACAGTATCTATCTATCTATCTATCTATCTATCTATCTATCTATCTATCTATGTCATATCTATCTATCAGCACCTGTCAATCATGCTGTAATATAGTGTATAGCCCACAATGATTTTTCCTCCTTGTGGCCGCTGGTTTTGTGATTCGGGCTGGGCTCCCCTCTGTCAGGCTCTGTATAATAGCTTCTTACCCAGCGTTGCCCACTCCAGCACTTTCTATAGTCTCGCTCCTATTTAGCTCTAGCCCTTGGCTGCCTTTATGCACATTTAGTTCCCACAGGGCTTCATTATGAGGGCTCTAATTGATCAGTGCTAACACACATACTTGGATCCAAATATTTGGGCTATTCAGGGTGTATTCAGCGTGTATCTCCTATTGAGGCCAGTAATTATGTTAATTATCTTATGGACAATGTCAGTAAATAAAGAGCCATGTGGAATTGTGCCCAAATCAGATCAGGCGTAGGGACCGAGGGGCAAAGGAAAATTAGTGCAACGGAAATCATTGTATTCAGAGTTGTTACACTGTATATGTACAAATCACTCGGCTACATAGATAGGCGGCCATACACATCAGATTAGTTTTAGCAAAACCCACCTATTTTGGTGGATTGGATAATTTTCAGGTGTATATAGAGGTGTCCAGACTCTCCCCAAGAGATAATGTTTGGATATAGTAGGATTGGACATGTTGAAATGAAGGACCGGCTTAATCTCCACTTCTTAATTATGCATGCATGTGTAAGGAGGGCTAAGAGGAATAGCTGTCGGGTGAACACTCTGTATGACCACCCTTAGGTCCAGGCTACATGGACACTTTCCAAAAACAATCACCAGCCCTGCTCTGTCTGTATGAAGGCACATGCATGTACTCATGTATGATTGTGGTCATGTCGGTTTTAGGTAATGGGGGTGTCTCATGACCTATTAGGCCACATAGACATCAAGACCTCAATCTATGAGACCCTTCATTTCAAGGATCAGATTATTCCTGGGCCAGCTCCAATCTAAACTAATGGGACAGATTTATTAAGACTGTCATATTGTATGTCAGTCTTAATAAAGGTCCCGCCTGGTGCAGGGAATGAATTTTCATCAAAGGTGTGTGATTGCTGAGGGTCTGACTGCTGTGATAGATAGATAGATAGATAGATAGATAGATAGATAGATAGATAGATAAGGTTATCCCCTATTTACTTACGTACGGCATCATTATGCGTTGTGATGCTGGCCTGACCCACACAATAGGGGCCACTATGGAACATTATACTATGTGGAGGGTCCACTATATGACATTATATTGTGTGGAGGGGCCGCTATGAGACATAATACTGTGTGGAGGGGCCGCTATATGACATTATATTCTGTTAAGGGGTGTCGCTATATGACATTATACTGTGTGGAGGGGCCACTATGGGACATTATACTGTGTGGAGGGGCCACTATGGGACATTATACTGTGTGGAGGGGCCGCTATGGGACATTATACTGTGTGGAGGGGCCACTATGGGACATTATACTGTGTGGAGGGTCCACTGTGGGACATTATACTGTGTGGAGGGGCCACTATGGGATATTATACTGTGTGGAGGGGCCACTATTGGATATTATACTGTGTGGAGGGGCCGCTATGGGACATTATACTGTGTGGAGGGGCCATTATGTGACATTATACCTTGTGGAGAGGCCACTATGGGACATTATACTGTGTGGAAGGGCAGCTATGGGACATTATACTGTGTGGAGGGGCCACTGTGGGACATTATACTGTGTGGAGGGGCCACTATGGGACATTATACTGTGTGGAGGGGCCACTGTGGGACATTATACTGTGTGGAGGGGCCACTATGGGACATTATACTGTGTGGAGGGGCCACTATGGGATATTATACTGTGTGGAGGGGCCACTATTGGATATTATACTGTGTGGAGGGGCCGCTATGGGACATTATACTGTGTGGAGGGGCCATTATGTGACATTATACTGTGTGGAGAGGCCACTATGGGACATTATACTGTGTGGAAGGGCAGCTATGGGACATTATACTGTCTGGAGGGGACACTGTGGGACATTATACTGTGTGGAGGGGCCACTGTGGGACATTATACTGTGTGGAGGGGCCACTATGGGACATTATACTGTGTGGAGGGGTCACTATTGGATATTATACTGTGTGGAGGGGCCGCTATGGGACATTATACTGCGTGGAGGGGCCATTATGTGACATTATACTGTGTGGAGAGGCCACTATGGGACATTATACTGTGTGGAAGGACCGCTATGGGACATTATACTGTATGGAGGGGCCTCTATGGGACATTATACTGTGTGGAGGTGCCGCTATGTGACATTATACTGTGTGGAGGGGCCGCTATGTGACATTATACTGTGTGGAAGGGCCACTATGTGACATTATACTGTATGGAGGGGCCGCTATGCGACATTATACTGTGTGGAGGGGCCGCTATGTGATATTATACTGTGAGGAGGGGCTGCTATGGGACATAATACTGTGTGGCGTTGCCGCTATGCGACATTATACTGTGTGGAGGGGCCGCTATGGGACATTATACTGTGTGGAGGGGCCGCTATGTGACATTATACTGTGTGGAAGGGCCACTATGCGACATTATACTGTGTGGAGGGACCGCTATGGGACATAATACTGTGTGGAGGGGCCTCTATGGGACATTATACTGTGTGGAGGGGCCGCTATGGGACATTATACTATGTGGAGGGGCCTCTGTGGGACATAATACTGTGTGGAGAAGCTACTGTGAGATATTATACTGTGTGGAGGGGCCGCTATGGGACATAATACTGTGTGGAGGGGCCTCTATGGGACATTATACTGTGTGGAGGGGCTGCTAAGTGACATTATACTGTGCGTGGAGGGACCGCTGTGGGACATAATACTGTGTGGAGAAGCTACTGTGAGATATTATACTGTGTGGAGGGGCCGCTATGGGACATAATACTGTGTGGAGGGGCCGCTATGGGACATAATACTGTGTGGAGGGGCCGATATGTGACATTATACCGTCTGGAGGTCATTATAGTGTGTGTATATGGGACGTTATACTGTGTGGAAGTCAGGAAAGGGGGCGCTATGCCATATAGGGGTGAATTTGCTATGGGGCTCAATCTTTGCTAGTTATGCCCCTGGAAGAAAGGAAGATAAAGAGATCACAAGAAAGAGGGTCCACAAGTTCAGTTGTTATGACCTCAAGACTGCATTTCTCCTATATCAGTTACATAGAAGTGAATACAGCAGCAGCCAAGTATGCGTACCACCACTCGATTCACATGGAATACCTGTGAACTCCTATTCTCTTAATCATTGAGGTCCCAGTGTTCAGATCTCCAATTACAAACTTATCCCCTTATCCTACTGATAGGGGCCAAATGTCATCAGTGGGAACACCCCTTTATAAAGGTTGTCCCATGTCATCAAGCAAACTGATCATCATCTACACATTGGTAGCTATTGTCCAATTCTCCTGCAGCGCCTCCACAGGTATAATGAGGAATTACACATTGCTAATTAAAACCAATTGGTGTAATGTACAGATATGTTGGGTCCTCCAGTTAGGGAGACACTCTTTCTAGCCACTCTTTTCTCTGGCTAATCGGCTAGGGTCAACACCCCCAATCTTTATTAACTAAGAATTCTGTACAAGGGTATTTGAAAATTGCTTTTATAAACTAAACCGTCCCTTTAAATGCGACCATAAAGCATGGCAGCCGTGTGAACTGTAAAGTGATGGCCGTGAGCAGTCCAGCACAGGCATTTCAAGTCTCTGAACTGTAATATTCTTTCTACGGACTAACCCCTGGAGATTTTGCAGTCAATTAACCAGTTCATTCACTGACACTGACAATTGTAAGGCTATGAAGTGAGATTACAAGCGGCAGCTAAAGAATTTCACATCAGATTATCAGAGTTTAGACTAATATTTGCTTCGTACAATGTAGTCAGTGGGTCTCGGTGAGCAGAGAATGACCCCCACGGCATTGCGGGACGCTCTGCATTGTACCGGGTGCTGTGTCTCCTGACCTCCCTTCTGTCACCCTGACAATGGAAGATTCACGCTCTTCTTCCTTATTCCAATGGAGGAATTTGTGTCTAAAGAAAGAAATAAAACAAACAAATCTTTACCCCCTAAGTCTTTACCGAACTCTAGATCTGGTGGCCTTTGGGTCAATGTATGTGTTACATATTGAAAAAAATAGGAGGCAAAGATGAAAAATTCTAAATTACTTAGGAGTAACTTTCTCAAAATGTTGTGAAGTTATATGGAGGAAATAGTTGAAATATAGTAGGGAGGATAAATTGTATAAAAAAAGAGAAAGAGAAAGAAAGAAAGAAAGAAAGAAAGAAAGAAAGAAAGAAAGAAAGAAAGAAAGAAAGAAAGAAAGAAAGTTATTCGGTAGATAGATATTAGATAGATCGATATTAGGTAGATAAATAGATATTAGAAGATTTATAGATAGATAGATAGATAGATAGATAGAAGGTAGGTAGCTAGATAGATAGATAGATAGAAGGTAGGTAGCTAGATAGATAGATATTAGATGATAGATAGATAGATATTAGAAGATTTATAGATATATAATAGATAGCTAGATGATAAATAGATAAGATAGATTGATAGATATTAGATAGACAGTCAAACATGAGATAGATATTACATAGATATGAAGAGATAGATAAATATTAGATAGCTAGATAGATATGAAGCGATAGATAGATAATAGATAGATAGATAGATATGAAGAGATAGATAGATAGTCAAACATGAGATAGATAGCTAGAGTAGATAAATAGATATTAGAAGATTTATAGATATATAATAGATAGATAGATAGATAGATGTTAGATAGATAGATAGATAGATATGAAGCGATAGATAGATAATAGAGAGATAAATAGATATGAAGAGATAGATAGTCAAACATGAGATAGATAGATATTAGATAGATATGAGATAGATAGATAGATATGAAGAGATAGATAGATAGATAGATAGATAGATATGAGAGTAGATAGATAGATAGATAGATAGATAGATAGATAGATAGATAGATATGAAGAGATAGATAGACAGACATGAGATGAGCCACTTGTGCTTTCATGAAAGTGGCGTGAGAAGTTCAGCAGTTGTTACTGGTCTCTAAACCCTGAGGGGACTCCAAAAATGCTTTTGCCACACAAAGTATACCACTATTTGAAATGGTAGATGGGGCCCCATGATAGATTTCACATTGGCCCCCAGGAACTTCAAGTTTCGCCTCTGGCAACAATTATTGTCGCAACTGGTGTTTAAAAAAATGGTAAACTCAGAAATCTGGCATAAACTCCGTATTAAATCTGCCCCAATGAATTTAATAACTTCCTAAGACTCTCTTTAATATTGTATATTGCATTCAATTCTTTATTAGCTATTATATAGTTAAGTATAATATATAGAGCCTTCTAGAATTAAAATAATTTCTTAAAAAAAATAAAAAAAGTTGCATAAATTTGATAACTGTCAAACTTTTTTTTATTAAAAATATTCTTCACTTATACTTGGTAGGACAGATCAAAAATGTATAAATGTTTATGGTTTTATAATTATAATCCCAAGTATATGGCATTGCCCTTTCCCATTACATGGTATACTTATCGTATAAAAATTTACAAATTGTTTTCAGTAATATAAAATTTATCATTCAAGTTATTAAAATCTATAGCAACAATGTGTAATAATAATTTATAATTTTTTTGACAATGATCATGATGACTGTTTTTTTTATATATTTTTTATGTTATAAGCTTAACTATAAAATTATTATTTTTTTACTTTTCTATTCATTTTCTAAATCCCAAAAAGTTAACAAAATTCAAAAAGACTGGACCTGCTCTCTGAATAATTTCGATATGATCTACGCTATCATTTTAAGACCTCTAATCCAACCCGGAGGACGCAGTTAATAGTTCGTAGACTAGACAGACTGGGCTGTGAGCACATTTAATATTCGCAGAAGTGCTTCTTCTTGTACTCAATTATAACTCACTACTTGCCATCTTAATAATTTAAACCTGTCCGCCCCTAAAATTCCTAATTCGGGGGCCGCAAATGCAAATTTCGCTTTTGACAGCGTTAAATTAAAACTAAATGCTAGATTGAGGGAGAGTATAAAGGGCATTAATGAGGTAATTTCATTATGAAGACCCATCCAAGCCTGTGTGGAAACAAGGGGGGTGCGGGGTTAAATGGAGAGGAAAGCTGATGAGGAAATTAGGGTTCCTTCCACACTAATTAATGTTTTCGGGCATTTTGTACAGGCACCAAATTAACTGCTCCAAAGAACTTTCATTGAGAAAGAAAAAAAAATTACATTGTATCCCTCCTGTGTAATGAGAAGATGGTACGACCCAAGCACTTAATGAGCATAAAGGCGGCCATCAACTTATCCCGCCTGGTCAATGAAAACATACCATTATGGGGACCTCAGTTAGAGGCATACAATATAGAATTGTTTAGGTTCTTCTGTCTTATGAGTTGTGAACAGGTAGACCATGAATGAGGTCTTTGAGACACATGGGAGGCCTGTCTTCCCAGAAAAACAATCTCGAAGGTGAATAGACGCTGGACAGCCCTCACAATGGCCGATGAATACTGTCTTAAGTGATTACATGATGTTGTACTGCCCCCTCTCATTGAGTTATCTTTACACTGTTTTTGTCTGCTCTAATTGGAGCTGATGAGGTGCTAATTGGTTCCTTTTTAAGAAAAAAGCGCTACTTAAGACCTGGCAAGTAGAGTAAGACAGCATGAGTGGAGTTAATGAGGGTTTAGCCATTATAAAAAAAAAAAGAAATTGCCCTCCATCTCTTTATTTTATGTGAATTGCTTCTTGCAATATGCTTCTATGGCTGAATTAGATTTTTTTTTATTTTAGTGTTTTTCTAAATTTTTATGACTTTGATTTTTTTTCTTCAAAAATAAATTCATTTTTAATTTAAAAATAAATGATTATTTTTTATTCCTGATGTTTAAGTCATAGATATTGCCCATTGCAACTTGTTTCTATGGCTGAATGAGATTTTTTTTACTTTAGTATTTTTTTTTTATTTTTATGACTTTATTTGATTTGTTTATTACAAAAATAAATTCATTTTTAATTTAAAAATCAATTTTTTTTTGTTTATTCCTGATGTATAATTCATAGATATTGCCCATTGCAACTTGTTTCTATGGCTGTATGAGATTTTTTTTACTTTAGTATTTTTTAAAAAATTTATGACTTTATTTGATTTGTTTATTATAAAAAGAAATGTATTTTTTATTTGAAAATTAATTATTATTATTTTTATTCCTGATATGTAATTCATAGATATTTCCCATTGCAACTTGTTTCTATGGCTGTATGAGTTTTTTTTACTTTAGTATTTTTTAAAAATTTTATAACTTTATTTGATTTGTTTATTACAAAAATAAATTCATTTTTCATTTAAAAATCAATAGTTTTTTTGTTTATTCCTGATGTATAATTCATAGATATCGCCCATTGCAACTTGTTTCTATGGCTGAATGAGATTTTTTTTACTTTAGTATTTTTTTTTATTTTTATGACTTTATTTGATTTGTTTATTACAAAAATAAATTCATTTTTTAATTTAAAAATAAATATTTTTTATTTTTTATGGCTGGTGTATATTTAATGCAAATCTCTTGTCATCTGTTTCTATAGCAGAAAAGAGGTTATAATTTTGTAATTTTTTTTAACTTTTTTGGTCAATTGTTTTTTGTTTTGTTTTTTTAAATCCTTTTCCTAATTCATTTTTATTGCTGATGTACATCGGATGTCAATTGCTTGTTGCTATCTATGGCTAAATAATATTTTTTTTTATTTTAGGGTTTTTAATATGTTTGTTTTATTTTTTGAGGAAATTTTATACATTTTTTAAATGATTATTTTTTTTTTTATTGCTGATGCATATTTACCCAAAGCACAGGCAATATTTATGTGGTTAGCTTTGTGTGTGTGTCATATGCTCCAACAATACAGACTCTCTTAACACCACTCCAACTTGGAGGACCACTTCTCATTATATAAATTAAAATTAGCAATGCTGGGGCAACTTGTATTCACTTGCTAAATTTCCCTTTGCTCTGGTGCTTTGGCTTTTAAATCTAGACTCATACATAGATACATTGCAATGCTAGGGCCATTTTATATTGCTTTTTACAGATATATATATATATATATATATATATATATATATCAAAAATAATTTTTTCATTTAGAATTTTTATAGTTTTACCTTTATTGTACAATTAAAAAAATGTAATATTTGAAATAATATTTTAAAATCTAAATATAAGATGTGCTTACTAAATTTATTTTTTATTTCATTTTTGAATTTTTGAAATTTTTTTTTTCTTTTTTAGTTAAAGGGTCAAAAACAAAAAGTTTGACCTGGCTGGGGTTTACAACCTTACAGAACTGAGTAGTGTACATCTAATAGACTTCACCACAATCCCTTAGACAAATATCAGCTTTGTATCCCTCATGAAAGCTGGATTATACTAGCAGCGTCCATATTATTATATGTAATTATGTACTTAACCCATACCCGCTAATTATATAACAAAAGGTGTTCGGGTTAATACAGCATAGCCATATGAGTATTGTTGTGGCTTGTGGCCTGAGTTAGTGCTGTGGGTGGCCATAAAAAGATGACCAACAGGTGAGCCAGAGCCAAGCTTGTCTTGTAGGTTGATTGCTATGGCAACAAAGACAGTTTTTCTTTTAGACAGTTTCATAAATCTCCCCCATAGAGTCACCCAAGCTTTGCCGTCCCTGCTATTCCCTCCCATTTTCTTTCTTGTGTCTCGTATAATAGGTTTTACATTGATGATAAAGGGGTTATCCACCAAATTGGCAACCTATCCTTAGGATAGACCATCAGATCGGAGAACCCTTTGGGAACCCTGAAAATCCCGACAGTTGGAACCCATCTTTTTAATGGAGCATACAGGCCCAGGCTGAATGTTTAGTAGGGATTCTTCAGCTGTATGGATAGGCAATCAATGTGTAAAGGGTGGATAACCCCTTTAATACCATGTCATGTAGGCTTGAAAAGATAAAAAAAAATTAAGTATAGTATTTTTAATTTTTTTTTTAACAGACATAAACAGAGAGTGTGGTACTGTAAGCACCCTCTTGTTCTTAAGGAGCCTAGTTGTCACATTCTGGCCTAGGTATCTGATGGGGCCAAGTACCCAACTGCCACATAAGAAGACACCAGTATTAGGCCTAATGCACACAACCGAGTGTGCCGTCTTATGCTCCTTTCCATTCTGATGAATATAGAGTAGGTCCTATCCTACTCCGTGTCATTGGAACCGAACAGACCAAAATCACCCGTTGAGATGTATCCATCATGGAAGCCACTTAAATGTCACTGCAAGTGTCATCTGAGTGCAATCCACTGCAATATCACCCCCAAATTTGGATGGCACACTCAGTCGCATGCATGGGGTCTTATAAATGGTTCATGGAAGGTGGGAAGACCTCTTACAAATGTTGCACTTGGAACTTGAACTTCACATTGGGTCTAATCTACACTTTATAACAGACCTCATAATTCAGCCACTAGACCACATAATACAGACCACAATTTCAGACCTCAGACAATACTCCAAACTTGTGATGGGCGATCCTCAAGAGATTCATCCCACGAAAATCTATGAAAATGGAAGTTCTATTATTAACCTCTGAGGTCTCTTCATACTCAGAGTACAATAATCAGAAGCCCTGGGGGAAATTCAGAAATGGTCTTGCCCCATGTGACTGCTGAGGCTCAATTACCACCAGGAGGCTGGGAAAGGTTGGGAGAAGCACAGCAGGCTCCATGGTGGAGCCCCAGAGAGAGTGGCAAGGTGAGTATGAGCTGTTTATTATTTTTCCACACCTCCCTAGGGTCTCTGATTATTATACTTTGGGGTCTAAAGAGACTCTAGAGTATAATAACCATTCATGGATGGTGGATCCCAAAATTCTTGGGTTTGGCCAAATGCAAAATTTTTGGAAAACCCGTAACAAACCTGATTTGTGACGAGACAGTTCACTTATCACCCTCCAGACCAGACCAGAATATTCAGACCCCAGGTCAGACCCCATTTATTACTCTACAGTCCTCACTCTTAGGTCTTGTTTTCCAAACCAGGCTCCTCTTTGGCTTTGGGTTCTGCGGCACATGAGGTCCTGACACTGTACACCGTCTGCACCAAATGTTCAATGGGGCTGGGGGGCCAATGAGTAGCTGGTTCAGCAATAAAGGAGATGGAAACGAGAAGAGGTGAGCAGTACTGCCCAATACTTATCGGGTTTGGAGGACTGTGTCTGGAGGAATATTTGGCAAGACTTCACTTAAAAATAGGGACATTTTAGCAAAAATAAGAGATAGCTGGAAACTCCGCTCTGGTATTCAGCTTCAATAGACACGCTGGCTCTGACCTTCTATCCCTCCTCTACTGTTGCCTCCGTTACTGAAGATACCAGGCACCTATCATGGTGATCAATTCCTCCTTAAAAATAGAAAAGGTCACTAAATATAGTTTTTTGAGTCGTCCTCCTCCACTAAATTCTATACAACTGTATCATTGTGACAGATGCGTGCGGCCAGAAAATAACGCCTACCCATGGTGGTCAGTAGCTACAGGATTTTGAAGGTAATATCTCAGTTACCTTTAAGACCATATTGTCATTAGCCACTCCCAGTGGGCAGGGTATTGGCTGCATGTGGCTGCTGCAGCAGATGGTCGAGCCTGAGTTACATACTATCATTAGAATCATTAATGATAATCCTCATGTCTATAGCTATATCTCTGGTTCTACATCAGACCAATTCAGGTCTGGACTAAGGGCTCATGCACAAGGTTTCATGAAGCCACGAAGAGGACATCTTACTGTATCTGGGGAGCTCGTCCATATATTTTTGTATGGATTCCATGTAGCATTTGCTTCTAGATTAGCAACAGATTTATGCCAATATGTGGACTAAATAAATATGATTTACCTGTAAAACCACACAGTTATCACATATGGTTTTTCAGATGTGTGAATATATCCTAACTAGAAATGGGTGAACCACCTTGACACGAGCTGGTTTCAATCCAAATATCCAAAATTCTTTGTTATTTAACAAAACCGAACAATTTGGGTTTTTTATCGAACAACCTAAAATGGCCTCCGTGATACGCATTACAGTAAATTATTATATTCTAGGGTCTCTTCAGACGCCAGTATAATAGGTGGAGGCACACTTTCCCTCACCTGTTTTGGGCCTCTTTGTGGTGTCCAGCGATCTCCTGGGGATGTCATGCACCTGGGGTTACCATTTAGACCCGTGATTGAGTCACATGGGCAAGCTGAGTGTCATGACGTCACATTTTTTACACCTCCCGTGGGCCTTCACCTATTATAATCTGACCCCAGAGTATAATAATTTCACTTCCAGTTTGACCAAACTTGTTCGACCTGAATCGAATCAAGGACCCGAGCCACCCGAACCTGAAACAAAACAAATATTGGGAGGTTCCCCTATCTCTAATCCTAACTCAAGTGTTGGACCGGATCAGCTCGGCTACAATAAATATAGCCAAGTACATGTATTTCATTCCAGTTACACAAGGTTAATTCGGTGCAGAACAAGACTCAGGACTGGGCAGAAATTGTCCCCAAAATCTTCACTGGAATCATTCAGGAGGATGTCTCCCTTGGGCCGACGGGGACGCACAATCCCTCAATAGCCCCAGACTATGTAAATGTTTATCCCCTGCAATTTGTACTTTCCATTGATATTTAAAGCAGGCCTAATCCTTCCTTTCAGCCCCATTCAGGAGCACATTGACACAGTCCTGCCATTGTCAGGAGACTAAGCATTTCCTACTTGGTTTATTGTAACTTTCTAAGGAGCTTGTTGTGTAGCAGAGTAAACATGGTAATTGCACAAGGTCCTGTGCTCGGCCATTGTCCCCCCACAGGGTGTTCTGGTCATTAGACCTGAGACAATGACACCTGAGATTAAGGCAGAGAATGCCCAGAAGACTTGATTAGTCGCTCATTAGATGGCTTTTATATTGACATGTCCGAATCAACATAACAATGTCTGCAATGTAGTGTTAAGAAAATGTTTGGGCACAAACATTCATAGTGACCAACGTGACTATTATCTGGAGTAACGTAAAGAAAATCCTGGGGCTAAAAACTCCAGAACTTGCTATAGATACATAAGGTATGAAAATCTCTTATACCCACACCTGGCCCATCCTGGTACATGCTGTGAGCCGCAGAGACAGGATTAATGTGAATCTGTAGGTAACATCTGAATTAGCTGCGTCCAATAAGGTGAGGCTGATGTGTGTCCATTGTGAGGTCAAAAAGTTTATTTACCAAAATTGGGTAAGTTTTTGTATTCTATTATTCAATTTTTTGTGTGTTTTTTTGGAAATGTAAGAATTTTTGTTGTGCATTTATGAAATAAGGCATCTAAATAGTACAGGTTTAAAGAAATTTTCCAGAACTATAAAATGTATAACCTATTCTTAGGAAAGGTCATCAATATATCTGCAAGGATTCGGGTCCTGGCAACCACCAATCTGCTGTTTGAAGTGGCCATGGACCTTGGGCAATCACCACTTCTCAAGGCAGTGACATCATGTCCATATTGTCATGCTGCAGCTCAGCCCCAGTCAAATGAATAGAATTGAGCTGCAATACCAAGCATAACCACTATAGAATGTATAGCGCTGTGCAATGATGAGATTGCAGCACTTGCCTCAAACCCTTACAAACAGCTCTGATACTGATGGCCTATTCCAAGGGTAGGTCAATAATATCATAGTTCCAGAAAACCCCTTTAAGTTGGCCTTAAAGTGTAGCTCCACAAAAAGTTTAGCACTAAGGCCAGGAGATGCAGCAAAGAAGGCAAACAGCAGACATGAAGGACTCATCTGCAAAGTTCCTGTGCCATTGGCTTGCCATGTCTCTTCTGCTGCATCTCCCGCTTACCTTTGTGTGGAGCTACTCTTTATAAGGATATCCACCTGTTTGGAAATTTCCAATCTATTGGAAAGCAAGCTATGGGGTCAAAAACATCACACACAGAAACATGTAAAATTGTGTGGAGATCTTCATATCTTTGCACTGATCATCCGCAAACATCCAAACACACACAGTTTACCAAGCAAAAAAATAGACAAAAACACAATAGGTCCTAATAAAAAATTTTGGCACAAATTTCCCACCAAAATCCTAATAAATCCTGATGATGAATCACATTGTACAATTACAGAGAAGACCAAACCTCACATAGAATAGTAGAAACTGGATAAAGGAATAGTCATGAACTGGCATGTCATAAAAGGTGGATGGTGGTGACCCATGAGGCAAAGCGCGGCAGAAGAGCAGAAGGCTGCATTTTGTGTTGAGCATTCATGGACTGGGATATCATAGGTGCAGAAAAATGGTGACCATTGGGCCGAGTATAGCGGAAGAGCAATAAAGGCAAAAAGAGTGGATTCAGAGCATGGTCAAGTGAAGGTCAGCAAGGAGGAACTAAACTAAGGCAGAGGTGCAACATGAAGCTCCTGGGGTCTAATACAAAATTTGTAAATTTGGCCACCATCGAGACCTACCATGTACCATTCATAATACAAGTGTCTATGTGGTATTTGGTGGAGAGGTCTTTAGGCACCCTCTAGTACCAGGACCCAGGTACTACTGCTATCCCAGCACCCCTTCTGGCTAAGTCTTCGAGCAAAGATAACCACCATGAAAGGTCATGAGCAAGTCAAGAGGTAAAGAATGGGAAGTCAACTATCCAACGTTTTCTTGGCTGACCGCAATCCTTCCAGACTCTTCCATAAACATCCATACCAAGCCAAGTATGCATGTTTTTTCAGAGGGAAATTGGAATAAGCTGCTGCCAGACCAGTAGTGGATGATCTCCTGGGTGAACAATAAATTAGACATGTTGAAATTCAGTATTACCGATACATCTCGAAAAACGTTGGAAGACCCCCCTCAAAACATGTTAGAAAATTGGCCAATCCCACTGATATTGGTGGGTTCAGACAACTTGAGGCTAAGGCCCCACATTGGGGAAACGCAGCTTTTTTTGTTGCAGATTCTGTTGCGTTCTGTTCTGTTTTTTTGAGCCAAAGCCAGGAGTGGATTGAGCAAAACATAGAGGGTATACGAGCTTCCTATATATCTCCCATATACTGTTGTAGCCATTTTTGGCTTTGGCTCAAAAAACCGCAACAAAATCTGCAACAAAAAAAGCTGCGTTTCCGCAACATGGGGCCTCAGCCTTAATGGGGTTTTCCCAATACTTATCCAGCCCGATCACGTGGGTTACGACCACAGGCACTCCAGGAATGGAGCGGTAGTGCACATGAGTGACCACAACTTCATTTACTTCTATGGAACTTCTGGAAAAGCAATCCCATAATTTCAATGGAAGTGAAAGGATCGGAGGTCACGCATGTGCACTACGGCTCCATTCACATGGGGCACTCATGGACCTCCACTCTTATGAATGCTGGGGTCTGATTCCTCCTAGCAATAGGGGATAAGTGTTAGTAGTGGGAGAACCATTGTAATCTAATGTGTATGGCCAATTTTTGCCTAGGATCTGAGACAATACACCAAAAATAAATTTCTTGATGATTTTTGGCTACTAACTGAAGGTCAACTTGTACTTGTAGACATTATTACGTGTGAATGCTGGAGTGTGTGGTCATATTGTACCTTCTTGTTGGAAAATATATGGACGTTAGGATTACATCCCATAGAACACGGCTCATTAACAACTCACAAAGAGAAGCAATTAACCCTAAATAGACAATAGATTTACTGACTTGTAATCCCTGAATCCCTGACAATGTCATTAGAGAGAAGGGAGATAAACCAGTAGTGCGGGTTTTTACTGAAATTCCAAGAGGCCATATATGTTAGTTTTATTGTACATTACATTAAAAATCCCATTCATTATAGTTACATTTTTATGGTATCAGTCCTGATCTGTAAGGTTTTCCTATATATTGCAGCTAGAAATGAGCAAAAATTGAACTTGTAGGTGTAGGTCTTTTAGGGCTAGCATTCTAATTTGTAGTCCCATACAATACTGGACCTTTGATTTTCTATACATATAAAGGTTTTTACGTCTGTGCAAGGGGAGTCTCCCAATCCTCACGTGGAGTTTGTTGTGCTGCTACAGCGACCACCTCCACTTTGCGGTCACTGATGTTCACCCACCAGATACTGTGTTGTCAGCGAGCACTCACTGCACTTAGGACCCTTTTCTTGGTCTCTCCAGACTTCAGTGTATGGTTTCTGCTCAATTTGTCTTCCCAACTTCCATGCTGCATCCCACACTGGACCCATCCACAAGTTATCTGGCCATTGAGTGCCAAAGTTCAAGTTGGATATTGACTCCCATAAATCTACCCCTCCGGGATTAAGTTGGCCAGATCTGTAATACCAATGTATTGGCCAGACCATCAAGTATTGGGAAACACCTTAAAGGTTCTCCTGTAATCAACAGGGCAAAAACAAAAATAGGACAACATCTATTCCTACCTGGGGTACTCTCCTGTACTGTATATAACTCTTGGCTGTGGATTATAACAATTTACTGGAAAGCACTTAAAAGTAACAAATACAGCAACTGGTTAACTTGTCTGGAATACCCTGACTTTGGTGGCACACCTGCGGAGAGGGAGCCTCTCTCTCCTCCCATATGTAGTCTCCCATGTATGTATTTATGAACATACATAATGTGCTAAGGTTTTTGGTAGGTGTGGAAAAATGCTGCAAAGTAAAAATGCTTGAAAAAAAGCAAAGTGAATGAAGAAAAGAGAAATGTAAATCCCATCAATATTCGGTGTGGCCTTTGCACTTTGCCTTCCATCAGTTCTTCTCGGTACTTGCAGATAGTTGTTGGCAGAACTCGGCAGGGAGGTTGTTCCCGCCATCTTGGAGAACTAAGCACAGATCTTCTGTGGATGTTGGCTTGCGCCAATCCGTCTGTCTCTTCATGTCATCCCAGACAGACTGGATGATGTTGAGATCAGGGCTCTGTGGGGGTCATATCATCACTTCCAGGACTCCTCCTCCAAAGGGCAAAGGTTACACCAAATATTGATAGGATTTACATTTCTCTTTTGGGGAGCTTGACAACTCTGCTCCTCTCCTTCTCCACTGGAACCAAACTGGAGTCCTCTTTTCCTTTTGAGACCAGCTCCCCTAATGGATTGGGGGAGTAACTGTCACACTATACTCTAACAAGAATTATCACAGGACAACCCTGGATCTTACTGTTATTTCTATGGGTAGCTGGACCATGATATAGAGTATTGGATAAGTTTGGGCAGGGAAGGTACATGTTAGAAAGGGTGTGGTGTAGTCAGCAAAATAACATCCTGTCTCTTGACAAGTCCTGCAATATTTATGATTCCCAATGGATACTGGCCTAACATGTCAATGCGACTCCTACCGGTACTCACATGACTGTAGTCACATGACTATAATGGTGGCAATTTGTTACTTATATTAATCTTACAGCATTCTCGAGGGGCAGGGATTCACTGCTGACTGTCTCCAAGGGCAACCGGCAGAGTTTTGAAAGTGTTTATGTATCAATGGAGAAAAGACCTCGAGATAAATCAGAATCAACACAAAAATAAATGCAAAGTATTTTTTTTTTATTTGCCAAAAATGTAATTATTTTCCAAAATCATAATTTACAAAATATAATTTCTATAAAAGAATTTTTTTTATAAGTCAATACTGGGAAATATCCCCAGTTATAATTACACATTTTACGTATTGCTTGTTTTAATAGGGTACAGTGTCCCCCTCCCCATATGGGCGTCAGACCTACACACCAGACGTAATAGGATCTGACAATTAGGTGTTCAGAGCGAGGAAGTGATCATGTGTGAAATGAAATGATTCACAATAACACTTCCATGAACCCCCATTATCTCCTCATGGATATATCTGGCACACGGACAACAGTGCAGGTTGTGACTGACAGCGCCGACGACTAATGTATTCCCATGGATAAAACCAAGAAAGTCTAGAACATTGGGATAAAATGGTTTCCTATCATCCTGTATTGTCTGCTGTTCATGACACATGAACGATCACATTGAAAATTGTACAAAAGCAGATTTTTCGGGGGGAGGTCGGGGAAGAGTCCTCAGCCTATGTAATAAGGATACCGCTATGATATGTGGATTATTCTGTACACTCGTACAGCACTGTTTCCCAAACTGTGGGTTGTAAAGACCTCTGAAGTCAGTACAGGGGAGGGTAGAGGGCCACCAAGGGCACCACAACACCATCTGTCACTGGGGGGCAAAAAACACTTCCATGATGGAAGCGCCCATTGCTTACTAGGGGTCAGGGGGTGAGAGGTGAGTATGTCTCTTCTCAGTACTCACTGCTCTTAGGTCCTAGGTCTCTCAATACTTCAGAGCTGGCGTTGCTATAGAATTTTATTATGGTCATATCTTGTAGTAAGTTATATTGGGGGTTGTAGTGTTTTATGTATAGAGTATAATAGAAATGTTTTATGGTCCTATTCAGTGATGGAGCATGTTGGGGGTTGTAGTGTTCTATGTATAGAGTATGAGAGAATTGTATTATAGTCCTATTCACTGGTCAGTCAATGCTGGGGGTTGTAGTTTCCTATGTACAGAGTATAATAGAATTGTATTATGGTCATATTCAGTGGTTGGTTCATGTTGAGGGTTGTAGTGTCCTAAGTACAGAGTATAATAGAAATGCATTATGGTAATGTCTAGCAGTTTCAGATGTTGGGAGTTGTAGTGTTCTATATATAGAGTATACTAGAGTTCCCTAAACTAGTTGGAATCTGAATAATTCATTTGACGCTGTGACATGCCATTGCCTATACTGTATACATGATCCCATGTAATTGTAGTCTACAAAGAGATGAATTAATATCCTTATCTTCAATTCCCATCTACCCTTGTACCCTGAAAACGGCCACTTACATGAATGGCTCCAGTGTCAACTTTCAGGATAATTATCCATAACCCAATCTCAGCAAAATGGCGGATCAAAGACATTTCTAGCAAAAGTTTGGATTCTCACCATGTTATGTCCCAGACAGGGAATACTGTAATTTGTGAAGCTTTTAGAAGAACACAATCCTATTGTGGGATATTTACAGTCTGTGAACACGTTCTATAGAGAAGGCTTCCTGCATAGTACAGTACAGGCGATCCCACAGCGAGGCAGGAAAGCTACACAAAGCCTCATGTAATAATAGAAGTTATAGGGGTTTCCCATGAACATAACCAGATTTATATCTGTAGACAATTAAAAGTTAAACATTGTTGCAAATATAAATAATTCTAAATTTTTGCAGAGTTTTAAAGATTTTCTCCGATCATCTTAGTGTTGATAGTCTTTAGCCTTGATTAGTTGCCAATAGATACGACCATGAATGCAGGAACTTTCTATGGTCTGGGACTTCTCAGAAACTCAGCCATGATGTCCTTATTATGGTCAGGTTATCTTCTCATACATGTAGTGTCCCTCCTGATAACCTGGCCACAATAAGGACATCATAGCTGGTTATTAGGAGGACACTACATGTATGAGAAGATAACCCGGACACAATAAGGACATCATGTCTGGTTATCAGGAGGACACTACATGTATGAGAAGATAACCCGGACACAATAAGGACATCATGGCTGGTTATTAGGAGGACACTACATGTATGAGAAGATAACCCAGACACAATAAGGACATCATGGCTGGTTATCAGGAGGACACTACATGTATGAGAAGATAACCCGACCACAATAAGGACATCATGGCTGGTTATCAGGAGGACACTACATGTATGAGAAGATAACCCGACCACAATAAGGACATCATGGCTGGTTATCAGGAGGGGGCACTACATGTATGAGAAGATAACCCGGACACAATGAGGACATCATGGCTGGGTTTCTGACAAGTCCTAGACCATAGAAAGTTCAGGCATTCATGGTCGTATCCATTGGCAACTGATCAAGGCTAAAGACTATCAACACTAAGATGGTTAGAGGAAATCTATAATGTTCTATTTATATTTTCTGGCATACACATGAGCTGCGCTGTATCTGGCCACGAGAGCAGATGCTGTAACCTGGCATAACACAGCCGCAAGGTCAGAGTGCAGGAAAAGCTAAATAGGAAGATGGTGTTCATGCCTTGAGGGAGTAATGATGAATTGTAGTGTCTGATATGGCTGCACGGAGAGAGCTGCAGCAGTAAACCAACCAGCTCTATGAGCGGAGTTGTAGATTGTGAGTTCCTGATAGATGGCTGTGGTCTTGTTTAGGACTGCCAAGTGTGAGAAAACCTTCACTAGAAGTGTCCCTGGAATATTGCAAGCAGCTCTGGACCTCTTCCTAGAGGCAGAATGTCGTGTGGGCTGAGCAACACCCTGGAAAATATTGCTGGTGTGACCAGGTTGAGGGTGCACCAGCCCGAGGTGCCCAGCCAAGTTTAGTAACTGTGAATTGCTCTTGGAGCTTATTACACTGTGAGCCCTAAAAGGGAGCCTGTAAAAGGGAGCATGCTGGGTGACATTAAAAGACTAGAGCCAGGATGCTGTGTGCCCACTAAGAGACTGTAACCATCACTCTGTATCCACTAAGAGACTGTAACCATCACTCTGTATCCACTAAGAGACTGTAACCATCACTCTGTATCCACTAAGAGACTGTAACCATCACTCTGTATCCACTAAGAGACTGTAACCATCACTCTGTATCCACTAAGAGACTGTAACCATTATGCTGTGTGCCTACTAAAAACCTGTAACCATTATGCTGTGTACCCAATAAGAGACTCTAACATTACTGTGTGCCCACTAAGAGACTGTAACCATTACTTTGTGTGTAAATAAGAGACTCTAACAATTACACTGTGCCCACTAAAAAACTGTAAGCATTACACTCTATGACCACTGAGAGACTGTAACCTTTATGCTGTATGCCTACTAAAAAACTAACCATTATGCTGTGTGCCCACTAAGAAACTATATCATGACACTCTGTGCCCGCTAAGAGACTGTAACTATTATGAGATGTCCCCATTAGAGACTGTAACCATGATACTGTGTGCCCACTAAGAAACTGTAACCATTACACTCTATGCCCACTGAGGGACTATAACCATTGTGCTGTGTGCCGTGTGCCCATTAAATGACTATTACCAATAAGCTATTATTTTTATTACACAGATCAACTCCCAAACTACTTAATAAAATCCTAATAGTCAGTGTCTACACCCCGCAGCCTTGACTATACAGGTACAGTAGATTCCAGCACCAGTAACCAGCGGACTATTGTTCTAGGGCCCATTGTTCTAACTTTTCCCCCAGCCATTAAGTAGTTAATTGCTGCCACAATAAACATTTCCTCAACTTTCCATTTCTTTAGCTCCAGCAGGTTTCGGAGTCACTGACCATTCCCAGTTCATTAACTGATTGACCTCGGCGTTAACACCCCCTCAGCCGGGGTTGTCTTGGAAACAAAGCTTCCTGTGCGTAATCCAAGATTATCCGGGCCTTTATCCCGCATGTGACCCTTAATTACTTGCTAAATTAGAATGGTTTTCTGAAAATCACAAGAGGAGGTTAATGTGTTCTTCCAGATCTGGTCAAGCTAAGATGACACTGAGTTTGCAGGGAATTGAAATTACGTGATCCCTGAAGGCGTCTCTTTTCAGCGAGAAGACGGCGAGGACCAGTAGGAGACAGTAGGTCCTCATGAAAGGCCTGTCACTTACTCTCTTGTGGTCATTATCCTTCTATTAACTAATCTCATCTACACCATTTACTCAGGTAAATAGAAGCAGTCAGTAATGAAGAGCCTGTAAGAATCAATTGTGGAACCCGGGGAGGTGAATTGTGGTCACCGAGTCAAAGCAACTCTTTCCAAAACTGGTTGTGAGAAGACGTCTGGTCATGTCTTTATCCAGGAAGCAGCAAAAAACAACTATTGTGATCTCCTTAGAATGTTCAAAAATGTTAATTTTGGGGTTGGAAATTTATTTTGGATCTGTATTAAATTCTGAGGTTAGATCTCCGGCCGGGATCAATTTGGGTTCTGCACTATGAAGATTTAAAGTCTGGTATCTAATTCAATTTTCAGGTCAGAATAAATTTTTTTTGGGTCCATTACTTACTTTTGGGGTCTGATGTCTGGCTTCTGGATTTAAGGTTTTTTTTGGGGACTTTTAACCCCTTCCCTCTGTACGCCGTGCTATTACATTGTGCTGAGCGTATACTTAACGCTCCTGTGCCCGTGGCCAGGGGCGTAACTTGAAGGGGGTGCAGAGGGTGCAGTTGCACCAGGGCCCAGGAGCCTTAGGGGGCCCATAAGCACTGGCATCAGTATTGAGATTGCAGCTTCCATCGGGCCCATAAACCAAGGAGATCCACAGATTACCCTAACCACACTAATGTTGATTAAACTCCTTAGCAGCCGTAACCATCACTATCAAGAATTTGGTATAGGGATGAGGTAGGAGGCCCCGGACAAAAGATTGCAACGGGGCCCACAAGACTTTAGTTACACCACTGCCTGTGGCATTACTTGGAGCCAAGGGCTGGGACCAACCACTGGATGCCGCAATCAATAGCGATCACGGCATCCAGGGGATCAGGGGGCAAGATCACCCTCCCCCCGCCCTGCCACCTCCTCGGATCCCCTGTGATAAGATCATCATGTCCGAGGGGTTGCCTTGGCACTCTGGAGGCCAAGCAACGGCCTCCTGACTGCTTGTGCACAGTTCCCATAGGGAACCTATGTGCGATGTTCTGCAATACTATGGTTCAAGTTCCCTTGTAAGCCAGGGAAAAAGTTTAAAAAAAAAATTCAAAAATTTTAAATAAAAAATAAATAATTAAAAGTTCAAAAAACCCACCTTTACATCTAAAAAACACAAAATGTAAACAAAAATAAACAAACATGTTAGGTGTCCCCACTATCGAAAAATAGTGTTATTTATCCTTTATGGTGAACCCATAGAAAAAAAAATATATACCGCAATGTGCAAAGTAATGTATTTTGGTCACTTTGCATTCCCCCAAAAATAGTAAAAGTGGTCAAAAACTCATACATACCAAATATTGGTACCAACAAACAATACAGCTTGTCCCGGAAATAAAGAGCCCTGACATATCTCTGTCAACAAAACAGTCAAAAAGTTATAGGTGTCAGAATACGGTGACCCCAGGAAATTCCTTCATTTTCAAAAAGTGACGTTTTATTAAAAGCAATAAAATATAAATCTGGTATCGCTGTAATCGTAATGACCCGCCGGACATAGCCGCCATGTCATGTATAATGCAGAGTGAACGCTGCAAAAACAAAATGCAAAAAATGATGAAAGAATTGTGAGGCTAGAGAATAAATTCCAACTGCGCTGGAATCGAGATCGGCACCTATTAACAGATGCTAAGAACTGGAGATGATGGGGCGGTGAAAGGTGAAAGGTCAATCCTTAAGATAGGTCATCAATTGAAGATCCATGGGGGTACTAGACTTGGGACACTTGTAGATCAGCTGTTTGAAGCGGACTGCCACTAACACTTCACAGATCATGTAATGTAATGTTCATTGGTCACATGGCCTGATCACAGCTCAGTCCCATTCAAGTGAATGGGCTGAGCTGCCATACCAAGCGCAGCCACTCTACAAATGTATGGCGCTGTGCTTGGTAAGAGGCTCTAGTGCTCATCCAAATGCTACAGCTTCTTCTCATTAACATATATGTCCTGGTAAACTCTTTTACATTTGGTGTCTGAGTTTATTTTTAGGAATTTGAAGTCTGAATTATTTTTGGGGCTTAAAGTTTAGGATCAAAATTTGAGGTGTGAAGGGTTTAAATTAAAGGAGTTATGCCACCAAGTCGTAAGTCATTCACATGTAACCCTTGCCACTTTCTGAAAAGGGGGAGTGGCAAGAGCATGCTGTGGGTGGGGCCACTTGGTATAAATGATTAACCATGTAGATTTTATTTAGGTGCAAGGCCTGCTGGGAGATGCTTCTGATTTATGACAAGGCCTTCACTCCGAGTCCTCTGTGCGAATGGAGCATTAGTGCACAAGTAGGACCACTCCTTTCAGTTGTATGGGCCTGGCAGAGGATTGTACTCAGCTATCTCTAGAAGTCTCGTAGAAGTGAATGGAGTGAGGTCATATATGTGCACTAATGCTCCATTCACACAGGGGACTGACTCGGAAACCCCTGTTCTTGTGATTGTTGGGCCAGAGACTCCCAGAGATCAGACACTCATCCCCCACCCTGTGGTACAAATACAGGTTTATATTATCAATCTGCACATTTATGGCATCTATTACATATTATGTAGTTGGAGGTGAAACTTGAAGCTCGTGGGCCCCAAAGCAAAACCTGTGATGGAACCCCTACTTATCTCATGCCATTTAGAATAGTGGTATATTATAAGTGGCAAAGGGAGCTTTTGGGGCCCCCTTTGGTTCCAGGGCCCAGTAGCGACTGCTACCACTGCACCCCTTGTAGCGTATCCTCTGTCCTTACAAAACATAAAACCACCCCACAAAATATCAGACATCTTCCTCTACAGTATATAATTTAACAATTCTGCATTTTAACTACATTTTTATTAAAAAGATTTATTTATAAAATTAGGATTCATGTCATAGGGTGTAATATGTGTATACCGAAAGGCTTCAAAGAATGTAATATGCAAAAAGATCACCCTCAATGACAGGTATAGGAGGCCCTAGAAATGCACAAACATAACATCCGAAGATCATATAGAAATAAAAAGAAAATACAGAATGCAAAAACAGCAAAAAAAAAAAAAAAAAACACAATCCAGGAGAGTATTGAGCTACCTAATGTCCCTGTACCCCTGACCCAGGCCAGAACCAAGACAAAGATAAAAAATGTACGTGACGGGGAAGGGATAGGGTAAAGGAATGGACCCCCAAATGGGTCTGAAGCTTCCCGATAATATAGAAGGGACAAATGGAAAAAAAAGGGATGCAACCAAAATGGGTAGAATTCTCTGTCCCCTTCCAACATTTGTATATTTTGAATATTATAACTATCCATAAAAACTATTTGTCCAATTTTTGATTCCACGTGTTTTATGGTGGCTCAGTGACCAAGGTCAACGTCTGCATGGAGTTTGTATGTTCTCTCAGTGCTTGCATGGGTTTCCTCCAACACTCCAAAAATATACTGAGGGTTAAATAGGTTTCCTACGAAACTGCTCCTAATAGGTACTGGGGATGAATGCCTGTACGGTAGTCAGTGACCTCCATGCTCCACATCTCTTTACGTCCCATGCATTAACATACGGCTGGGGCACCACATTGTGAATATGCAGTACCTGCACAGTAGAGGGGAGTCTGGCTGATCCCATCCACACATTGCAGAAAAAATCTGCAGCGGAAAAACGCTTGCATTTTTGAAAATTTTCTGTACAGGTATGATAGAGGTAGAAAGTCCGCAGAAGAAAATTCTGTAGACTTTCTGTGAAAAACACTGCAGAAAAAACACAATGAGTTTCCGCTGCGGCCTTTTCTGTAGCGTTTTTTGGCAGTGGCTTGCTAAGTGGGGCCTTAGCCTAGAAATGGGCTCTTGGGTTCCTCAGATGTTCTACATGGTGTCCTCCAGAATTTCCAGCTCTATCCATAGTCCGTAAGTTCCTGCTTTTTTTTGCAATATAAAGTTTAGACTAAAAGCTGTAATTGTTCTTCACGTCACACAATTGCTATGGCGTCCCGAAGGTGGGTGATGGGTTTTTCCTTGTGGAGGGCCGTAATTCTGTATTGGGTGATTTTCTTATCCTGGACAACCCCTTATAGACTATGTTCACGCATTGTGCATTATGGTTGCAGAATAAGTACATTGTAAGTAAATGGGATTATAGCTAATTCTATTCCATTAACAGAGTAGACATCCCATAGCAGATTTCTGGCGTTCTGCAGATTTTCAGATCCACATGCTCTATCTGTTGTGGAAATCTGCTGTTATATCTGAACCAAAATATGCAACCAAATATGTTATAAGCAGATTTAATTGTGAATTTTGGTGCAGATTTGACATAGTTTTACAACAGGTCCACATGTCATCCGCAATCACAGATACACAAAAAGACTTGTATGATCCCCTACTAGAGATGAGCAAAGTTTTCAAAAATTCAATTTGGCAACATTTCCGAATTTCAATTCTCCGAACTTCTCCGGGTGGGCAGCATAATGGTGGAACCCATTGGATGCCGCAGTCATGTTTTGACCGCTGCATTCAAGGTGTTACAGCTAACACCCTGCTCCATAACCGATCAGGGGCTTTTAAGACCTTGGATGCAGCAGTCAAAACATGCCGTGGGCGCTCGCAAAGGGGTTCAAGGGCTGTGACATCACAGGTCTGGCTGCTGATTGGCTGCACGCATGGCATTGTGGGTGATCCCGCGTTCCCAGAGTTCCTTGCCCCACGTGCTAGCATGTACAGCAGCCATTTTGAAAAAAATGCAATTCATTACCACAAAGTGTGAGGAAATCTGGATTTGTTGCCAATCGAATATTTCATGAAATTCGGATCAAATTCCACTTCGTCAGCTTCGATTCGCTCATCTCTATCCCGTACACTTGTATGTCGCAAAATACGGGCAAAATTAGAACATGCTTCATAATTTGTGGTCCTTGTACGGACATACGGCCACAAAAAATGCGGTGGTGTATCTGGGCCCAAAGAAATGCATGTGAACTGGATCCAGAATAGCGGATGAAAAGTACAGTCATGAGAAGGAAACTTAAGTATAGAAGGGGGAATGGAGAAAATAGACAGTATATACAGTATGACTAAGCATGGAGAGATTTTGGTTTCACCAGTAGTTGGCGTCCATTTTGTATCTATTAGTCAAGTGACAATAGTAATAGTGTTAGACTTCATTGGACAATGACTATTGTGTGGTCAAGAGTCTCTTTTTCTGGATTTTCTTGAATTTGTCTTTACTCATTGTATAGTAGATGGTTGGAGGAAGGAATCCATTAAATGTGGATGTCTTTGATATGCCGTAGGCTCCCATGTTCAGGAATATTATCCATTCACCTATTTCTAGTTCTGGAAGTCTGACCTCTTCCAAAATAAGGTCACGGTCTGTACAGCAGGGTCCCCAAAGTATACTGGAAAAATGTTTTTGTGAATGGTGGTAGTCCTATTAGCAGAAAAAAAATATATAGGTAAATATTCTGTATATGTTTCAGTGTAGTATAACATGGTATATAATTATATACTATATTTCCAGCTGATATAAATAAAAAGCTGTGGAAACCTTGGGGACCTCTTTTTTATTATATTTTATTGCATGCGTTTATAGTTTTATAGTTAGTTTTATTAAAAATTATAGACCATTTTCATTCTGAAGCCTGCGTGTATTCCAGTACATTGCAGGCTCCAGAATGCCGTTCAGTGTTATATCCATTAGTCAGATTCTCCAATGCTTCGATCTCAGCTGCTCCTTTGATCTCCTGAATACTGATCTTTGATTTGGTATAATTCAGGGAATTCGGGAAATCACAGGAGCCAAACATCCCGATGGATTTCACAGTGAACGGCATCCTGAAGCCTGCTGTGTATTAGAATACATGTAGACTGCAGAATGAAAACAGTATATCATTTTTAACACAAACTAACAGGCTGCAGAACAAAGAACTGCAAAATTAAATAATAATAATAATAATAAAATAAAAACCAATTACAAAATGTATTCTTACCCCAAAATACATGCAATAAGACAAAATGTTCCCTGGTTCATGCTTTGATTCTAGATATATACCACTATTAGATAAGAATTTTTACCTTCAGTAGCTTCGGTTTTAAATATTTCAAGTCATAAGGCCAAAATGTTCCAAATATTCCATCGTTCAGATAATAAGAGAGTCTCCTGTCCTGTTTCCCAAGTATGTCTGTAAGAGGGGGAAATGTGCAGACCACTATCAGCATTGATTTTATTAACCTACGTAGATAGGTATGATTCAATATAGTACACGAAACACCCAATATATTTGTAATAAATGGATGTACTGACCAGTTACATACTCGTCTTTCTTGCCGATGATATTGAGAGCTGCTGTAAAAGCAGAGGCTACAAAATATCTTCCAGGCTCTGAGATTATTTCCACTCCTTCCTTGCTGGGGAAATACTGATCCAAAGCTTCATTAATTGTAGTAGTAAACTAAAATGAGAAGAGGTTCCCGGTATTTAATGAGAGATCCTGATGTTAGAACATCCCTGTGAGACCCTGTTCACATTTGTTTTGGAACCTCCATTGCAGATTTTGTCACATTTGCCAGAAAAATAGCACAGCATGCAGCACTATTTTTTCAGTGGAATGAAGGACAGTAAATTAATGGGATCTATCTGGCACAGTTGGTGTCCTTTCTGTGAATTCCAAGTTATATGGAAACTAGGTTCATGGAATTCTAACCACTTGTTTTGGGTTTGGGTGGTTCAATCTGCCCCATCACTTGTAGGCAGGGTCTCCAAAAAAGATGTCAATTGTTGGAGATATGTCCTCAGGTCAGGTGCCTTATGGCTGAGCGCAAGATGTGTAGACCTACTATTTCTTAATCCTATCTTATAACAGCAATGCGAATGCTTTCAAGAACATGTGACCAGTCCCCCTAAAATCATCAGGTTTCGTTTCTTTGTGGGAATATATCAGTTTGGCATCTAGCCCACTTGGTAATACAGATGGGCAAACCTCTCAGGATTCATTTCATTTTGGGCTCTAAGGGCTCCTAGGAACCTATCTATAAAACATAGTGTAGAACACTGTCAGGGCTCCTAGGAAGCTATCTATAAAACATAGTGTAGAACACTGTCAGGGCTCCTAGGAACCTATCTATAAAACATAGTGTATAGCACTGTCAGGGCTCCTAGGAACCTATCTATAAAACATAGTGTAGAACACTGTCAGGGCTCCTAGGAACCTATCTATAAAACATAGTGTAGAACACTGTCAGGGCTCCTAGGAACCTAGCTATAAAACATAGTGTAGAACATTGTCAGGGCTCTTAAGAACCTATTTATAAAACATAGTATATAACACTGTCAGGGCTCCTAGGAACCTATCTATAAAACATAGTGTAAAACACTGACAGGGCTCCTAGGAACCTATGTATAAATCATAATGTAGAACACTGTTATGACTCCTAGGAACCTATCTATCCAATTTCTACCTCTCTAAGGCAAAGACAGCTGAAGATATATCAAAGTGAAAGAGACAATATTATACTCTGGGATCTCCCATTTTAGTGCACCCTAGACGAGTCTCCATTTGTTCGGTTTCATAACAAAACAAACAATTTGGAATATTCGGGTCGAACCTGGCTTGGTATTAGTCAATTCACCCATCTCTACTTGGTAAGCTTACCTCTTCAAATACTGGTTTGAAGTTGTCATCTCCTGGAAAACCTCCTCCGATATCCAAGAGCCTCATTACATGACCACATTTCCTTCCAAGGTCAAATACATGTCTGGCATCAGCAATGGCCTGGCTAAAAGATTGTGGCGTCTTGGATAATGACCCAACATGAAAGCTGCAGCAATACAGAAGTTGGATACAGAAGTTATGTGGAAGACAAAGCTAACCAAATCTTTATAGCGATCAGCAAAATTTTTATTTAGCTTTTATAAATTCCTTTTTTTGTAAACTCTGACCCCTGCCGCTTGAAAGGGCCGTGGAACTCAGGCTAAAGATAGTTTATCAATATTAAAGTCCTGAATAACCACTTTATCTTGGAGTTATTAGGTGATAAACTTGGGAAAAACTCTAGAAGTTCAGAAAACACATTCTGTTGGGCAAGGATTGGGCATGTTGAACTGTAACATGCCTGATCTTTCATTATCTGGAAAATAAGCAATGTCATGTAAGGAAGTTGTGATAAATGGATATCTAAATTGAATGTCCAGCTTATATGCTTCTCACCTTCACCAATTGTGGTGGGTTCCAGAATATAGAGATATTTATGTAAAAATTTATTTTATATTGTATGACATATTCATCCTGGAAATTTTGACTAAATTTATAGAAGTATAAGTACTTACCTGACGCCAATTACTGATAAATTGAGGATCTTTGCCAGCTTTAGGAGATCTTCACACTTTTGTAAAGGGGCACCAAATTTCTTGCTGAAGGAACTGACCGATCCAATATCATTAGCAACAATTCGGAGGATCAACCTGTGTTGGAAATTGGTAGGAAAAGTAAAGCAGTCAAACCCGTTAAAGTGCCTTCTTTTACATTGAGAAGTACATTTTGATCAGATGGTGGCGACATAACTCCCTAAGAACTAAACGATTGGGCATGTTCAAATCCAACAGCCCGATCCTTGTCTTCCAACATCTGTCTTCGGGAGTCAGGAGGGCTTCCATACACGGTAGGTGGTTGGTAAATATTGCCAAAATTGATAGGTTCCGTAGACATTAGTCTATTGTGTATGGCCAGCTTTTCTAAACATCAGTAACTAGCAACTGCACCATGGTGCAAGGTCTTACTATAACATCTAGCCTGTGGTCCACTTACTCGGCCTCTGGGAAGTTCTCAGCCACTTTGAACAGTTCGCTCTCACAGTCAAAGGTCATCTTGGAAACACCATGTTTGGCAGCGTGTCAAATAAAACATGGTTGCTTACAGATGTTTGCATAGACTATATCATCTGCTGGCACTCCTAAACTCAGCACCAGGTCTATCTCTACCTGAAGATCAAAAAAAATGGGTAATATAACAACATACACAGCTGAATATACAATTTTGTAAGAGAATTTTAATTTCTGCCTTCCAAGAACCATACATTTTACTTTTAATGAAGCCATATGGGAGCTTGTTTTTTGCAGGACAACTCGTATTTTAATGGTACTGTTTGGGGTAGGTATAATGTGAAAACTTTTATTAATTTTGAAATTTTTTGAGGTTTTTTAATTTTTTTGTGGTATAAATTACAACATAATTTTATTCTGTAGGTTAGGTCAGTACAATTACAGCAATATAAAACATATACATATATATATATATATATATATATATATATATATATATCTACAGTATATATATATATATATATGATTTTTTTTTTACTTATGCATAATAAAAACACTTAAAGTTAGCCTGTCTCAGTAGTAAGTTGGCTATAAAGCTAACCCCAGTACCTTGTAGAGGTGATTCTACAGTTTCCAAATATTCAACTTTGGAGCCCCATTTTCATATAAATTGATGTTTTATTCATATGCAAATTATGGGAACTATGTTTTCAGTGGTGTCCTAGTTTTTTTTAGTACCATTTTGGGGTGAATAAGTTTTGTTTGACCTCTTTTCATTCCATTTTTGTGAGGCAAGTTGAAGAAAAACATCAGTTCTGGCATGTCTGTTTATGATGTTCTAGGTTAAATAACATGATAATTTCATAGTTTGGGTTGTTATGGACATAATAACAATTAAGTTTATATTTTTTTCTTTTTTTTTACATAAATAATTTTCTTTGGAAAATAAAGTTTTGTTTTGTTTTTATTTATATTTTTATACATTATTTACATTTATTTTTATACATTATTTATTGAACCTGTTTTACATTGTCTTTCAAGTTCTACCTGGGGACCTGACCAGTAAAACGCTTGATTGTATCTAATATACTGCGTTTCTTCTGTATTGCAGCATATTATGCCTGTCAGCGTAACACTGATAGGCATCCTTTTAGGCTTCTGGCTCAAGCTTAATAGGATTACTAAGATGGCAGACCTGGGGGCCATTGATAGGCCCTCAGCTGGCACAGAATACCATTGGCACCTTGTAATCAGGTTACAGAAAGGAGTGAAGAACAGTCGTGTCTAACCACTGTCTAACCAATGCGGGTGGTCTATAGGGGGAGATATTGATGACCATAAAGATAAATGGACCTGTGCCACCCTGATATTGGCCTAGGACCATGAAGAAGGTTACCTTGCTGGCACAGTCAAATCCAGTACCGAGGATTGCGAGTGTCTGAAGAACCTCTTTATTGCTGTTGCACTTCACAGCATAAAATGGCCTGACCCGGGGCAGTTCCCTGTGGAAGCGATAGTATTTGTCTACCACATCACCTAGGTCGGCAACATAGAAGGCGTTCTGGTCATCCTGTAGAAACACCAGATTAGTCATTACTGGGGAAGACGGAAAAAAAAAAGTACTCCTGGCCCCGCAAAAAAAGACGCCCTATGCATCCCCGTACACAGAATTATAAAAAAGTTATGGGTGTCAGAATATGGCGACTTTAAGAAAAAAATATTGTTTGCAAAGTTTTAGATCTTTAACGGGTTAAAATGTAAATAAAACTATACAAATTTGGTATCCCCGGAATCGTTGCACAAATTTCTCCAATTCCATCCAATTCTGAATTTTATTCCAGCTTCCCAGTACATTGTACAAAATAATAAATGGTACCATTATGAAAAACAATTTGTCCGGCAAACATTAAGCCTTCATATGGCTCTGAGAACAGAAAAATAATAAAGTTATGGGTTTGGAAGTAGGGGAGTCAAAAAACGAAAATTTAAAAATGTCTCCGGAGGGAAGGGGTTAAACTGTGTTCCCTGTGTTCCCTATATACAGGCATTAGTAGAAGATTGAACTGAGGTTCCTTGGGTCCACCAGATAAAATGATCCTGAGGTCCACCCCTCAACAACCCCTAGTAAATAGACCATCATATTCGTCAAATTTGGGTGTCTTCTGCTGGACCATTATTGTGTTAGAGCTTGGGCCCACCGGAGGATCCTCTGGTACTCTAGTGAACTATTCCAACACTGAGAGCATCCCTAAAGGTGCCAGCTGCCATTTTGTTAAGGACGACAGGGGAAATTGATCTATGAAATTGGGACACAGCAGTTGGAATGAAGGGCACCAGATAAATATGCTTCCCAAACTTTATAGATTCTTACATTATAGTCGGAGGGTGGAGGGTACACTTAAAAACAACACTCCAGTTTTTTTTAATCTTTAGTTCTGTAGTACAAAAGATATTTATGTCTAATCAATGGAGATTTTACTTACCCGTCTACTTCTTTCTGTAAAGCAGCCACCAAACAGGTTCTTGGCTGGTCATGTGATCGGAAGACTGACTTGTCACTCCACCCTGTGTATGAGTGATACATCTTGGTTTTTATAGACTTATCTCAAAATATGCCTTCCAGCTGGTATGTGATTCGACGGGTCGGCGTTAGGATCGCATGAGCATCCGGAGATCCTGTTTGATGGCTGTATTACAGTAAGGAGCAGCCGGGTGAGTAAACTTATGACTCATTAGACAACAGCCCTGGGCTGGTGCTTTAAAGGGGTTGTCCAAGCAAAAATTTTATTTTTTAAATAGGCCGGGGAGGTGAAAAAAAAAAATCATACTCATCTGTCCTTGGTGCTCTGGTGTCCTCCCAAAGCGGCCCAGTGCTGCTGCTCAGCTGTCTTCTTGTAGTGAAATTCCTTGCCAGCTGTGAAGTCCCATGTCCCTTCCACTGAAGACGCTGTGGTCTCGTTGACTTCCACTGGAAGACAAAAAAATGACTGGCAGGACCAGACCATGCTGGGACATTTTGCCCAGTTATCAGACTTTGAGAGGGGGCGCATCATTGGACTGAGAGAAGTAGAATGGTCTTTTCGACAATCTGCCTGCCATCTATCCTGTTCTGTCTAGAGGTGATGGGAGCAGGGGTTATGTGAGGGCACGCACACACCGTGAGCAGGGTCTGGACACCCAGACAGACCACCAGTAGTGAGGATTATTTTTTTCGCCAGCTCATACGCTTGTCTACCATCCAGACATAGGTGGCGCCATCATTATACATCATGTGTTTAGCAGAAAGAAATTTGGTGTTATGGCACCAGAGGTTACAATAACGCATTTTTACATGTTGAAAAATGTCTTATGTGCATGAGACTTTCCCTGGCATTTGAACACCTAAACACTGTCATGCAGCAGGTCTGTCCCCAGCCCGGATCTTCAATGTGAGCAGGTACCAAAGAAGCTACATGCCGGAGCACAATTCATCGCTAATGGCAGAGAACAGGTTAACAGATGCTGTAATCTTTCCCTTTCCAATCAGTCCTCCCTATATGAGAGCATTTAGAACAATTAAGGCTTCCCATCGCCCCAGACCGATCCCTCAACTCTTCACTTAACTATATGTTGCTGGTAAGGATCCCGCACGGTGATAGATGCTATTGGGATCTGATGGCGGCCTCATGGTGAATACTTCAATCCTGCCTTTGCTGTAGAGTAACACAACCTTCTGCTGGCGTGATGATCTCGGGAGTCATCACATAGGACAATCGGTCACCCCTAGTGATATGAAGACACAAACCGCTCAGTGATATGTACAGAACATCCTGCGGCCACATGTGTTGTCTCTCATGGCAGGATGGACAACTGGCAATTTTCAGCTGGATAATGCTCGCCCACACACACAAATGGTTTCCCAGTAATTTCTCGACAAGATTACAATATTTACTTGTCCTGCCCAGTCACCAGATTTATTATCAACCAATCATTTATGGGACCAGCTGGGACATCAGCTTCACCAACCTACAAGGATCTACAGACCCAGCTGTAACATCTTAGGTAAATGCACTGCAGGATACCATACAGAACCTGTATACCTCCATGTCCTGCTGTATCTCATCTTGTATCCAAACTACAGGCCCAGCTGTAACATCTGTGGTAAATGTACTGCAGGATAACATACAGAACCTGTATACCTCCATGTCCTGCCGTATGTCATCTTGTATCCAGGCTACAGGCCCAGCTGTAACATCTGTGGTAAATGTACTGCAGGATACCATACAGAACCTGTATACCGCCATGTCCTGCCGTATCTCATCTTGTATCCAGACTACAGGCCCAGCTGTAACATCTGTGGTAAATGTACTGCAGGATACCATACAGAACCTGTATACCTCCATGTCCTGCCGTATGTCATCTTGTATCCAGACTACAGGTCCAGCTGTAACATCTGTGGTAAATGTACTGCAGGATAACATACAGAACCTGTATACCTCCATGTCCTGCCGTATGTCATCTTGTATCCAGGCTACAGGCCCAGCTGTAACATCTGTGGTAAATGTACTGCAGGATACCATACAGAACCTGTATACCTCCATGTCCTGCCGTATCTCATCTTGTATCCAGACTACAGGCCCAGCTGTAACATCTGTGGTAAATGTACTGCAGGATACCATACAGAACCTGTATACCTCCATGTCCTGCCGTATGTCATCTTGTATCCAGACTACAGGTCCAGCTGTAACATCTGTGGTAAATGTACTGCAGGATAACATACAGAACCTGTATACCTCCATGTCCTGCCGTATGTCATCTTGTATCCAGGCTACAGGCCCAGCTGTAACATGTATGGTAAATGTACTGCAGGATACCATACAGAACCTGTATACCTCCATGTCCTGCCGTATCTCATCTTGTATCCAGGCTACAGGCCCATCTGTAACATCTGTGGTAAATGTACTGCAGGATACCATACAGAACCTGTATACCTCCATGTCCTGCCGTATGTCATCTTGTATCCAGGCTACAGGCCCAGCTGTAACATGTATGGTAAATGTACTGCAGGATACCATACAGAACCTGTATACCTCCATGTCCTGCCGTATCTCATCTTGTATCCAGGCTACAGGCCCAGCTGTAACATCTGTGGTAAATGTACTGCAGGATACCATACAGAACCTGTATACCTCCATGTCCTGCCGTATCTCATCTTGTGTCCAGGCCAGAGGCGCCCAGCTGTAACATCTGTGGTAAATGTACTGCAGGATACCATACAGAACCTGTATACCTCCATGTCCTGCCGTATCTCATCTTGTATCCAGACTACAGGCCCAGCTGTAACATCTGTGGTAAATGTACTGCAGGATACCATACAGAACCTGTATACCTCCATGTCCTGCCGTATCTCATCTTGTATCCAGGCTATAGGCCTGGCTGTAACATCTGTGGTAAATGTACTGCAGGATACCATACAGAACCTGTATACCTCCATGTCCTGCCGTATCTCATCTTGTATCCAGGGTAGAGGTGCCCAATAAAGTCCTAGGGCCTGTGCCCAGTTGTACAGTTTCCCCAATAACCTTCTCCTTTGGCTGTAATATTGAGATCACTTCCATATAATATTATTACATCACAATGAGAAAACTTCAGGCCAGGACAACAGCCAATTCTTGGTGCAAGATTTTTATGTACATGAATGTAATAGGTATACACATCCAGAGGCCGATCTTCCACTTTAGCAGCCATAGCGAGATCTGACTTGCGAGGTTCGCCTGGCATATATATCTGAACTGAACAGGTCCACAATGGAACTTCTATTATTATACTCTGGGGTCTCTTCAGACCCATGAGTATAATAAGCGGTGGCCCAGGGATGGTGGCTGATATAACAAACACCTGGGCTGCGGTGTAGCGCTTAATGATGGCGGTGTACCCACGTGACCGCTGATGGACCAGTCAGATCGGTCATCAATATGGAAAAAAAACTGCAGATATTTCCAGAGTGACGTAAGCTGAGTGTCCTTAAGTGTGACTCCACATCAAAAAAATCCAGGACAGAATTAGGAAGTTATCAAGATACTGCCACTATATTAATCTTTAAGGGCCTGCTGACGATAGACAAGTGAAGCACTCACCTTCTTTTTGGCAACCCTATAGAGATGAATGGAGTGGCAGCACATATACACGACCTGCCGCTCTAGTCATACATGTGATTGTGGGGGGGTTCCAGAGGTCAAACCCCCAATGATCAGAAACGTATCTATCCTGTGAAGGGGTAGTATGTTAAAAATTTAGTTTAAACCCTAAAGGAAAGGATCTGGATGGGTCCTACAGTTCTGTAATATGGAGCTGAAAGAACTTCATATCCCACCATATGGTGTCCCATGGGACCACCTGCATAGTACATGAGTTGGAAGATGCCACTATTTTTTTTTTTTTTTATAGATTCAGGGCATACAATTATAAGCAGATGGCGGTACAATATTGGCCTATAGCAGGCTACAGGCACCATATAAGGGATCCTTATAACGCAGATCTGTAATATATGTGTGCCCAGGCCATAAATCTGGGAAACCACATCTGTATCAGTTTGATCAGACAAGTATTTCCAGATAACACCTTTATCCGGAGGCAAGCTTAGGCGTGTTGCTGTAATTCTGTAAGGGAGTTGGATATATAAGACAAAAACTGGCACCATGCCTCACAGAGGTGGAATACTGTTTTTTAACCATTTAAGGACACAATCATTTTGGCCATCAGGACATTGCATAACAGGAATAACAGTTTTATTTTTGTGTCCATGTAGCCATATTAGGGCTTGTTTTTTGCAGGATACGTCAATGCAATACAACCCCCCCCCCCAAAAAAAAAAAAAAAAAAAAAGTGGGGAACTGCTGTGTAAAATGTAAAGAAAACAAGAACACAATGCTTTGGAAATGTGTGCACTGACCACGGGCATTAGTGCAGGATCTCTGCTGTACAATACAGCAGAGACCTGGTGAATATGGTGGCCACTCAACTACTGTGCGGCCACCATAATTAAATACCCGACGTCCACCGTACTATGATGGCAGATGTTGGAAGGGGTTAAAGTAAGCAGGATTGATGTAAAACCCCCCCCAAAAAAATGCCACGTTGGCCTCCTGTAAGCCATATATTTGGCCTACATAATTGGGAATATAGGCAAACCCCAGATTGATCAGATTGAAGCTGGCCCCAACCAGTAAACAAACATGTAAGGGTATTTCTGGGAAGTCCTGGCTATTCTAGGTGGTTTATACCGAATTTTTCAGTTATGGCCATTCCTTTGACTGATCTCACCAGGGTTATACCTATGAGACAGGAATAGGTGCGGTTTTAGGCCCCAATGCAAAATATGTAAATGGGGCCCGCACTTACCATGTGCTATTACTCTGGTGTCTTATGTTGCAGAGTCCTATGGGCCCCCTGCTGATCCAGGGCCTGGTAGCGATTACCACCTCTGCACCCCCTTATAGCACTGGGCCTATATTATACACACACTTCAGGTCATCAGACTGCAAGACTTGTGGCCATAATATCATCACAAACATTGCCTGTATTATAGTAGAAAAAAAAATCATCCTTTATTGGGCACAGTCTCCTGGATTTACATATTATTTTTTATATTTTTATCTGCCAATAGGTCATGCACTTTACCTTCCCATGTAGGATCATGTAGTGTGGATTGGTCATCTATACCAACCAGATTAGTACTTACATTTTCAGAGGGGCCTTGGACAGATTACAGCGGTATTGTTTGCTATGGGCAATTGCCTCATTCCTTTTTACCACTTTTGCTAAATCACCCCCCATTGCATCTTATGATTTTTGAAGGTTTTAGTCAACTCTTCAAGGGCAGCAACTAGAAGACTGGAAAAAAGTGTAAGGTCCACTAAAGTCAGGAAAACAATTACCAAGCAGGACCACTTTAACCATAGGGCAGAGTGAGCACTTGCACCAGGCCCTTTGGTAGCAGGAGCCCCTTGGGGCATTAGGACAGTCCCAGGGTTGCATCTGCCAGGCGGAAGTCTCCAAGTCCCTGAGGGGGTGATAGCGGGTATTGGAGAAACTCACAAGACACATCTAGGTTCAGCCAGCGTTTTTTTTTGGACTAGATACATCCGAAATGGAACTGCTATTATACTCTGGGGTCTCTTCAGGTCTCTTCAACCACTGACTGCCTCAGTCACATGGGGGGCAGGACTTCCAGGGTCTGAGGCTGAGCAATCACCCAAACAGGCTGTGCCAGGGACAGATGAGTTTGGTTTTTTTTTATGTTACACCTACTCTGGGTCCCTCTGGTGTTTGTCCAATTCCTGGACAACCCCTTTAAGCTGAGAAGTGAAGGTAGTTGAATGTCCCTGGCTTCTTCCTATCACTGCACATGTGCCAGGGGACTCAGTGTCCCATCTCAGTCAGGCAGCTTTAGTACCGAGTGATGTTCATGCACAGTGGTAGTTAAGCCTAATTTTCTAACTTTGGAGGGGGGCGCATTTCAATTTTTGCCTCATGCAGCAGAAAAGCTAGAATCTATCCCTGGACAGTCCACCATTCAAGGTTCTGTCCCAGGCCACCCGGGTATGTCCAGACTCCAACTCATCTGCATCCTCCTGGTACAGAAGAGTTGACTACAATGGTGAAGCAGGAACAGTCTACTCCTTGCTTCACCATTCAGTGCGAAGTAGTGATGTCATTTACATCATGACCAATGCTCCCTGAAGCCTCTGGGGGTACAGACAAGAAGAACAGGTGAATGGGGAAAGGTGAGCATTAGTTTATTTGATATATACTGTAGGTCAACCAGAGGGGAACATAATATAATGTCTGAGGGGGTCACAGAAGCAGGTTCATGTCTGGGAACAGGTTAATGTGTGATGTCATTGCAGGGGCATTATACGGTGTGGGGGCCACTAAGGTGGCATTGTAATTCATGTGGGTCAGGTATGTCCAAGTGGTGATGGGGTCCCACTTACAAAACCTTTGCACTGGACCCACCAATAGCTTTAGAGTATCTGGTGTTGCTCGTAGGGTGTCTTGTTTTGTGATACAAAATATATATCAGTCATGTATAAGTATTTAGCTGTATTTTGACTCAAATTTTTATTGAAAGGATTTTTAAAAGTAGGATTTATGTCACAGGGTAAAATATATTGTATGTATACATAAAAGCTTCAAGAAAAAGTTAGTCTACAAGAACTGTAATATGTAAAAAGATAGTTGCAAAACCACCCTCGAATAGATTAGAAGTAGAAAGCCCTGGAAACACAAAGAACAGTCAAACACTTGTAGAAATTAAATCTAAGATATGAAAAAAGCAGAATTTGCACAGAAATTCCATAAAATGTTAGAGTAGAACTCCCATAAATTTATTTTCTGGTTGGTTTCCATTTGGCAGATGGAAATTGTAGTAGAGGTCATTTTAAAACACAGCTGTATTGGTGAGTTATATGCTCTCTTCTGGTGCTCAGTTGGAGAGCAATTGCTGCCACATGAAACAGCTGACAGTGATTTGTGTTCACAGAAAGTCAGACTCCCATAGAGGCCATCATAGGAAGTAGCTGATTTCCTGCCCACACGCAAAATGCAGTATTAGTTGGAGAGTCTGATTGCTGGTCACATGACACAGCAGAGGACCAAGAGAGCATATAACTCACAAATACAGCCACCATTAAGAAGATTAACTTTACTACAATTTATAGCATGTGCCTTTCTAAACAGGCCAAAGAATAAAGAAAATTCACTAACAGTGTAAAAAGTAACTGAAATCTGTTGCTATATCTGATATATATATATATATATATATATATATATGGCAAATCTGCAGTGATTTACAATATGTATGAACTCAGCCCAAGAGGGAGGAGGGTCTGACCTTTAGGCAGTGTATGGGAATATCCAGGAAAGATTTTGGGTTCACTAATCAAGTAACAATAGTAATAAGTCCTTGTAGGACAATGACTATTGTTTGGACAGAATTTGCAATTTCTGGATTCTCTTAAATTGATCTTTACTCATTGTATAGTAGACGGTTGGTGGAAGGAATCCATTAAATGTGGATGGCTTTGATATACTGTAGGCTCCCATGTTCAGGAACATTATCCATTCACCTATTTCCAGTTCTGGAAGAGTGACCTCTTCCAAAATAAGGTCTTGGTCTGTGCAGCAGGGTCCCCAAAGTATACTGGAAAAATGTTTTTGTGAAAGGTGGTAGTCCTATTAGTAGAAAAAAAAAAAGTAAATATATGTTTTAATGTAGTATAACCCGGGCATTTATTGGTATACAGTTTGTTTTGGGCTAAATATAATTTTTTGCAATTGTTTATCAAATTTCTGTAACATCTTTCTGAAGCCTGTATGTGTTCCAATACATAGCCGGCTGCAGGATGCCGTCACTGAAAAGTATGAGCTGTCCTATTCGTGCTCCTGTGAGCTCTAGAACACTTATCTTAACAATCAATTGTTACATACATTCTGTATCCTATATGTATTACAATACATAGCAGGCTGCAGAGAGTCACCATCAGTTGGATGATCTGATGGCTCAGTCTCCATTGCCCCTGGGATCTTCTGAATGCTGATTTATAATCAGACAAAAAGGATTCAATCAGTTATGATCAGTGTTCATGAGCTCAAAGGAGCACAAATAGGACACCTCAGATTTCAGTGAATGGCATCCTGCAGCCAACTATGTATTGGAACACATATAGGCTTCAGAAAAAATGCGTTACAGAACTTGTAATAAGCAATTGCAAAAAATTTCCCAAAATACATGCAGTGAAATAAAAATGTCCGAGCCCATACTTTGATTCCAGATATATCATTGTTAGATAGGAGTTATTTATAAAAAGTATTTTACCTTCAATAGCTTCAACTTTACATATCTTGGTTCAAAAGGCCAAAATGTTCCAAATATTCCATCATTCAGATAATAGGAGAGCTTCCTGTCCTGTCTCCCATCTATACCAGTAAATAAGGACAGTGATCAGAATGGATGTTCTTGTACTATGTAGGGTTTATGCTTCAATATACTACATTAGTCAGACAGTCTTGAATGTTAAAATCCATCTATACCTCACAGTATCTTGATCTACTGACCTGTCACAAACTCCTCTTTTTTGCCGATGACATTAACAGCTGCAGTAAAAGCCGAGGCTACAAAATATCTCCCAGGCTCTGAGATAATTTTCACTCCTTCAGTGTCGGGAAAATACCAATCCAAAGCTTCATTAATAGTAGTAGTAAACTATAAAGAGGAGGAGATCTGGGATTTAATGACAGACCTGAAATCATGTGTAAGGCTTAGATATCCAATTATAAGTCAATCGGTCTGTTTGACACTATTGTTGTCCATCACGTAAATCCCAAGTTACATGGAAAATTGTGGTATGTGCTCTCCAACCACCTGTTTTGGTAACTGTAGGGGCTTGGGTGATCAGTTGAACTCTTTTGGACGGGATCCCTAGAAAGTGCATCAGGTCTTGAGATATATCCTCAGGCCAGTTACATTACACCTGAGGGCAAGGTGTATAGACCTATTATTGGCAAAGTTAGAATTGTACTGGAATATCTCCAAAGTTGTTTGACCCAGCATGGATGTGTACTCCAATGGGTGTGTGAGCCAATGCCAAAGCCAGTGCCATAAGAACATCTCACCACCTCCTGCTCTTTGTATCCTTCTACTGGTGATGCTCCTCTGTAAGAGTCCAGAGCAGTTGGAGTTTCTCTAGCCCCCCACCATTACTGAGCAATCAATACCATTTAGGTTCTACTTTCAGGTGGGTGGTCCAGAACAGGAGTAGACAGACCAGGACCACTGACACAGCAGGAAGCATAACTATATTAGATGACAGCAAATTGTTCAGGAAAGTGAGGGGCTAGAGAAGTTCTAACTGTTCCATCTATAGTAGAAACTGGATAAGGTGAAGGTGGTGAAAGGTCCTCCAACTACCTGAGAACATTAGGATTTGGAACTTGAAACAGAACAGCCCAAGCCTCATCTTCCCCAACATTGGACCCTACTAGGGATCGGTGAACTGATTTGTTTAGAACCAGATTTGATTTGAAGTTTCCAAAAGTTTTAAACACGATTATGGTTTGGAGGCCCATGGGAGGAGAGTATAAAAAAACCTCACCTTTCCTTGTCTCCCAGGTTTCAGAATGTCCTGGCATCCTCTTCTGGCCTCCAGTGACATCACGTGCTCTGGAGTCACTGCTGAGGCCCGAGGAGGATGCTGGGGACCATCAGATAAAACAAAGATGCCAAGGAGAGGCAAGATAGGGTGAGTATAAGTGTTTGCGATTTCTCCTCACCTCCCCTGGACCTCCACTTATGAGGTCTTATGAGACCTCAGACAATAGCACTTCTGGTTTTATCTGAACAAGCCCGGTACGAAATGAACTGGAGAGCCAAACCTCACAAATTTTGTTCAAAATGAATCTCGTGAGGTTTTCACATCTCGAGACCTTACACATTTTGGATGGTTGGCCGATCCCCCTGAGATTGTTGTGTTATACCTACTTAGAGTTATCGGATTCTCATACCACATATACAGCATTGTTGGACTATCAGTTTGACATCTGGTCCACTTGGTAAGCTTACCTCTTCAAATACTGGCTTGAAGTAGTCTCCAGGAAAACCTCCTCCAATATCTAAGAGTCTCATCACATGACCAAATTTCCTTCCAAGGTCAAATACGTGTCTGGCATCAGCAATGGCCTGGCTAAAAGATTGTGGCCTCGTGGATATTGTTCCAACATGAAAACTGCAGCAGAAGTTGGATATAGAAGTTACATAGATATTTTGCTTTTGTACCTTCACTTCTGGCCTTTGCAGGAGTAGGCAGCCTTCAGCATGCCAGCTGTTGTTGGACTACAATTCCCAGCATGACTACTTACACTGGTTTTCTCTGAGCTACATATAAGTGAATGAAACAGTTGATCAACCAGTTGATCTGTCGGGTTCTCCATGTATCACCCCCAACCAGATACTGATAACCTATCCTAAAGGCTAGGTCAGAAGACTCAGAAACCCATCACCCCCACCGACCACCTGATAGAAAGGGCTGCATTGCTCACATTTGTATGACATTGATAATGGGAATCCTGATTTGATACATAGACTAATAATTTTACCTGACTCCAATTACTGATAAATTCAGAATATTTGCCAGCTTAAGGAGATCTTCGCACTTTTGTAAAGGGGCACCAAATTTCTTGCTGGGGACGGTGAGTGATCCAGTGTCATTAGCAATTATTCGGAGGATCATCCTGCATTGAAGGTTGTAGGAAAAAAGTCAAGTCAAACCCATTAGTGTGTCTTGATCTGATATATACCAGGTGAACTCTTTCTAAAGGTCCGAGCTGAACATTTACATGTTAAGGTGTTTTCTCACAAAAGAAAGTCATCTCCAGTCACCAGGATAGGGGATAACTTGTAGATCAGTGGGGGTCTGACCATTGCCAGAGATGTACAGCACCGGCTACCTCCAGCACTCCCAATGAAGTTAACGGAGAGGAAAGATCTGCCCAGACACTGCTCCATTCAGTAACAGGGACAGTTTTTTGATCAGTGGGGTCTGAGCAGTCGTACCCCCTACTGATCTTCACATTATCCTCTATCCTATAAGTAGGGGATAAAGGGTGTTTTCCCCACAAAAGTTAAGATATGCCTTTATCCCTGCCCTTGCACTTCTGTAACAGAGTTATGAAGCCTTCTTAGTATTCACCATACAGTATAATGCCCCCTTAGTTCTCCCTACAGAGTATAATGCCCCTTCTACAGTATAATTCCATATGGCCATGACATATGGCCATGACATATTATAGCGTACTATTGGAACTCCCACACTGTATAATGCCCCTTTGTGCTCTTCTCACAGTATAATGCCATTTTAGTGCCCCCAACGGAGGTGTAGTGGACCCTCAGGAGACTTCCTCCCACAAGACACTGGCAGAAATCTACTGACCGTTGTCCCTTTATAGTAGCAGCAATAGGGGTCAGGAGTTGTCCCTGCAGCCTTCACAGCAGTACAGCCATGCTCATTTATAGGCAGTAGGGACAATGGCTGATCCCTGTATCCTGTACTGTAATACATCTGGTTAAAGTGGATAGCTCACAGTTATTACTGGGGTTAGATACTGTAGCTGCGGTCTGAATTTGACTGCGGCCCAACAGTTGACTACCCTGATATACAGTATACATTTGTATCAGATGGTGCAGACTTAAATGCCTAACATAGTAACATATACTGAGATAAAGTCATCTAGTTAAAGGAGTTGTCCAGGCAAAATTTTTATATTTTAAATAGGCCGGGCAAGGTGAAAAAAAAAAAAAAAAAAAAAATCATACTCACCTTTTCCCGATGCTCTGATGCCTCCCAGCGCAGTCTACTCCTGCCGGTCCATAGTTATCTTCCGGCAGAAGTAACCGCCACACGTGACTCAAGAGCATGTGACGTCACTACCTGGGGCTTCAGGGGAAGGGATCCGATATATCACAGTCGGTGAGCTGTTTCACTTTGAGAATGCCCAGCAGAAGGACCGCAATGTGCTGGGTGGACAGTCGAGCACCAGGGAAAGGTGAGTATGATTTTTTATTTTTTTTTTCATCTCCCCCAGCCCATTTTAAAAGTATTTTTAAAAATTTTATTTTTAATTATCCTGCAGTGTTGATCCATAGGAAAGCAAAAACACCCAAGAGTTAACCAATTTTTCTAATTTTTTGGGGAAAAAAATTCTAATAATAAAAAAAAATTATATATGAGTTAGTTATATATCAGTTCCCAACTCCAATCTGGCAACCAGAATAAATCAACATCCCAATTCCCAACCAAAAATCTAGTAGTAACTTAATATTGTGGCTCCAAGACTCAAATAGATTTCTTGCTTTTAGAGAATTCCCCATTACACCTTCCTCTGACAGCTCCATAGTCTCAGTGCTCGTACAGTAAAGAATCCCTTCTACAGTGCACTCTGGAGGTGGCAGTGGAGGACGGCCTGGACAGGTGAGTAAAAATTATCTGCTGCTACCTACTGCTATAAGGTTGGGGGGGTAAAAAAAAGGGAGTTATATACTGTGTGGGGAGCCAAAAAATGGGGTATACCATGTGGGGGCCAAATAAGGGGATTTTTTGATCTGCCAATGAGGGGGGTGTCCTAATTAGGGGGCCTCCATCACGTAACCAAAGATAGCCGGGTTGGGTATTTTTTTTTTTTTTTTGGGGGGGGGGTGTTTACCTCAGGCAGCAGAGAATCTAGGTTCACCCCAGGGTTGACCCTTTGTTACAGTTAAAGTCCTGGGTATGACCTTTATATATATTTATACATCTGTATATAGAGCCGTCTTTTGTGTTAATAACTTACAGTTTATTATTTTCAAATACTGATATTTACTGTGCAAGTCTCAGTTCCCCTCCTCTGACCCCTGTAGAACCCCAGGAGTAGCAGTGACCAGATCTAACTATGGATCGACAGACATTTTCTCCCAGTTTGAGCACTCATTTTATGTGCCAACCTTTTGTTGTACAGTATCAAATTATTTTGGAAAAACACACACACACACACACACACACACACACACACACACACACACACACACACACACACACACACACACACACACACACACACACTAAAGATCAGGCATGTTCAAACCCAACAGCCCACCCCTCATCTTCCCAAATTCTATCATGAGGGGGAGAGTCAGGAGGCCCTCCATCTAGTGGTCAGCTCAATCTGACAATTTTGATGGGACTGTCCATTAGTCTATGTCCACATTGAGTAAACATCAGTAAATGGTCCTGTTGTGCTGGCCGCTGTACCATGGTGCAAGGAAAGTCTTATAACATCTAGGCTGTGGTCCACTTACTCGGCGTCTGGGTATTCCTCAGCCACTTTGAACAGTTCGCTCTCACAGTCAAAGGTCATCTTGGAAACTCCATGCTTGGCAGCGTGTCGAATAAAACATGGTTGCTTGAAAGTGTTTGCATAGACTATATCATCTGCTGGCACTCCTAAACTCAGCACCAGGTCCATCTCTGCCTGAAGACAAAGTAAAATGAGTGACAACACCAGCCATAACTGAAGATACATTTTTGTGACCGTTGGTGAAGCTTTTGACTGCTCCCCTCCAGCCCCTACATGGTATACTGCTCCCTTTACTGACCCCTCCACAGTGTCTGCTGTCCCCTTTTTTCAGGCCCTACCAGAGTTACTTTAGGCTGCTACCTACTGACTACTCCAGTGGGTAACGGCCAATTTTCACTTGCCTATCCCTGCTGTTGTTGCCTTCACTTAACCCTCCAGGGGGAGCCACATTATTTACTAATGCTGAAAAACATCAGGATGTGATGTCCGAGACATAATATGCAGTGCCCCCTGGAGACATAAAGAGGCAGCTGTGGACAGGAGGAGGCCCCTAAGGTCTGCTATGGCAGTAGTTACCCCCCTGTGTGTAACTAAGGATGCCTCAATTTTTTTTTTTCATTTCCAGCTTCCGAGAGTCAACATTTTTACTTTCAACTCAGTCATGAGAACTTGTTTTTTGCAGGTCAATTTTTTTTTCCTTTGTAAGTTTGGTATTACGATAATTGTATATAGTTTACTTTTGGTCAATACCACTTTGTCACCATATTTGGAGAGCAATAGCATCATGCCAGTGCAAAAACACTCAAAAGGGGTTTTGAAACCCGAAACATGTTGTGTATCGGAATTTTCTAAAGAAAACCTTGTTCAAGATCTGGGTAAGCGTGGATTCCTTCAGAAAAGATCTGTTTGGATTTGGCAACATTCTGTGGAACTTTCTCAGAAGAGGAAGGAAAGCTCAGTATCAGTCCTGGATAACCCCTTATAGAGCTGACCCCTGCTGCCAATGGTGCAGTCTTTGCTCCCAAGCTCAGTGACATCACAACACATTTACAACAGCTGGCCTTAAAGTGGTCATCCAAAAATTTGACAGCCTTTGTGTAAACCAGGAGGAGTAAAATAAAAAGCACTCCTTTCCTTGATGCTCCATTGTCTGCTAGCAGCGTCTGTTGAATCTTGTGTCAGAAGTCCTGTGCCACACATGACCACTGAGACCAGTCAGTGACCTCAGCACACAGAGAGAGGACACGTGTGGTCTCAGTAGATAGGGTGCAGGACTTTATAAGCCCAAGAGAAGGGCAGTTCTCCAGCCATGGTTCCCTAGAGGTTTCCTCCACTGGGGTTTTTCCTCTCCTCAGTATTGTAGGATGACTCTTCATGAGTCGCGGGTTTGTCGTGCTTAGTCCATATTTCATAGCATTTGCCTGAACTTTTCATTTTTTTAAGTTATTTTTTCATGGCATTGGAAAAGAGTGTGGAAATAATTAAATTAAAAAAAAAAAAAAATTAGAAAAGAAAGTCAATTGAATGTAATAAAGTGTTACATGTCACAAGGCCCATTTGTAAACTGTCACAGCTTTACTTTTGCGGTTGAGGAGTCAGGTGGAAGTTGCAGGCAAGTTATTGTGGACTTAATTTAACTAATAGAGGAAGTTAACTCTGATATAAAAACACTACTTAAGGAGAAAAAGATGGCATTCAGGACAAGAGATAAGGAGGGGTTGAGGGAAGTACAAAAGGAGCTGAGGCATCTAATCAGGCAAGGAAAAGCCAGTTATAAGGAAAAAATGGAAAAGCAAATGGAAAGAAAAGACATAAGGGGGGTCTGGGAGGGGCTTAAGTCAATTTCGGGTCATAAACAGTCTGTCTGCCAGATTGAGGCAAATGTTAACTGGCTTAATGAACTAAACCTATTCTTCAACAGATTTGATCACACACCAGCTCCTCCCACCCCAGCATGTCCTTCAGCTCCCCTCACCACAATGACTTCACCCCATTCACCCCATGTGGCTACTTCCCAACAGACCAGTAAATCCAGAAATCTGTCTTTATCTGACCACAGTCTGACCTTCACACGGGCCCAGGTGAGGAAGGAGATGAAAAAGATCAAGGCGAGGAAAGCCGCAGGGCCAGATGACATCAGTGCAAGGCTAATTAAGACTTGTGGGGACCAGCTGTGTGGTATAATTACATATATGTATAATATGAGCCTGAGGCAGGAAATAGTCCCTGAATTATGGAAATCTTCTTGTGTGGTACCAGTTCCAAAGAAACCTCACCCTATGGACCTCAACGACTACAGACCTGTAGCACTGACATCCCACTTGATGAAGATCTTAGAGAGATTGGTTCTCACACATCTTCGCCCTCTAGTGAGCCCCGCTATGGACCCTCTCCAGTTTGCTTATCGACCGGGCATTGGGGTAGATGATGCCATCATCCACCTTCTGCACAGGGCTCTGTCTCACCTGGAAAAACCAGGGAACACGGTGAGAATAATGTTCTTTGATTTCTCCAGTGCTTTTAACACCATACAGCCCAGGTTACTGAGAGACAAGCTGGGCCCTGCTGGAGTGGACCACCACCTCTCCAACTGGATCCTAGACTACCTCACAAATCGACCTCAATACGTGAGAGCCCAAGACTGTGTGTCAGGTACCGTGATCTGTAATACGGGGGCACCTCAGGGTACGGTTCTCGCCCCTTTCCTCTTCACACTGTACACTGCTGATTTTAGGTACAACTCATCCAGCTGCTACCTACAGAAGTATTCTGACGACTCTGCAATAGTAGGCCTCATCACAGACGATGATGACAGGGAGTACAGAGAACTGAACCGGTTTTTTGTGGACTGGTGCCACCAGAACCACCTGAAGATTAACGCGGGGAAGACCAAGGAGATGGTGGTGGACTTCCGTAAAGGCAGATGCCCTCCAAAACCAGTGGACATCCTGGGGACAGGCATCGAGATTGTGAACACCTATAAGTACCTGGGTTTGCTCCTTAATAATAAGCTGGACTGGGCAGATCATATGGAGGCCCTGTACAGGAAGGGCCACAGCAGGCTCTACCTGCTTAGGAAGCTGAGAGCCTTTGGAATCCGGGGGGCACTTCTTAGGACTTTCTTCAACTCGGTAGTGGCATCAGCCATCTTCTTTGGAGTGGCCTGCTGGGGGAGCAGTATATCAACCAGGGACAGAAATAAACTTGACAAGCTGATTAGAAGGGCCAGCTCTGTCCTGGGGAGCCCACTGGACCCAGTGCAGGTGGTGGGTGACAGAAGGATACTGTCCGTGGTGAGCTCCATGCGGGAGAATAACTCCCATCCCATGCATGAGACTGATTGCGCTGGGCAGTACTGTCAGTGACCGACTGCTCCACCCTAGGTGTGAGAAGGAGCGCTATCGGAAGTCTTTCCTCCCCACCGCGGTTAGGCTGTACAACCAACACCGACCTAAGTGGAGATCATTACATACAGAGAACTGAAATATCTCTCTGCCTGTTAAATCCCCCCCCCCCCTCTGCTACGTCCTATCTGTCTGTCTGCTATTAATGTAATGCCTCTCACCTTGGAACATTCCTGTACATGTTGTATTTGTATCTGCTTATCTTATCTTTGCTGCTGTAACACACTGAATTTACCCACTGTGGGACTATTAAAGGACTATTATTATTATTATTATTATTATTATTATTATTATTGTTATTAAGTTAAACCTCATGGTGGTGAACAGGCTGAGCTTTGGAAATGGCCAGTCTGAAGGATGTCGTAATAGTAACATCATCCAGGGGCGGGCACAGTGGTTAAGCACAGGAGTAAGGAACTTCTGAAGGGTTGTTGCTGCCCTTAAAGTGTACGGGCTCTGTTAGATTTGCAAGTCAGAGCGTGCTGCCCCTTTATGGCTGTCTGGCAGGGAGCTGTATGTCAGACAGCTGGGGATCTCACAGTATTTGTGAATCCCAATGGTCTAGCACCTCACCTGACGCCTTCTGTGATTATTTTAATTCTGTGATTTAAATAAAGCTGTGGCCATTTTGACACCAACATAAAGTGTTTTGTGCATTTATTCCAAATTCAATGTTTACTGTAGTTTGGGTTGGTATAAGAAGGAGTGAGGGTCCATCCCATATCCAAAAGTCAAGACCTGGATGTTCTGCCACTTCGGCCACTGATCAAAAAAATTTCTCGAAATTGGTCCTCACATCCCCTGACGTGTAACCAAATTTGCTAATATGTAGTTTCTTTTCAATACCAGGATTGTTGCCTATACGCGGAGATGGGACCATGATCACAGAGCTCAATGGACCCATGCCACCCAAAGGTCTATGAAGTAGTCTCATGTACAGTACAGACCAAAAGTTTGGACACACCTTCTCATTCCAAGAGTTTTCTGTATTTTCATGACTATAAAAATTGTAGATTCACACTGAAGGCATCAAAACTATGAATTAACACATGTGGAATTATATACTTAACAAAAAAGTGTGAAACAACTGAAAATATGTCTTATATTCTAGGTTCTTCAAAGTAGCCTCCTTTTGCTTTGATTACTGCTTTGCACACTCTTGGCATTCTCTTGATGAGCTTCATGAGGTAGTCACCTGAAATGGTCTTCCAACAGTCTTGAAGGAGTTCCCAGAGATGCTTAGCACTTGTTGGCCCTTTTGCCTTCACTCTGCGGTCCAGCTCACCCCAAACCATCTCGATTGGGTTCAGGTCTGGTGACTGTGGAGGCCAGGTCATCTGGCGTAGCACCCCATCACTCTCCTTCTTGGTCAAATAGCCCTTACACAGTCTGGAGGTGTGTTTGGGGTCATTGTCCTGTTGAAAAATAAATGATGGTCCAACTAAACGCAAACCGGATGGAATAGCATGCCGCTGCAAGATGCTGTGGTAACCATGCTGGTTCAGTATTCCTTCAATTTTGAATAAATCCCCAACAGTGTCACCAGCAAAGCACCCCCACACCTCCTCCTCCATGCTTCACGGTGGGAACCAGGCATGTAGAGTCCATTCGTTCACCTTTTCTGCGTCGCACAAAGACACGGTGGTTGGAACCAAAGATCTCAAATTTGGACTCATCAGACCAAAGCACAGATTTCCACAGGTCTAATGTCCATTCCTTGTGTTCTTTAGCCCAAACAAGTCTCTTCTGCTTGTTGCCTGTCCTTAGCAGTGGTTTCCTAGCAGCTATTTTACCATGAAGGCCGGCTGCACACAGTCTCCTCTTAACAGTTGTTGTAGAGATGTGTCTGCTGCTAGAACTCTGTGTGGCATTGACCTGGTCTCTAATCTGGGCTGCTGTTAACCTGCGATTTCTGAGGCTGGTGACTCGGATGAACTTATCCTCCGCAGCAGAGTTGACTCTTGGTCTTCCTTTCCTGGGGCAGTCCTCATGTGAGCCAGTTTCTTTGTAGCGCTTGATGGTTTTGGCCACTGCACTTGGGGACACTTTCAAAGTTTTCCCAATTTTTCGGACTTACTGATCTTCATTTCTTAAAGTAATGATGGCCACTCATTTTTCTTTACTTAGCTGCTTTTTTCTTGCCATAATACAAATTCTAACACTCCATTCAGTAGGACTATCAGCTGTGTATCCACCTGACTTCTGAACAACACAACTGATGGTCCCAACCCCATTTATAAGGCAAGAAATCCCACTTATTAAACCTGACAGGGCACACCTGTGAAGTGAAAACCATTTCAGGTGACTACCTCTTGAAGCTCATCAAGAGAATACCAAGAGTGTGCAAAGCAGTAATCAAAGCAAAAGGTGGCTACTTTGAAGAACCTAGAATATAAGACATATTTTCAGTTGTTTCACACTTTTTTGTTAAGTATATAATTCCACATGTGTTAATTCATAGTTTTGATGCCTTCAGTGTGAATCTACAATTGTTATAGTCATGAAAATACAGAAAACTCTTGGAATGAGAAGGTGTGTCCAACCTTTTGGTCTGTACTGTATGTAAACAGCCTGGTGTTCTAAGGACCATGATTCAGATTACCTTGCTGGCACAGTCAAATCCAGTACCGAGGATTGCAAGTAGCAGAAGAACTTCTTTACTGTTGTTGCACTTCACAGCGTAGAAAGGTTTGACCCGGGGCAATTCCTTGAGGAAGCGATAGTATTTGTCCACCACATCGCCTAGGTCACCAACATAGAAGGCGTTCTGGTCATTCTGTGGAAAAACCAGATTAGTCATTACTATGGAAGACGAAGATATTACATTGTGAGATTGTTATCTAAATGAGGATATTCTTGTGCATGGTCCATGTTCTTGGCCTAATGTAGAGAGTGATTGTTCTACAAGTTGGAGAGTATCACTAAACTCAAAGATGGAAACAGACTTGTGCCTCTGGGTCAATCTCAAGGTCTCATTTTGGACAAACTATCTAGGTCCCAGGAGTTACATATTGAGGACTTATTCATAGGATAGGTCAGTGGTGGCTGGGACCCTCACAGATCAGATGTTTGAAGAGTATTCAGTGAGCACTGCAGCAATATATGGGGTGTGCTTGGTATTTGGTGACATATTGTGTCCTAAGCATCAGACCCCCACCGATCAGAAATTGATCGTCTCTTCAGGGGCCGAATGATAATGGAGAGCAGGAAGGAGAGAACAAAAACACACACAATATTTACCTGTCCTAGGCCCCACTGCAGCATCCTCCAGGTCCTCCATTCTGTCCTCCATCCTCATGTCATTCAGCCCCCCCAATGTCAATGCTTAAGCCTGCAATTGGCCTTAGTGGTCAAGTGGCGAGCAGGGCAATGTCATTGTGACGCTCCAGTGTCATGACATCAGTGCCGTGCTGTTTTTGTTAATTTCAACTGTAGTCCCTGCCAGGAAGACAAGCCACCATTTTGCTGGACTCATACTTATTGAATCTTACAAATTCCCCATAAACTTTGCATTCTGATTAATCAGAAATATTTGATTCGCTCATCTCTATTGATGTGCTATCCCAAGGACAGGCTGTCAATTTTGTCATCTTGTAGAAAACTCCTTTTAACAAAAATAGACATTACTTAGGAATTTGGAGTATACACATCTGTAACTTACCTGTCCAAATCTATCATTTGCCTTTTTCTTGAGGAAGTCCAGGGCAGACATTCCCTCTTCTAGAACAATCACATTATTGAGTGGATCGGTGATCAAATTCCTAGCATCACCTTCAGCCTTTTCCACCACTATAAGCTGATCTTCACCTATTTCACAAAAAGGAAAGATCTAGACGTTATTAAAATCTCCAACTTGTCCTATAATAAGATTGTAATTGGAGAAGGAATGTCGGGGAATGGAGTTCTCAGGCTGTAAATACCTTCATAACCCGAACTGTCGGAAATTGACCAGAAAAGCCAAATATGGAAGGTCAGAACATGAAACTCCAGGTAAAAGGTTATTTTTGGATGGAATTCTATAAAATTTTGTGTTTAAACTAATGTTACCATGTAGCCTTAGCCCATACTAGAGCCAAATAAATTCCATTTATTTATTAAATTCTCTGTAGAGCTAAGGCCACAATCTTTAAGATTTAATTTTCAAAAAATATTTAACTTTTATTGCTTTACAAGTCTAAGTCTGGCTAAGTTCATGGAAAGAAACCCTTTAATGGATGCTTAAAGGGTTTGAGGGTGGACAGTCGCCAAAGCCCCATTCCGGTGTTTTAGCCCTTTATTACAGGACATTCTGATCTCTAGTAAGTGGTGAATTTATTCACCTGACTGCTTCTTTGCGATTCAGCCACCAAATATATATTCTGGTGCGATTATTGTCATTCTTTGAGTTAACCTGTTAAAAATACCTGTTTGCCTACATCGTATCTCTTGAATGGGTGGAAGGATTTAAACCCCCCCATCCTCCTCCCCGGGTGCTCAGGGGCACAGCAGAAATCGAAAAATATATGACATTATTCCACTGATCCACTTTAAGTTTTCATTTTCTTTGGAGATTCCTCCCATCTATGTAGTCCTTGAGATCAACATTCCATAACTATAGTGACAATGGAGTACTTTGACTTCTTAAAACATTCGAGCTGTAGTACTCTAATTATGCTTAACACGACAGGTCTACATGTCATACTTGCCCATACCCGGCATGTCCTGTATTTGATTCATCTTTCAACAATTTTCTGTGTAGCTTGTGGAAATCTGGGGGTAAATACACTTGGAAAAAAAATTATAGTATATATTCAATACACATAGTACACTTGCTATGTATTACACATTTTATATTATACACAGCCCTGTATACATAATAATATAAGAGATGACCAGCCAGAAACTCTTGTTGCCAGAGATAGAGATAACTCAGATTCTGTAGGGTTAGCCCTGTACATGCAGTGATCAGAGGTATAACCTGAGAGGGTACAGAGGGTGCAGTCACACCTGGGCACTTAGGAGGAGGGGGGGCACCACAAGCACTGGCATCATGCCTGAGGTTGCGGCTACCACCTGATCTATAAGTCAAGGGGACCCTCAGGTTACCCTCCCCACACTAAGGTTGAATAACCTTTTTTGATCTCTTCTGATTTCCATGTAGTCTTTCCATGCTCTGAACCCGGAATGGCCCAAAAGATCCCTCTGCCACAAAATATACCACCATTATAAAAAGGGACAATGTAGGAATGAGGCCCCATTGCAAATTTTTGCTCTGGGGCCCAGGAGCTTGAATCCATGATTCAAAATCGATCATGGAATTTAAGTGGTTAGAGAGTAGGGGTGTGGGGTCTCTTCTTTCATCCCATCCTTGCAACAAGATGTTTGGGTTCTGAAGGGGGATTGGGAAGGAGTGCCAAGGCAGCCTGTCATGTATGGATGCTTAAGAGGCATGTGCTAAAATACACAGTTAATGTTGCAAAAACACATGTAAATTCAATAAAATACCAAGTTGATCCAGAAGAAGGCAAAAAAAAAAATCCCATGAGGTGATCACAGTTGCCCCATATTGGGAGAAATTTCTTCCCAAAACCAAATATAATAATTGACTAAATCCCTGGATTTACATCCTAGCCAAAAAAAAATTCTAGTTCCAATAACCTGTGATATTTTTACTTTCTAGAAAGGCATCCAATCCCCTCTTGAAGTCTTACAAGTCATCAGCCATCACCACATCACAGCATCACAAGTTTATCATGGGAAGTTAAGTAAATACAATCATGGAAGAGACATCAAAGACAACGAAATCCAAAAATATCTGCCCCAATCATGATAAGATCACAAACCAAACTAAGTCCCCCGGTGGACCCGAATGACGGAGAGCCCGGCGCAAGTGTGAACCTAGCCTAAGTGTAAAAGTGTGACTAAAACATAAAAAAGCAGGAGAAATATACTTGACAAACAAGAGATCTCCTCACAAGTAAGCCCAGGTATCGTCACCTAGTAACACAGTCAATGACAGATATTCAAGGAGGAAGAATCACTGGTGTACAGTCATGGCCAAAAGTTTTGAGAATGACACAAATATTCTATTTTCACATGATCTGCTGCCCTCTGGTTTTTATGTGTGTTTGTCAGATGTTTTTATCACATACAGAAATATAATTGCATTCATATTATGAGTAACAGAAGCTTATATTGACAGTTAGAATGAGTTAATGCAGCAAGTCAATATTTGCAGTGTTGACCCTTCTTCTTCAGGACCTCTGCAATTCTCCCTGGCATGCTCTCAATCAACTTCTGGACCAAATCCTGACTGATAGCAGTCCATTCTTGCAGAATCAATGCTTTAATTTTGTCTGAATTTGTTGGTTTTTGTTTGTCCACCCGTCTCTTGATGATTGACCACAAGTTCTCAATGGGATTAAGATCTGGGGAGTTTCCAGGCCATGGACCCAAAATCTCTATGTTTTGTTCCCTGAGCCATTTAGTTATCACCTTTGCTTTATGGCAAGGTGCTCCATCATGCTGGAAAAGGCATTGTTGAGCGCCAAACTGCTCTTGGACGGTTGGGAGAAGTTGCTCTTGGAGGACATTCTGGTACCATTCTTTATTCATGGCTGTGTTTTTAGGCAAGACTGTGAGAGAGCCGATTCCCTTGGCTGAGAAGCAACCCCACACATGAATGGTTTCAGGATGCTTTACAGTTGGCATGAGACAAGACTGGTGGTAGCGCTCACCTCTTCTTCTCCGAATAAGCTGTTTTCCAGATGTTCCAAACAATCGAAAAGGGGATTCATCAGAGAAAATGACTTTCCCCCAGTCCTCAGCAGTCCACTCCCTGTACCTTTTGCAGAATATCAGTCTGTCCCTGATGTTTTTTCTGGAGAGAAGTGGCTTCTTTGCTGCCCTCCTTGAGACCAGGCCTTGCTCCAAGAGTCTCCGCCTCACAGTGCATGCAGATGCACTCACACCTGCCTGCTGCCATTCCTCAGCAAGCTCTGCACTGCTGGTAGCCCGATCCCGCAGCTGAAAGACTTTTAAGAGACGGTCCTGCCGCTTGCTGGTCTTTCTTGGGCGCCCTGGAGCCTTTTTGGCACCAATGGAACCTCTCTCCTTGAAGTTCTTGATGATGCGATAGATTGTTGACTGAGGTGCAATCTTTCTAGCTGCAATACTCTTCCCAGTTAGGCCATTTTTGTGCAGTGCAATGATGACTGCACGTGTTTCTTTAGAGATAACCATGGTTAACAGAAGAGAAACAATGATGGCAAGCACCAGCCTCCTTTTAAAGTGTCCAGTGGTGTCATTCTTACTTAATCATGACAGATTGATCTCCAGCCCTGTCCTCATCAACACCCACACCTGTGTTAATGGAGCAATCACTGAAACGATGTTAGGTGGTCCTTTTAAGGCAGGGCTGCAATGATGTTGAAATGTGTTTTGGGGGATAAAGTTCATTTTCTAGGCAAATATTGACTTTGCAAGTAATTGCTGTTAAGCTGATCACTCTTTATAACATTCTGGAGTATATGCAAATTGCCATTAGAAAAACTGAAGCAGTAGACTTTGTAAAAATTAATATTTGTAACATTCTCAAAACTTTTGGCCATGACTGTAGTTACCAAGATCTGAACAACGTTCCTCCTTGTCTAAGTTAGGCAAGAGGTGACCCTTGCGATTCTCACTGGTCTTCCTCTTTATTGGCCAACACCTGAATATTTTAGAGCCATTTTTAAGCCTCCAGCTGTGCTCTCCCCCTCCAGAGACAGTGTCTTTAAGTATTATTTTGACCTATGGGTGCTCCACTCCACCAACAAGAGTTGTTATGTCATCTTTGCTTAGTCGGCATGCTATAAATGTAGTGAAATCACAAGGTAGAAGTATGCTGATCTTTTCTCCAACCATCTTAGTGGTGACATCTTCAGCCATCAAGGCCCATCAGTGGCTATGACCATGAATGCAGGAATTTTCTATACTCGGAAATCCAGCCATGATGTCCTCCTACACCCAATGCTATAGTTTGTATGGAGAGTGAGCAGTATTAAGTATTACCAAGGTGGATGTTATGTTCATGGGGAAACCCCACTAAAGTTTTATTGTTCATGAGAAAAAAAAAAATTCATGGCATGAACTATTTTTTCTCCAATTATCTCATTCATGCAAGTGTATGGGTCCATTATATAAAGTTCTCAACCCAAGGTAAACTAAAGCCCTAAAAAAAAAACAGCTGTCACACGACTGCATTAAATTCAGCATGTGTGAACGAGGCTCTTCACATTAACCCCTTCTATTAATGCCGGGTCTTTGCTGTATAATACTTAATATTAACTTAATATAAATTTAATAATACTTAACTTTAATATTTAAATACCCGACATTTAAGTTTATATTAAGTTAATATTAAGTATTATACGGCAGAGACCCGGCGCTAATGCCCACGATCATGCCCGCACTAATCATGGGCATTAAGGTCCCTGGGTCAGGCACCATTTTCCCTGCCTCATTTTCCTTAGGGGGTCTAATAAATACAATATAAAAAATATTTTTTAAAAATAATAAAGTAAAAAATTTAAAACAATAAAAAATTTGAATCACCTCCCTTTTCCTAGAAAAGTAAAAAATACTGTAAAACATATACACATTAGGTATCCCTGTGTCCAAAAACTCCTGGTCTACTAACTTATAAAAATAGTTTTCCCCCATGGTGAAGGCCATAACGGGAAAAAAAAAAAAAAATCAAAAGTGCCTATCCGCCATTTTTTTTGCTGTTTCATCTCAGATAAAAATTTGAATAAAAATGGATCAAAGCAATAGACATTCCCCAAAATGGTATAACTAAAAAATACACCTGGCCCCGCAAAAAAGACGCTCTATACATCCCCATACACGGAAGTATAAAAAAGTTATGGGTGTCAGAATATGACGAATTTGTTTTTTTGCAAAGTTTTGGATTTTTGTTAAGGGGTTAAAATGTAAATAAAACTATATAAATTTGGTATCTCTGAAATTGTACCAAAACATAGAATACAGGTGACATGTCATTTTGGGTGCAGAGTGAACGCCATAAGAGCGAAGCCTGTAAGAAAGTCACACAAATGCACTTTTTCTCCCATTCTCCCCATTCTGATTTTTTTCCAGCTTCCCAGTACATTGTACAGAATAATACATGATACCATTATGAAGAACAATTTGTCCTGCAAACATTAAGCCCTCATATGGCTCTATGCCTGGACAAATTAAAAGTTATGGGGTTTTGAAGGCAAGGAGTCAAAAACGGAAAAAAATAAAAAAAAAATGTCACCAGCGGGAAGGGGTTAACAAAAAAGTTTTTTTGTTTTTTTACAGTCCCAAAACATTGATTCATATAACAGACAGAACACCCCTCGTACAGGATACGGTATATATGACCAATACAGCCAGAAGTCCCATTTGGGAAAACTGTCCCATAGCACTTTGGCCATTCACTATGATAGAGTGAGCACAATCCATGCAGAGGAGTTCAGGCTGGGAAATACGGCCCGCACGCAGGATATTTCTCCCAGACAGGGCTCAGTCATTTGTAGCCAGTAACAGTAACCTACCTATGGTCATAAGAGGAAGAAAAAAAGAAAGTGATCCCACTCACCTCTCTTCTAAGATATACAGATCACTTCTTGAGAATGGTGCAAAACCAGCAGGTGTAGTAGCTGACAGCCGGGAGAAAGCTAAGGTGGTTATTCAGAACTGCATTAACATCCAAAATCCATAAAAAAACATCAAATTGACAGAGGAATAGATCCTTATATGTTAATCCTGCTTGACTGATCACATGGCAGTAAGTGCAAGCAACATTAACCCCAACAGTGCTGGATCCAAAGCTTGAAAAAATATTTGACTCAGTGGGCAAACTTACCAACTCATCTAAGCAACAAAATGTGTTACTGACTTAAAATCACACTAAAGTGGTACAAAAAAAGTAATTTATTTCTATGGTGTCCTCTGCGACATGCTGCAATTGCAACAGTCAGACAAAAATCCAACCTTGTCTGACTTTATGTTGTACGTGACTGCAATTGTTGTATTTACCATCTTTGCTGTAATTTTGCTGTCCAGATTATCATTATTTTTTTAAAGGGAGTCTGCCAACAGGAAAATCAGTATCAAACTAATGGCAATAACTTGTAGGGCGTCTTCTACACTTTCCAAAGATGCCTGTCTGATACTGATTTTCCTGCTGACAGACTCCCTAAAGTCCTGCGTATTTGTGCAGGTGTAGACAGTTAATTACAAATTTTACAGTATTTTTTAACCCCTTTGTGAAGAATATCGCCTCGCCCAGCCGCCTGGCACGCCTGCGATCAAACTTCTTTCTTAACCTCCCACTCACACACCGTGAGTAGACCAGGTCATAGGACAGAACGAAACGAGCGATATAAATTTTATATGTTTAATAACCCAAGTGGGTCGGTATGATTTAATAGCATATACAGAAATATACAATATTAATATGATCAAGCATAAACATACAAGCAAAAAGAGCGATGATACGGCACAAAACAAAAATGGAAATAAAAGAGAAAATACCGGCATAGGCTCGTAGTCCATTTCTCTAGGCCACAGCAGAGTTTTGGGCCTAGGGCGCAAGCTTAAGCAAGTTGCATAAAACAATCCTTCTACATGTTGTCCAGAACAAAGTGAAAGGCTTCAGGTCTCAATGCTAGGCCCTCAATGCATTCCTCAGTAGGGCAAGCTCTCTCATCTTCTCCCAGATCAGAGCTCCTTACTGCCTCTTTGCTGAATGACCCAAGAATCCAGGTCTGCCCACAGCATATGGCTAGTGCTCCACCCACCCCTTGCACCCAGGCAGCCCCCCTTCTCCCTCCTTTGCAGAACCCTCGGAGAGATGGGTGAAGTTAAGGTCACTGCCTTGCTATCCCCCCATCGCCATCTGGCCAGGGATAATAAAAGTGCCTGGCTATAGCAAGCCATCTCCAATGAACACACATAAAACCAGTGAAGCGTATCGTCCAGCAATGTAAAACCCAAGTTAAACACAACATTCCAATAGGTAGGGGGAGGACGGACATGAGCAAGTAAAAATACATTTCTAAGAAAGATGTACAACTGAGGGTCGGTTCATCACACCCTTCCCGACATCCGCCATAATAGTATGGTGTATGTCAGATATTTAAATATGGCAGCCACTCAGCAGCTGAGCGGCCGCCATAGCCGCCGGGTCTCTGCTATATTATACTGCACTATACGGCATTAAGGCCCCTGGTGCCTCGGTCAAAGCTGACTGAGGTGCCATTTTCCTGGCGGCTCATGGGCACTGTCATTTTTGGTAGGATCGCTGGCACCCAGAATGAGATCCAGAGCTGGCGTTCCATTGCCATGACAGCCGGGAACCTATTGAAGGCTCCCTGGCTTGTCTGGCATTCATTTGTATGACAGGCTGCTTTATGCAGCCTGTCATACAAATGACGATATTTTGCAATGCATTGTAATGCATTGCATTGCATTAGTGATCAGACCCCCTGGGGTTCAAGACCCCCCTAGGGGGTTGACTAAATAAAGAATAATATATAAAAATAAATAAATAATAAAAACAAAGTAAAAAAAATTAAATTTAAAAAAGAATTAAAAATTAAAATCACCCCCCTTTCCCTAGAATACTTATAAAAGTAAGAAGTTACACATTAGGTATCCCTGTGTCCAAAAATGCCCTGAACCGCCATTTTTTTTTGCTGTTACATCTCTGATAAAATTTTTAATAAAAAGGGATAAAAGCAATAGACATTCCCCAAAATGGTGTAACTAAAAAGTACACCTGGCCCTGCAAAAAAAAGACACCCTATTCATCTTTGTACACGAAAATATAACAAAGTCACAGGTGTCAGAATATGGCGACTTTTAGAAGTTTGGAAGTTATGGCGACTTTTGGGGTTTGGAAGGCGGGGAGTCAAAACCGAAAATCGAAAAATGCCTCCGGCATAAAGGGGTTAAAAACAAACAAACAAGCAAACACAGGTGCATGCATGTCGCAGGGAAATCGCAGCAATATCGCATTGTGTGACATTGCTGCGACATTGCATCGCATTAAAGTTCTGCGATTTCAAATGTAGCCGTGTGACCCTAGCCTTATTCACACCAGCATCAGTTATACCAAAAATCTATGCCAGTCTCTTACCTAAGGCTAAGCATACTTGCCAACTCTCCTAGAAGCATCCGGAGTCTCGCAAGGGGTGACCTCCCAGCAGGGCTCGTTTTAAACAAAGTGTGGCCAAGGGCAAAATTAAATGCGGGGCCCCAAATGCTGATACACCAACAGCACTTCCAGTGGCAACCCCTTTAATAATGTCTCTTTTGTGCCCCCAAAACAGTAACAACAACCCCCATTTTCCCACACACAATTCAAACGACAACCTTTGTAATAAATTTTTGCACCCAGTCATCAGTTCTTATAGTACCTCCTTATAAATAATGTTACACCCTTATCAGTAATAGCACCCTTATAAATAATAGTCCCTTCTTATAAATAGTGCCCTGTATCAGTAATAGTTGACCATTATCTGTAATATTTCTCCCTTATCAGTTAGTCACCCCTTAAAAATAATACTGCTCCCTTATAAATAGTTCCCCCTATTAATAATACCCCCCTCATAAATAAGACTGAATGGCCTAGGGCCCACCAGAGGAACTTGTTCTGGGGGACACCCAACAGCTTCCTGCTAATAACCTACACCATGGCTCCTTCACTGAAGTCTTACATATGTGCTGATTATCCCGCGTTACTGAGCATGTTCCCTATAAAGTCATCCCCTATATATATATTTATATATATTTATTAAGGGAATATTTTTATGACAAAGACCTTCCATACAGCAGCGACTCTGAGATGGAACAGCCCATAAGGAATCCTACCAAAAAATCTACCTGGACCCCACGCCCTGGAGCTAATGCAGCACTGGATAAATATATTGACTGTTTCAGAAGCAAAGTAAAATCAGAAATCCTGGAGAAACAAAAGAAACAGGCGCATAACCTAACCCTGCAGGAACAGAAGGCTATTACATCATTGAAAGAAAATCAGGATATAATAATAAAACCAGCTGACAAAGGGGGCGCAATAGTCATAATGAACACCTCAGACTATATCCAGGAAGCAAACAGGCAACTGTCAAATCCCATCCATTACTCCAAACTTGGAAGTGATCCCACAGAGGCCTATATGAAAGAACTAAAGAGTATGATCAAGGAGTTTCCAGTCCAGATCCAGAATCAGGTAAAAGGACTTATCCCACATGATCCCAGCCCGGGCTGCTTCTATATGCTCCCAAAGATACACAAAGATGGCAACCCTGGGAGGCCTATCATTTCTGGCATTGGGACACTGACAGAAAACATCTCAGGTTGGGTGGAAAATCTCCTAAAACCCCTTGTCAGGGATACTCCAAGCTATATCCAGGACACCACTGACCTTCTTAACAAACTGAATGCCCTGGGCCCTCTACCTGAGGGTACCATTTTGGCCACCATGGATGTGGAATCCCTGTATACCAACATTCCCCACAAGGATGGAGTTGCAGCATGTCGGGTACACCTGGCAAAACAAAACCTCCCAACAGAACCAGTAACGCAGCTCATACAATTCATCCTTAGCCACAACCATTTTACCTTTGGAGAGGATCTATATCTACAGCGAATGGGAACTTCAATGGGGACCAGATGTGCACCCCAATATGCAAATCTCTTTATGGCAGAAATGGAAGGAACATATTTATCAACATGCGCCACCAAACCTATGATTTACCTTCGTTATATCGATGATATCCTTGTCATCTGGACTGCAGGTGAGGAGGCCCTACTTCAATTCCATAATGACTTCAATGACTTTCACCCGACCATCAACCTTAAACTTAGCTATTCAGGGAGTGAAATTCACTTTCTGGATACCACAATATACATTAAAGACCACCGGCTACTCACATCGATATACCACAAACCCACAGACAGAACGACCTACCTGAGAAACGACAGCTTCCACCCCAAGCACACAAGACAATCTATTATCTACAGCCAGGCTATACGATACAATTGTATTTGCTCCGACAAAACAGACCTGGACAAGCACCTCCTGGATCTGAGGATGAAATTTCTCAGATTGGGATACAAACCAAAAGTGACAGACAACCAATTAAACAAAGCAGCAGCCATTAACAGAGACAGTCTGCTCACATATAGAGAGACCCAGAAAGATGCCCGAGTGCCCCTAGTTGTCACCTACAACCCACAGCTGGAGATCCTACGAAGGATTGCCAAGGAGCTCCAACCTGTGCTACATAGGGACAACAGACTCAAGGACATATTTCCAGTCCCCCTCTCCTCTCCTTTCGACAACCACCAAACCTGAGGCGCATTATCGTCCGGAGTGCCCTGAAGGCCCCAACTGAAAATGGCACCTCACCTTGCCTACATAAAAGGTGCATGACCTGCAAGCACATCCACACCGCTGACAGTGTACCTATCCCACAGTCACAACAGGTGCACAGAATTAGGGGGACATTTTCCTGCAGGTCTTCCAATGTGGTGTACCTCATAATGTGTGTGCAATGTCCCACCACAGGCCTCTATGTGGGGGAAACAGGGCAGAGACTCAGTCAGCGAATGAAATCACACAGATCCACCATTAATAACAGCAGAACAGATCTCCCAGATTTGCGGGTTGTGGTTTTAATGGGACATTTTAAGACACAGGAGAAAAGGAAAGAAATGGAGTACAAATTTATGCAAAAATTTCAAACTCTGCAATTTGGACTTAATATTCATGCCAGCTTCATGTCACACTATGTTTGAACCATGAACTGAACTCAATATTCATGCCAGCTTCAAATCACACTATGTATGACCTGTGAGGGACACAAATCACCTCCTGATAGCAAACAGATAACAGCAAGTGTGGCATCCCAGAGCTGGCTATGGCTGGGCTGAGGGTGATCTCTGTGCATTGTATTATTTCCTGTTGCTTCATAGCCTGTGTGACATAGCAGGGGGTCCTGAGTCTCACACAACACAGCGCCACCTAGTGAGCCTCACACATGCATTACACCTCCCATAGGATTGAATAGTAACCAAATGTCCAATGGGAGGACATCGCCTGGGAAAAGGGGAGGAGTCAGCTGATCACTGGGTCCCCATGGTAACACCCCTGCAGGAAGGTCCTGCGTGTGAGGAGTTAGAAGTGTGGAGTGTTAGGAGGAGGAGGTGAGGAGATAAGTGTGATGTCCTGTGAAGAAAGCAGTGAGTTTAGTGCAGGAATCTCAAGTCCTAGACAGGCTCAGGAAGGTTGGAGAGCTGACATACTCCAGCTATTCAGAAGATCCTGTCCCCTGTCTGCCTAGCCATCGCCCTGAAGGAAGTCAAGCATCATTATCTTGTCAGCCTGAGACTGTGGAGAGAACATTCTGGAACACGTGCTCCATAGCAAGTATCACAGGATCCAGGGGCCAAGGCCAGACCTGTGGAATATCCCGCCACCCTGACTATTGCACCCCGAAACTCTGAGCTATCAGGACCACATAACGTGAGTGGGGAATATTATGTACTAGTATCATGGTGGGCATCCTCCTATGAGCCAAATAGGAGCCCAGACGCACCTCAGGGCTGTAACACTGAAGTATAAGGGGCTAGGAACACCTTTCATCAAGTCTACCCTGCACCCCAGGACTTTGCTGTGTCACCAGGCGTACCCCGTTGTTTTGTATTGAAGAAACTGTTTAAGCATTTGTGCCTCCACACCCATGGAAGTAAAAGTTCAACTTTACAACCGTTTCTGTGTCTGACTCTGCACCGACAACATCAGGGCGCCCCAAACACCACCAGTCGGCACAGTATAGGGGAAGCGCCCCGGGGGAACAATCACCACCAACATTTGTGCAGCCCCCTCATCACCGGTACCAGTGGTGGTAACGTGGGACAGCACCAGCGCTGCGCCCTCGTGCCCAGAGACCGTGACAAGTCTGCGCTGTTTGCACCCCGCAATCCCAACTGCAGCGTTACCTTCCATCTGGTCACCGCAAGAAAAACTGGCGTCACGAACAGGATACGGGTGTGTGCCATTTTGAGAAAGTCGCCACGAAAAGTGCGCCAAATTGTCTCCAGAGCATCGGTCTTTATTGTGGACTTTGCTAAGATCAAGTTTATTCCCTGAGAGTGCTTGCCACAAAGAGGGGGAGCCCTAAACCCCTGAAGTAAGCCCTAAAGACTGTCCTCTCAGTGTGTTACAGCCCTGGAAGAGTTAAAACGCCCAGGACTTGTTTGCTGCGCCACATCGCTGTGTAAGAACGCCCACAAAGGGTTAACTGTACCTTGCAAAAGTGCGGGAGATTTTTAGCACTGCCCATGAGGCCAGGAGACCCATCTGCCGCCATCTTAGGAGAGCCCAGAATGCTGAGCGCAATGCTCCAGCGCACCCATACAAGAAAGTGAAAGGCGAACGTGCCGGCGCCATTTCTGACTCTCCGGTGCCGCATCACCGTCCCTGCTGTGCACCGCTGATCTCTGGTCCACGCTGCAGTTGCTGTCAGTGAGTACTGTGCCTCCCTGTCCTTGTCTTCAGTCCTCCCACGGCCCCAGCGAGTGTTTTCCGTGTACCGTGTCCGTGGGGAGTGCCACCATTAAAGAGGGGGAGCACACCGTCAGCCTGCATCACAGTGACTCTGTTAATAGCGACAGCATTCTTAAAGGGACAGCATTTCAAGTTGTAGTCTCCATTCCCTGCCAGCAAGCAGTTAAGTTTCTTAAAGAGACGGCGACCTAATTCCAGTCATACCTGCAAACAACATGACTGAGCAAAGTGACATTGTGCCATCTGTTTCTGGTGATCCAGCAGTGCCCATGGCGAGCAGCCTACCATTCTCCATGCCATTTTACCCTGGAGTACCATGGCTGCCGCGCTACAAAGGGGAGGCGCATACCCTCAGGGACTTTCGTGAGAAGATGCTGTCTCTCTTCCAGTTCTATCCTCTGAATACAGAACAGCAGATACAGATCCTGCTGGGCCAGCTTGAGGGTGCTGCAGCTAGGGAGGTCAAATCCTGGCCTGCCTCTGACAAAAGAACCCCTGGGCAAATTCTGGACAAACTCCAGGTGAACTTTGACGTGCGATCTGTCTCCGAGGTAAAGATGCGGTTCTTTTCCAGACGACAACTACCTGGTGAGACCCTGCGGGACTATGCTTTATCCCTCCAAGAGGCGTTCAGAGCTGTGGTGCAAGTGGATCCACGTGAGAATGTGGACTCTGATAAAATCTTGCTTGACCGCTTCATAGAAGGGGCGGGTACCACATTGCTCCAGAGTCAGTTGCGAATGCTTGCTGCACAACATCCCAGCATCACGTTTGCTGACTTCAAGGCCCTTGCCATCCAGGTCTTGAGACAGGAGCAGCCCCAGCCGAGCCCAGTCATCTGTGCTCCCTCACCTGGACCCTCAACAAGCATTGCTCCAGTTGTCCTGCCACTACCTCTGGGTACCTCACCTGCTGCCCAAACTGCACAGACTACACCAGCAGACTCCAGAGATGACCTTCTGGCCCGAGTGGATCATCTGACCCGTGCCATGGAACAGATCACCATCCGTCTAGATCGTCTGACCCAGCCGTCTTCATCGTCCAGTGATCCTTTGCGAAGTCTCAACATCTCACCTGAGTCGCCGCCCAGACGTCCGTCTTCAGTGAAACCTCCGCAGAGTGAGAGGCCATACTGTAGCTATTGCCGTAGATATGGACACACCAGGCCTCAGTGTTTTCAGTTAAACGGGCCACCCCCGAGGCAGCGGGCCGCCCCTCGGGAGGAAAGAAGAAGGGCCCAGGTGAATCTTCAGTGCCATTGTCACGCTTCGTCTCAGCCTGCCCACACATCACAATCCGGGTGAACGGCGTCCCTCTGACAGCGTTGGTGGACACTGGATCTCAGGTAACAACCCTGCGCAAGCAGGTGTTCCTTGAACATTGGGACTTAGGTGTGTTGAATAGAACACCTGACACATGGATAAATCTGTGTGCCAGCAATGGACAGCCCATACCACAGCAGGGTTATTGGGAACCCACTATCCAGATTGGGGACTTGAAACTGCCTAGACAGGGTGTAATTGTCACTGATGTAGAGGATGATAGGTTTGCAGTTGTAATATTAGGCATGAATGTTTTACGCCATTGCTTTGCAGAAGTGTTGGATGCCTTGCATGCCTCTCTCCTTACAGCTTCTCCCAGTGACCAGCAGACCATTCAGCGGGCCATTCGTGTACTCAATTCCCAGCACAAGTTCGCCAACAAACAAGGTGAAATTGGTCGAGTCCGGATCCAAGATACCCGTCCAGTAACCCTACAGCCTGGAACAGAAACTATGGTGTGGTGCCGTGCCCGTCCGGGCATAGAAAATCAGGACTACGAGGCCTTGCTACAACCCATACAGGTAGATGGCCAACCACTTGTCATGGCTGCCCGCAGCCTTGTTACAGTTTCCAATGGACGTGTTCCTGTCCGCTTAGTCAACTTGGGCGATGCTCCCGTGAACCTCCACAAGTTCCACTCTGTGGCCCTGCTACACCGGTTAGCACCAGAAGACATTCTCTCTGGTGATTCTACCGCCACACAGCGTTCCACCCAAGCTGCTGAGAACATTTAGAATGGAGCCGCGAAGTCCTGGTGGGATGAATTGAACGTGGGAGACGCCAATACCCCTATAGAGCATATCAATGGGGTTCGCAATGTGGCCAAGCGTTACCAACAGGCATTCAGCAAACACCCATTGGACTTTGGTAAGACCACGACCATACAACATCGCATTCTGACTGGCGACCACCATCCAATCAAGGAGCGTCACCGTCCAATACCACCAGCGATGTACCAACCGGTGAAAAAGTTGATCCAAGAGATGCGAGATGCTGATGTCATCCGGGAGAGTAACAGCCCCTGGGCAGCCCCGCTAGTCCTTGTCAAGAAGAAAGACGGAACCCTACGATTTTGTGTGGACTATCGTAAACTCAACAACGTCACGCACAAAGACGCATACCCATTGCCGCGGATTGAGGAATCTCTAACGGCTTTGGGATCAGCTACCTGTTTCTCGACCCTGGACTTAACCAGTGGATACTGGCAAGTCCCTATGGTGCCTGAAGATTGTGAAAAGACTGCGTTTACGACCCCGATGGGACGCTTTGAATTCAATAGTATGCCATTTGGGCTATGTAATGCCCCAGCCACATTCCAACGGCTTATGGAGAGGTGCCTCGGCCATGAGAATTTCCAGAGTGTGCTACTGTACCTGGACGATGTTATTGTATTCTCCCGGACACACCAAGAACACCTTCGTCACCTGTCCGAGGTATTCAAGGTACTTATACAGCACGGTCTAAAGGTGAAGCCCTCCAAGTGCTACCTTTTGAAACCCCAAGTTCACTACCTTGGGCATGTCGTGAGCGCACAAGGCGTCCAACCTGATCCTGAAAAGATCACTGCAGTCCAGAACTGGCGAAGACCAACTACCGTCAAAGAAGTCCGAAGCTTCCTTGGATTCGCAGGTTACTACCGGCGTTTCATACCACACTTCGCCCAAGTAGCCGAGCCTCTGAACGAGTTGTTGCGCGGTTGTCCCAGAGAAAACTACAACCGAAAGCTTCCGGTATACTGGAAAGCGCGTCAAGAGGAAGCCTTTCAAGCGCTTAAAGCACTTCTGACGCAACCACCAATTCTAGCCTATCCCGACTACAGTCAGCCATTCCGCTTGTACACAGATGCAAGTCACCAAGGTTTGGGTGCAGTGTTGTCCCAGGTTCAGGACAACAAAGAGCGAGTCATCGCCTACGCCAGCAGGAGTCTGAGAGGCGCGGAGAAGAACGACCAGAACTATAGTTCTTTCAAACTCGAACTTCTGGCGCTTGTCTGGGCCGTGACAGAGAAGTTTAAAGACTACCTGGCTGCCACACCCTTTACCGTGTACACAGATAACAATCCGTTGGCGCATCTGGACACTGCTCGACTGGGAGCCCTTGAACAACGGTGGGCCTCAAGACTCGCGAATTACAAGTTCTCTGTCAAGTATCGCAGTGGCAAGTCCAACGCTAACGCTGATGCACTCTCAAGGTTGCCTGTGGGAGAAGAACCACCCCGAGAAGACATCTGGGAAGAGGTGGAGATGCCACCATTCTACAACAAGTTTGCCCAACAGGTTGCTATTGGTGTCCCTGTAGAAGGAGAATCTCTGGCGAAAACAGCTGCCGAATCCCTCCAGGAGCCATCTCTGTGGAAAACGTTCCAAGAAGAGAGCAGAGTTTTAGGAGAATTGTCAGATTTCCTGCTTACAGGAAGAATACCAACCCGTGTAAAGAGAGGTCTTCATGACGTGGAATTAAAACGCCTTTGGCGACAGAGGAAGCGCCTGTTTGTCCAACGAGGCCTTCTACATAGAAACACTCTTGATCCTGTCACAGGTGAAAGGCTTCATCAGATCCTTGTACCAAGAAGAGACGCACAGATGATACTTGAGGCGTATCATGACAGATCCGGTCACTTCGGGGTACAAAAGACCGAAGCTACCATCCGTCGTCGCTTCTATTGGGTTGGGATGAGGGGTGACATTGAGAGTTGGTGCCGAGAGTGTCCCGCCTGTAGTATCACCAAGGAAGGTCGAAGAGATCAGAAGGCCCCTCTACATCCAATTAAGACTCAAAAGCCGTGTGAAATTGTTGCTCTGGACCATGTGAAGTTGGGTCCCACACGTTCCGGCTACAGCTACGCTCTGACAATGGTGGATCATTACTCCAAGTTCCTTGTCATCGTGCCTGTCAGAGATCTTACAGCAAGAACTACGGCTGAGACCTTCTACGCAGAGTTTGTCCGCCATTACGGTTGTCCTGAGCATATTCTCACCGACCGTGGATCGGCGTTTGAATCCCAATTGATCCGTGAGCTGTGTCAGTTCCAAGACTGCAAGAAGTTGCGAACCACAGCGTATCACCCTCAAGGGAATGGTATGTGCGAGAAGGCAAATCAAGTGATCATCGGCATGCTAAGAACAGCCGCAGTTACACCTGGTGTTGAGTGGCCTGAGCGTATCAAGGACTTGGCCTATATTTACAACAACACACCCCAAACATCTACGGGATACGCACCATTTTATCTAATGTTTGGAAGACAAGGTCAACTTCCTTCAGACTTAACCCTTGGTGTGAAGGTCCCTGACACCATCAATCCACTACCCATAACAGACTGGGTTGTTGAACACCGCCGACGTATGGAGGAAGCTAAAGAGATAGTTGAAACGCGCATGGATGAGGTTCGTAGGAGACAACAGGAGGATTACAACCATCGCGCCCATGCAGCGCCCCTGAAAGTTGGCGACCGTGTATGGTTAAGGAATAACCATCGGAATGGGAAAATGGATCCATTCTGGGAGAAAGAACCATACAGTGTCATCTCCATACCATATCCTGAATCCGACGTGTATGAGATCTCTAAACCTGGGAGACAGCCCCAAGTAGTACACTGAAACCGTCTGAAGCTGTGCCTTAAAGAAGGACTACCCACAGAGGTGCCCCCAGCTGAGACAACGAGTACAGAGATCTTGTCACCTTCTGAAGCGAAAGAGAGACCCCCAACGTTAACTGAGCTTATGTGGGCGCCTAAACTACTACCATTTAGCTGTTATCCACCAATTGCTCTAGTGCAAGAGAACCCTTCGACAGATGATTTAATTGATTTCAGTGACTCTGTTCCTGATTCAAATCTCGTTCCACTTAGGCGTTCTGAGCGTACCACAAAAGGCATACCTCCAACACGCTATAGTGATGCCATGGCTGTCCTCGGGTAAAAGAGGTTAACTGTCTCTGCTTCTGTATATATGTTATTCCTGCTCTGATTACATTAATGTTTTTCCTGTGTGTATATACAGTATATATATAATATCTTGCCATGTAATATAGTATTTACATTTATATGCAACAATCCAAGCCATAGTGCCTGGCTCACCGAGCCAAGGAAGTTCTGTTACCCCATTGCGGTATGGACATTGGTGCTAGAGTGCCTACTCTTCCTTACAGAAAGGACTGTTTATTGTTTCTCAGAGAGACTCTCATGATAATGGACACTCACGAAATTGTGCCAGAGAGCCTCTGGACCCATTTGCACTACTGTTGTTTCTATATGGACTGTCTGATGGTACCGCCAAAAGGTTCCATAAGTCTGAGTTTAATTATCTCTCCATTACCCTTCAGACTTCTCATGGACACTCCAGGACTATGCCGGGAGGTCTTACCTCAAGTTTCTAAGTATTATATTTTTCTAAACTGTTAGTGACATTTGCACTTTATTCGAATTTATTAACGTTATGTTACATTTCTCACCTTCACCCCAGCCCGTCGCCGAGGTCGGCTCAGTGAAAGAGGGGGAGTATGTGGCATCCCAGAGCTGGCTATGGCTGGGCTGAGGGTGATCTCTGTGCATTGTATTATTTCCTGTTGCTTCATAGCCTGTGTGACATAGCAGGGGGTCCTGAGTCTCACACAACACAGCGCCACCTAGTGAGCCTCACACATGCATTACACCTCCCATAGGATTGAATAGTACCAAATGTCCAATGGGAGGACATCGCCTGGGAAAAGGGGAGGAGTCAGCTGATCACTGGGTCCCCATGGTAACACCCCTGTAGGAAGGTCCTGCGTGTGAGGAGTTAGAAGTGTGGAGTGTTAGGAGGAGGAGGTGAGGAGATAAGTGTGATGTCCTGTGAAGAAAGCAGTGAGTTTAGTGCAGGAATCTCAAGTCCTAGACAGGCCCAGGAAGGTTGGAGAGCTGACATACTCCAGCTATTCAGAAGATCCTGTCCCCTGTCTGCCTAGCCATCGCCCTGAAGGAAGTCAAGCATCATCATCTTGTCAGCCTGAGACTGTGGAGAGAACATTCTGGAACACGTGCTCCATAGCAAGTATCACAGGATCCAGGGGCCAAGGCCAGACCTGTGGAATATCCTGCCACCCTGACTATTGCACCCCGAAACTCTGAGCTATCAGGACCACATAACGTGAGTGGGGAATATTATGTACTAGTATCATGGTGGGCATCCTCCTATGTGCCAAATAGGAGCCCAGACGCACCTTAGGGCTGTAACACTGAAGTATAAGGGGCTAGGAACACCTTTCATCAAGTCTACCCTGCACCCCAGGACTTTGCTGTGTCACCAGGCGTACCCCGTTGTTTTGTATTGAAGAAACTGTTTAAGCATTTGTGCCTCCACACCCATGGAAGTAAAAGTTCAACTTTACAACCGTTTCTGTGTCTGACTCTGCACCGACAACATCAGGGCGCCCCAAACACCACCAGTCGGCACAGTATAGGGGAAGCGCCCCGGGGGAACAATCACCACCAACATTTGTGCAGCCCCCTCATCACCGGTACCAGTGGTGGTAACGTGGGACAGCACCAGCGCTGCGCCCTCGTGCCCAGAGACCGTGACAAGTCTGCGCTGTTTGCACTCCGCAATCCCAACTGCAGCGTTACCTTCCATCTGGTCACCGCACAAGAATTACTGATCCCTCCGTCACGCACCACAAGTTTCCAGACTGTTTTTTTGACCTGTTGTAAATAACTTCTCTACTTAGATTGCAATTTTTTTTAAGGACTCTAAAATGCTTTGAAAACCATGTGTATAAAAATCTATTAATTTTCAGTTCTTGTATCACACCATGTCTGATGAAGGGAGCGAGTACTCCTGAAAGCTTACTTATAAATATACTCAGTTAGCCTCTAAAAGGTATCGCCTGATTTCTTCACTCTTCCACAACAGAACATAGATCACATCAGAGAATGGGAAAGTTACACAACAGAACATAGAACACATCAGAGAAGGGGAAAGTTACACAACAGAACATATATCACATCAGAGAAGGTGAAAATATATCATGCCAGGGAAAATGTAAAAGTAGTGAATGGGGTGTCTATATAGCCCAGTGCTAGACTTGCTGTCCCATATATAGCCCTGGAAGGTGATTTATTGTACCAAATTGATAAGAAAGGGAAAGATACAGTTATTTGTTCCAAAACCCTACAGGAGAACATTTCTGGGGACCATTTGGGGATCCAGAAAACCACTCAAAGGATATTTCTGGCCTGTAAGAATGGGTGAACCTCTGAAGATTCGTTTCATCCAGTAGTCGGACAAAATGATCCTTTGGTTCGGTCCGAACTTGTTCGGATAGAATCGGACCTGAAATTATTATACTCTGGGGTATAATAATTTCAGGTCGAATTCTATCTAAGTATAATAGGTGGAGATCCAAGGGAGGTGTAAAAAATATTTATACTCACCTTTCCTTTTTCGGGCCTCTGGCAATCTGTTTTCCTCCTCCGGACGCGTGACGTCACAGAAAAGCACCAGATGCTTCTGTGATGTCATGTACCCAGGGTCACCACTGAGGCCTGTGACTGGGCCTCAGCGGTGACATGGGCACGCCAAGTGTCATGACGATTGTTGTGCCCATGTCACCACTGAGGCCCAATCACAAGACTAAGCGATAACGCCGCAGAAGTGCACCAGATTGCCAGACGAGATGTGTCTCTGATTTTTTACATTTTTTTTTTTTTTTTAATTGCATTAAATAGCCCAAGTCTAACTACAAAACTTTTTGAGCTGAGGATCCATATTGCAGATACGCAGTTTTTTTGTTGCAGATTTTGCTGTGGTTTTTTGAGTCAAAGCCAGGAGTAGATTGAGCAGAAGGAAGAAGTATAAGAACTTCCTATATATTTCCCATTCCTTTTTTAGCCATTCTTGGCTTTGGCTCAAAAAACACAGCAAAATCTGCAACAAAAAAAGCTGCGTTTCCGTAACGTGGGGCCCCGGCCTAAAATAGTTTTCCCTCTCCATTATGGTAATTATGTAATGCTGTGCCGCTGGGGGCGGAACTAGAATCTGTGATGTGGGTGTAGTTAAATCCTTTTTTTATTATTTCACTTTATTTTTTTATGTTTTTACATTCTGCCCCCCATAAAGTCATAATAGACCTTTGAGGCATGTTAACAGTTTTTTTTTTTTTTCTTGGAACTGGGTCTGATACGTTTAGCCCCAGTTACAGGATGAGTACAGCCGCCTGATTTCCTTGACCTAGAACTCAGTGGGGGCCCGGAAGGCATAAACACCAAAACCTTTTTAAAAAAGTAGACTGTAATAGCTTACTTGATTATCGGAGCTCCCACTACAGAAAATGGAAGAACAACGTCCCCTTTGGTCAGTTTAAACGCATTCGCCGTAATTGTACCCACAATACAGATTTTGAAATCCAGAGCAGGGTCTTAACTCAACGCTTCCAAGAAAAGAATTACCCCGAATGGATTATTCAAGCAGCAATATCTAAAGCACAAACATTTACACAGTCCGAATGTCTTATTCCCTCTCAGAGAGATACTAATAAGAGTTTTAGACGCGACTTTATAGCCACCTACAGTAATGCACATCACAGAATCAGGACGATTCTTAACAAACACTGGGCGATATTACAAAATGACCCGTTACTCAGGGACAACATCCCCTCCAAACCATCGATCACGTTTAGGAGAGCCAAGACTCTTAAAAATCTCTTGGCCCCCAGTAAATTTAGACCTCCTGCAAAACCCATTGGCCCCAATCAAACACACTCACAATTGAATGGAGTCTACAAATATAATCACAGGAAATGTAAATGCTGCAATACCATCAACCATCAAGCCAAGGCCATTACTAGTTTCTCCATGGGGGACACATTTTACATTAATCACTTTCTGAATTGTTCATCATCTTATGTAATTTATGTTCTTGAATGCCCCTATGGCCTGCAGTATATAGGGAGGACCATTAGACCACCCCGAGAGAGATTAAACACACATAGATCTAATGTAACAAATGGCTATCTCAAGCACAGCATATCCAAGCACAATGTTTTGATGGGTTTAAAATCACACCCATTGATCAAATTCCTCTTCATATTAACAATAGATTTGAGAAACTCAAAAGAAAAGAAATGTACTGGATTTTTAACTTCAATTCCCTTACACCAGAAGGTCTAAACGAAGCCCTTGAGACGGTTTATGATTAGAATTGAAATTTAATTTAGACATATTTGAATGATTTTTTTTTATACATTATTATCTTTATATATTAGGATTATTTGCATTCTTTTATTAACTTTCTATCATTGTCTTTTTTTATGTATCTAAGTATATTATCACATTCTGTATTTATTGTAATTTAGTTCTCTTTTCACCTTAAGCAGGGTTCAAACTACCTTTGCATTCCGTTGAAGGTGTCCGTTAACAAAAAAAAAAAACTGACACCTATCATAACAGACAATATCGGACACTAACTGATGTTAATGTGTCCGTTTTTTTTAACTGATCCAATTAATGGATCAGTTAAAAAAAACGGACACATTAGCATTAGCATCAGCTTCAGTTAGCATCAGTTAGCTTCAGTTAGCATCAGTTAGTGTCCGTTTTTTAACACTGTCCGGTTTATTTTTTTTTTTGTTTCTGCTTTCTGAGCATGCGCAGAAAAAAAAAACATCCATAAGATAACGGACAATAACTGATGGCTATCAGATACTGTCCGTTATAAGTCCGTTACCCATAGACTTACCCATATGTTAAAAAAATAACGGACACTTACTGTCCGTCAAGAATCCGTTTTTCCAAACGCACAAAAAAGTCCTGCATGTAGGATTTTTTGTCTGTGGAAAAAAAAACATACTTCTGACAGATTGGGTGTAAATGGACACTAAAGGACACAATATAAAAACCCATTGAAATGAATGGAAATTTTAACGGATTTCTGACGGTTCAACTAGTGTCCGATGCTAAAATCTTGTAACGGACAATAGGTACGGACCCTACTGACGGTCACTCAATGAATCAGCTGAACAGCGCCTTTTGTAATCCCGGCCCATCCTTCTGTCCTGGGGCATGCGCAGTACATCCCCTTAGTTCGTAATCTGAGCCATTCTATGCATTGCGCATGCGCGAACCTGAGTCCCGCATTGCCGTTCACGTAGTTCCATTCGAGTGGGAATGCGCTCCACGCATGTGCAATAGTGATCATAGGACGCAACACCAACATCCGAACAAAGTATTCTCTTCCTTCTAAATTCTATCACTCCAATTTATTCTTACATCCAACTACAGTAATACCTCGTACATTCGCGAGGTTAGGGTCCAGAACCGGTCGCGGATCGCGAGGAATCGCAAATGTTTGGTACAAGCGCTTAGAAGCGCTTACAATGCCGATTTCTAATGTTTAACCCCTAAATATCAATAAACTTTACCCTACAGTACTGTACAGTATACTAAAGTATACTGTACAGTACTGTATATTAATACATTCATTCATTTTTCTTATACACTCACAGTAAAATGAAACTAATTACCGGGTACGTAACGAACAGGACGCTACTACCCAATAGCGAAGGTGTTTTTTTTAATTAAATTTCACAGATCTGAGAAAAAAAAGAGCAAAATCTATATATGTTAGTTGCCAAAAAAATATCGCGAATCTGTGAATTCGCAAATTCGGAAACGCGAGTGTACGAGGTATTACTGTATATGATTTTGTGAGGGGCATCTCACTATTTTTAAGTCCAGATTTCACGCTTTAAGTCAGATCAAAATTTCATGTGAACCCCTCCCCTAAGGGGTGGTCTTATCCTGCCATACCCTTATATATTGTTCCAAGTTTGGTTTCTCTATACACCTCAGTCTATTCAGCCTTTTTCTTCAGCACTCTTAAGGCTTGTAAGTACCAATGATTTATGTTTATGCTCTTGTTCCATGGTTTTAATGTTTTTAACTATTTTTCATATATGATTTGTACTTTGATTTATGTTGAACTTTTCCATCTCATTTTATACCTTGATCATACCAAATACTGTCTATACTTTTAGCCCTATATACACCTGATAAGTGTACCTTTTGATTTATGTTAATCTGTTTTTAAGGGGGAACCTTCTCCATTCAATTATTTATTTATATATTTTATTGAACTTAATACTGCTTGTTTTTATGTTTAGCCTCATATACACTTGAAAAAGGGGAACACTAATCCTCAAAACGCGTTGTGTGAATTGAGTTTAATAAAGTGTCCTTTGGTGAAGCGTGGTCTCCACACCTCACTTTTTTGGCGTTCACTTCCATTTCATAATCTGTCTTTATACCAATCAGAACCACTTTAACCATAAGGCAGACTGTGCACCAGGCACTAAGGTAGCAGAGGCCTCTTGGGACAGCGAGACCGTTTCAGGATTGCATCTACCATGAGGCCTCAGGCAGCAGATCACTGGGTCCAAGAGGGTGGTAGTGAGGATTTGTTGAGCAAAAGTTACGAGATTCATTTTGTGTGGTTCACCCAGTGGTTTTGTTCAGGCCAAACATATCTAAAATGTAACTATTATAATAAACAGAGGCCCAGGGTATAGACCACTAGAGTATTAACTCATGAGTGGCAAAACTTTTCAGCAACTACTTATTGGCCTCAGCAGTCACGTGGTGTGAAGGTCTACCAGGGACTAAGGCACAGCAAGCACCCAAACCGGCTGTGGTAGTGGACACTCAAGTGCTGGGACAGGTGAGAGTTTAGAGTGGCCCGGGGCAGGTGTAACTGAGTTTATTCAATTCCTGGACAACCCCTTTAAGCAGAGCAGTGAATCTGGTTGTATATCCCTGGCTTCTAACAATCACTGCACATGTCCCAGGGGCTCAATGACGTATCTCAGGCCGACGGCTTCAATACGGAGTGATGCTCATGCACTACGGTAGTCAAGCCTAATCTGCATCCTCACCATGCAGAAGAGTTGAATACAATGGTAAAGCAGGGACCCATCCTCTACCTACTTCACCATTTTGCCTCAGGCAGAAAAAATGCTAGAATCTGCCCTAAACAGTCCATCATGCAGAGTCATGTCTCGGGCTGCTGTGGTATGTCCAGACGCCAACTCATCTGCGTCCTCACCGTGCAGAAGAGTTGAATACAATGGTGAAGCAGGGACCCATCCACTTCCTGCTTCACCATTTAGTGCGATGTGATGTCACATCATGTCTGTTGCTCCCTGAAACCTCTGGGAGTAGAGAAAAAAAGGTGAGCATTCGTTTTTTGTTTTTTTTATTTGGTACTGGAGCAGGTTAACATCTGGGGACAGGCTTAGCTGTGATGCCATTGCAAGGGCATTATACTGTGTGAGCAGTGGCGTAACTAGGAATGGCTGGGCCCCAAGGCGAACATTTGACATGGGGCCCCCACCCAAGCCGCCGCCCCCAACCCCCCCAAACCGCCACCCCCAACCCCCCACACACACAAACCGCATTCCTGCGCACACTATTATGCTCCATAGTGGCCCCTGCACACGGTATTATGCCCCACAGTGGCCCCTGCACACGGTATTATGCCCCATAGTGGCCCCTGGACATGGTATTATGCAGCATAGTGGCCCCTGCACACAATATTATGCCCCATAGTGGCCCCTGCACACAGTAGTTTGCCCCATAGTGGCCCCAGCACACAGTAGTTTGCCCCATAGTGGCCCCGACACACAGTAGTTTGCCCCATAGTGGCCCCTGCACACAGTAGTTTGCCCCACAGTAGCCCCTGCACACAGTAGTTTGCCCCATAGTAGCCCCTGCACACAGTAGTTTGCCCCATAGTGCCCCCTGCACACAGTAAGTTGCCCCATAGTGGTCCCTGCACACAGTAGTTTGCCCCATAGTATCCCCTGCACACAGTAGTTTGCCCCATAGTAGCCCCTGCACACAGTAGTTTGCCCCATAGTGGCCCATGCACACAGTAGTTTGCCCCATAGTAGCCCCTGCACACAGTAGTTTGCCCCATAGTGGCCCCTGCACACAGTAGTATTCCCCATAGTGGCCCCTGCACATACTATTATACAGTCATATGAAAAAGTTTGGGCACCCCTATTAATCTTAATCATTTTAGTTCTAAATATTTGGGTGTTTGCAACAGCCATTTCAATTTGATATATCTAATAACTGATGGACACAGTAATATTTCAGGATTGAAATGAGGTTTATTGTACTAACAGAAAATGTGCAATATGCATTAAACCAAAATTTGACCAGTGCAAAAATTTGGGTACCCTTATCATTTTATTGATTTGAATACTCCTAACTACTTTTTACTGACTTACTGAAGCACAAAATTGGTTTTGTAACCTCACTGAGCTTTGAACTTCATAGCCAGGTGTATCCAATCATGAGAAAAGGTATTTAAGGTGGCCAATTGCAAGTTGTTCTCCTATTTGAATCTCCTCTGAAGAGTGGCATCATGGGCTCCTCAAAACAACTCTCAAATGATCTGAAAACAAAGATTGTTCAACATAGTTGTTCAGGGGAAGGATACAAAAAGTTGTCTCAGAGATTTAACCTGTCAGTTTCCACTGTGAGGAACATAGTAAGGAAATGGAAGACCACAGGGACAGTTCTTGTTAAGCCCAGAAGTGGCAGGCCAAGAAAAATATCAGAAAGGCAGAGAAGAAGAATGGTGAGAACAGTCAAGGACAATCCACAGACCACCTCCAAAGAGCTGCAGCATCATCTTTCTGCAGATGGTGTCACTGTGCATCGGTCAACAATACAGCACACTTTGCACAAGGAGAAGCTGTATGGGAGAGTGATGCGAAAGAAGCCGTTTCTGAAAGCACGCCACAAACAGAGTCGCCTGAGGTATGCAAAAGCACATTTGGACAAGCCAGCTTCATTTTGGAAGAAGGTCCTGTGGACTGATGAAACAAAGATCGAGTTGTTTGGTCATACAAAAAGGCGTTATGCATGGCGTCAAAAAAACACAGCATTCCAAGAAAAACACTTGCTACCCACTGTAAAATTTGGTGGAGGTTCCATCATGCTTTGGGGCTGTGTGGCCAATGCCGGCACCGGGAATCTTGTTAAAGTTGAGGGTCGCATGGATTCAACTCAGTATCAGCAGATTCTTGAGAATAATGTACAAGAATCAGTGACGAATTTGAAGTTACGCCGGGGATGGATATTTCAGCAAGACAATGATCCAAAACACAGCTCCAAATCTACTCAGGCATTCATGCAGAGGAACAATTACAATGTTCTGGAATGGCCATCCCAGTCCCCAGACCTGAATATCATTGAACATCTGTGGGATAATGTGAAGCGGGCTGTCCATGCTCGGCAACCATCAAACTTAACTGAACTGGAATTGTTTTGTAAAGAGGAATGGTCAAAAATACCTTCATCCAGAATCCAGGAACTGATTAAAAGCTACAGGAAGCGACTAGAGGCTGTTATTTTTGCAAAAGGAGGATCTACTAAATATTAATGTCACTTTTCTGTTGAGGTGCCCATACTTTTGCACCGGTCAAATTTTGGTTTAATGCATATTGCACATTTTCTATTAGTACAATAAACCTCATTTCAATCCTGAAATATTACTGTGTCCATCAGTTATTAGATATATCAAATTGAAATGGCTGTTGCAAACACCCAAATATTTAGAACTAAAAATGATTAAGATTAATAGGGGTGCCCAAACTTTTTCATATGACTGTATATCCCATTGTGGACCACCCATGAACGATTATTATACTCTGGGGTCTTTTCAGACCCCAGAGTATAATGATCGGAGACCCAGGGGAGGATAGAAACATAGAAAACACTGCAACTTACCTCTTCCTCGCTCCGGTGCACTCCCGTGCGCTACTTCGGCCATCTTCAATGTCGGACCGGATCTCACGCGATCCAGGCCAGCGTCGCGACGCATAATGACGTCGGCTGACGTCTGGGACGTCACCAAACAGGCCCGAAGCCTGCGGAGCGGCGGATAGGTGAGTTACAGTGTTTTTTATGTTCGCTCACCTCCCCTGGGCCCCTGATCGTTATACTCCGGGGTCTCAAAAGACCCCGGAGTATAACAATAGCAGTGATTGTGGGGTTCGCGGTAGCGACTGCCACAGGGCCCCGGGCCCCGTAATGTTCCGGGCCCTGTGGCAGTCGCTACCACTGCTACCCCGGTAGTTACGCCCCTGTGTGTGAGGGCCACTAAGGTTATAGTGGATGCGGGTCAGGTATGCCCAATTGGTGATGGGGACCCCCCATCCTTATGAAAACTTTGCCTTGGGCCCACCAATGTGTTAAGACGGCACTGTGAGCAATGCCAGGTACTCTATATTTTGTATCACAACTACAGCCAACTATTTTTCAACTACATTTTTATTGAAAAAGGATTTTTAAAAGTAGCCTACAAGAAATGTAATATGTAAAAAGATTATTCTAAAATCACCTTTAAATAAACTATAAATAGGAAGCCCTAGAAACGCAATGAACAGTCAAACACCTGTAGAAATTAAATCCAGGATAAGCAAAAAGCATAGAACTACCATAAATTACCATACTATAGAACTACCTTCACTGGCTACCTGTTGCCCAGCGAATAGAGTTCAAATTACTAACGCTGACATACAAAGCCATCCACAACCTGTCCCCTCCATATATCTCCGACCTAATCTCCCGCTACCTGCCCGCACGTAACCTCCGATCCTCCAAAGACCTCCTACTCCGCTCTGCTCTTATCCGCTCCTCACACAACCGTCTCCAAGACTTCTCCTGTACATCCCCCATACTCTGGAACTCACTACCAAGACACATAAGACTGACCCCCACAGTCACAAGCTTCAAGAAGGCCCTGAAGACTCACCAATTCAGGAAGGCCTACAATCTCCAATAACACTACTGTCACCACACCACCATCTGTACAGCCTCTCCCCCACCTTCTGTCTCTATCCCTCTTCCCTCATAGATTGTAAGCCCTTGCGGGCAGGGCCCTCTATCCCACTGTGCCAGTTGGTCACTGTTAGTATTATCTGTTTTGTATATTTTGTGTACCGTATGTAAATCCTCCAATGTAACGCACCATGCAATTAATATAATAATGTACAGCACCATGGGATTAATATAATAATGTACAGCACCATGGAATTAATATAATAATGTACAGCACCATGGGATTAATATAATATTGTACAGCACCATGGAATTAATATAATAATGTACAGCACCATGGGATTAATATAATATTGTACAGCACCATGGAATTAATATAATAATGTACAGCACCATGGAATTAATATAATAATGTACAGCACCATGGAATTAATATAATAATGTACAGCACCATGGAATTAATATAATAATGTACAGCACCATGGAATTAATATAATAATGTACAGCACCATGGAATTAATATAATAATGTACAGCACCATGGAATTAATATAATAATGTACAGCACCATGGAATTAATATAATATTGTACAGCACCATGGAATTAATATAATAATGTACAGCACCATGGAATTAATATAATAATGTACAGCACCATGGAATTAATATAATAATGTACAGCACCATGGAATTAATCTAATAATGTACTGCACCATGGAATTAATGGTGCTATATAAATAAACAATAATAAATTTAAATTTTCTGGCTGGTTAGAAAGGCAGATGTAAATTGTAGAAGAGGTAATCTTAAAACGCAGCTGTATTAATGAGTTATATGCTCTCTTTTGGTCCTCAGTTGGAGATTGCTGCCACATGACACAGCTGACAGTGCCTTGTGTGGACAGGAAGTCAGACTCACATAGAGGCCATCATAGGAGTAACTAATTTCCTGCCCACACAAAATGCTGTATTAGCTGGGGGGGTCTGATTGCTGGTCACATGACACAGCAGGGGACCAAGAGAGCATATAACTCACAAATACAGGAACCAATAAGAAGATTACTTTTACTACAATTTACAGTATGTGCCTTTCTAAATAGACCAGAGAATAAAAAAAATTCACTAATAGTGTAAAAAGTCATTGAAAGCTGCTTCTATATCTGAAACAAAAATCCCAAAAAGATTTAGGCAGTGTATGGGAATATCCAGGAAAGATTATGATTTCACTAATCAAGTAACAATAGCAATAAATCCTTGTAGGACAATGACTATTGTTTGGGCAGAATTTGCATTTCCTGGATTCTCTTAAATTGGTCTTTACTCATTGTATAGTAGACGGCTGGTGGAAGGAATCCATTAAATGTGGTTGGCTTTGATATACTGCCATTTGATATACTCCCATGTGCAGGAACATTATCCATTCACCCATTTCCAGTTCTGGAAGACTGACCTCTTGCAAAATAAGGTCATGGTCTGTGCAGCAGGGTCCCCAAAGTATACTGGAAAAATGTTTTTGTGAAAGGTGGTAGTCCTATTAGTAGAAAAAAAAAAGTATAAATATATGTTTTAAAGTAGTATAACCAGGGCTTTTTAAAAATGTTTCTGCAAATGTTTTGGGCTAAATAATTTTTTTTCAATTGTTTATCAAATTTCTGTAACATCTTTCCTGAAGCCTGTATGTGTTCCAATACATAGCCGGCTGCAGGATGCCGTCACTGAAGTCTGAGCTGTCCTATTCGTGTTCCTGTGAGCTCCAGAACAATGATCTTAACTGATTTACAATCAATTGTTGTTACATACATTCTGTATCCTGTATGTATTACAATACATAGCAGGCTGCAGAGAGTCACCATCAGCTGAATTGTCTGATGGCTCAGTCTCCATTGCCCCTGGGATCTCCTGAATGCTGATTTATAATCAAACAAAAAGGGTTCAATCAGTTAAGATCAGTGTTCATGAGCTCACAGGAACAAGAATATGACAGCTCAGATTTCACAGTGAATGGCATCCTGCAGCCAACTATGTATTCAGTGGCGTAACTAGGAATGGCTGGGCCCCAAGGCGAACATTTGACATGGCCCCCCCCCGAACTGGATAAGGGTCCCCAAACAGTAAAATATGCTCAACAGTGGCCCCAGATAGTATTATATGCTCAACAGTGACCCCCACACAGCATTATATGCTCTACATTGCTCCCCCCACACACAGTATAATATGCTGCAGGGTGTGCGACCGCGATCGTTACTGGTTTGTGGGGTTCGCGGTAGTGGCTGCCACAGGGCTCCGGTGCCCCTAATGTCCCGGGCCCTGTGGCAGCCGCTACCGCTGCTATCCCGATACTTACGCCCCTGTATGTATTGGAACACATACAGGCTTCAGATTAAAAAAAAAAAAAAGTTACAGAATTTGTAATAAGCAAAAACAATTCTCAAAATACATGCAGTGAAATAAAAATGTTGGAGAGTTATTTAAAAAAAAAAAAGGTATTTTACCTTCAATAGCTCCAGCTTTAAATATCTTAGTACAAAAGGCAAAAATGTTCCAAATATTCCATCATTCAGATAATAGGAGAGTTTCCTGTCCTGTCTCCCATCTACGCCAGTAAATAGGAAGGGCAGTGATCAGAATGGATGTTTTTGTACTATGTAGGGTTTATGCTTCAATATACTACATTAGTCAGACAGTCTTGAATATCAAAATCCATCTATACCTCACAGTATCTTGATCTACTGACCTGTCACAAACTCCTCTTTTTTGCCGATGACATTAAGAGCTGCTGTGAAAGCCGAGGCTACAAAATATCTCCCAGGCTCTGAGATAATTTTCACTCCTTCAGTGTCGGGAAAATACCGATCCAAAGCTACATTAATAGTAGCAGTAAACTAAAAAGAGAGAAGGAGATCCGGTATTTAATGACAGACCTGAGAACATGTGTAAGGCTCAGATATCCAGTTCGATGCCCGTGGGTGTCCATGATGTAACTTGGGATTTACATGGAAAATTGTGGCATGTGCGCTCCCACCACCTGTTCTGGTAACTCTAGAGGCTTGGGTGATCAGTTGAACTCTTGTGGGCAGGGTCCCCAGAAAGTGCATCAGGTATTGAGATATATCCTCAGCAGTGGCGTAAATACTGAGGTAGCAGCAGGAACGGCTGCCACAGGGCCCAGGACATTAAGGGGTCCGGCGGGCCCCTGATGTTTTATTTTTTTAATAGGCCGTTACCTGCTCGTGTAACACCAGCATTTAATGGGCCCTATTTAAATAACCATTCTGTGTAAGTGGAGGCGACTGTGAGCAGCAGCGGGGATCGGTAAGTAAGGCCGCGGCCCGCTAACTCCACAAACACTGCTATCATTATACTCTGGGGTCTTTGGGGTTTTTGCGGGGAAGGGGGGGGTTACCTGGGGCCTTGGGACCTAACCATTCCTAGTTATGCCACTGATCCTCAGGCTAAGTACATTACACCTGAGGGCAAGGTGTATATTTATTGGCAAAGTTAGAAATACACTGGAATGCCTCCAAAGTTGTTTCAACAAGCATGCATGTGTACTCAATAGAAAGAGGAGTAATCCAATGCCAAAAGGCAATGCCTTAAGAACGTCTCACCACCTCCAGCTCTTTGTATCCTTCAACTGCTGACGCTCCTCTGTGTGACTCCAGTGCATTTGGAGTTTCTCTAGCTCCCTACCATTCCTGAGCAGTCAATGTCATTTATGTTCTAGTGTCAGGTGGGTGGTCTGGAGCAGACAGACCGGGACCACTCAGACAACAGGAAGCTTAACTATATTGGATGAGAGCAAATTATTGTTCAGGAGTGTTAGGGGCTAGAGAAGTTCCAACTGCTCCATCAGTAGTAGAAACTGAATACAATGAAGGTGGTGAAAGGTCCTCCAACTACCTGAGAACAATAGGATTTGACACTTGAAACAGAACTGCCCAAGCCTCATCTACACCAACAATGAACCCTACTAAGGATTGGTGAACTGTTTTTTTTAGAACCAAATTTGATCTGAAGTTTCCAAAAGTTTTGGGTTCATCTGAACATGAAACACAAATATGTTTTGGGATCTCAGAACCCAGAGTATAAATGGAGGCTCATGGGAAGAGAGTGATAAAAAACTCATCTTGCCTCTTCTCCAAGGTGTCAGAATGTCCTGTCATTCTCTTTGGACCTCCAGCCGACATCACGTGCTCTGGGGTCACTACTGAGGCCTGAGGAGGATGCTGGGGAGCAGTGGCGTAACTAGGAATGGCTGGGTCCCAAGGTGAACATTTGACATGGGCCCCCCCAAACCGTGGCCCCCAACCCACCCGGACCACCCCCTCCAACCCCCTCCCCTGCGCCATAGTGGCCCTTGCACACAGTATTATGCCCCATAGTGGCCCCTGCACACAGTATTATGCCCCATAGTGGCCCCTGCACACAGTAGTATGCCCCATAGTGGCCCCAGCACACAGTAGTATGCCCCATAGTGGCCCCTACACACAGTATTATGCCTCATAGTGGTCCCTGCACACAGTATTATGCCCCATAGTGGCCCCTAAACACAGTATCATTCCCCATAGTGGCCCCTTCACATAGTATTATGCCCTATAGTGGACCACCCATGAACGATTATTATACTCTGGGGTCTTTTCAAACCCCAGAGTATAATGATCGGAGACCCAGGGGAGGATACAATCATATAAAACAATGCAACTTACCTCTTCCTGGCACCGCTGCACTCCGGTGCGCTACTTCGGCCATCTTCAATGTTGGACCAGATCTCGTGTGATCCAGGCCAGCGTCACGATGCATAATGACGTCGGCTGACATCTGGGACGTCACCAAACAGGCCTGAAGCCTGTCGGAGCGCAGGAGAGGTAAGTAACATTGTTTTTTATGTTCGCTCACCTCCTCTGGGCCCCCGATCGTTATACTCTGGGATCTGAAAAGACCCTGGAGTATAATGATAGCAGTGTTTGTGGGGTTTGCGGTAGCGGCTGCCACAGGGCTCCGGGCCCCGTAATGTCCCGGGCCCTGTGGCAGCCACTACCGCTGCTACCCCGGTATTTACGCCCCTACTGGGGAGCATCAGACACAGCAAGATGCTAAGAAGAGGTAAGGCAGGGAGAGTATAAGTGTTTGTGATTTTTCCTCACCTCCCTTGGACCTCCACTTATGAGGTCTTATGAGACCCCTGACAATAGCACTTCTGGTTCTATCCAAACAAGCTTGTTACGGAATGAACTGGATCAAACCTCACAAATATTGTTTAAAATGAATCTCGTGAGGTTTCACTATCTCAAGACCTTACACATTTTTGGATGGTTGGTCAATCCCGCTGTTGTGTTACACCTACTTAGAGTTTTTATTGGATTCTCATAGTACAACAATGCTGTATATGTGGTATCAGTTTGGCATCTGGTCCACTTTGTAAGCTTACCTCTTCAAATACTGGCTTGAAGTCGTCGTCTCCAGGAAAACCTCCTCCAATATCTAAGAGTCTCATCACATGACCAAATTTCCTTCCAAGGTCAAATACATGTCTGGCATCAGCAATGGCCTGGCTAAAAGCTTGTGGCCTCTTGGATAATGATCCAACATGAAAGCTGCAACAGAAGTTGGATATAGAAGTTACATAGAATCTATTAGATCAGCAGAACTTGTATCTTGCTTCTGTAGCTCTCTTCACTTCTGGCCTTTGGTAGAGAGGATTGTTGCTTTTTCAGGGGTAGGCAACTTTCAGCATGCCAGCTATTGTACATCTTCAAGTATCAAACCCCACCAAATATTGATAACCTATCCTAAGGATAGGTCATCAGTATTAAACTCCTGACTCCCTGTTAAAGGGGTTTTTCAGAAGTTTCAGAAACCCATCACCCCCACCGACCACCTGATAGAGAGGGCAGCATTGCTCACATTTGTATGACATTTATAATGGGAACTCTGATTTGATACATGGATTAATAATTTTACCTGACTGCAATTACTGATAAATTCAGGGTATTTGCCAGCTTTAGGAGATCTTCGCACTTTTGTAAAGGGGCACCAAATTTCTTGCTGAGGAAGCTGAATGATCCAGTGTCATTAGCAACAATTCGGAGGATCATCCTGAATTGGAGGTTGTAGGAAAAAAGTCGAGTCAAACCCTTTAAAGTGTCTTTTGAACTGATATATACCAGTTGAACTCTTTGTAAAGGTCCGAACTGAACATTTACATACGTTAAAGGAGTTTTCCCACAAAAGCAAGTCATCTCCAGTCAATAGGATAGGGGATAACTTGTAGATCAGTGGGGGTCTGCCAGTTTTGGTGGTTGGGCAGCCCATGCAATGCTCCATTAACGGGAGTGCCGAGAGAGCCAAAGTACAGCACCGGCAACCTCCAGCACTCTCACTGAAGTTAATGGAAAGAAGAGCGATCTGTCCACCCATAGCTCCATACAGAACGGGGGTCTGAGCAGTCTTACCCCCCACTTATCTGCACGTTATCCCCTATCCTTTAGGTAGGGGGTTAACTTTTGTTGAGAAAACCCCCTTTAAGACATGGCTCTATCCCTGCCCTTGCACTTGTGTAACAAAGTGATGAAGCCTTCTTAGTCCCCCCCTACAGTATAATGCCCCCTTAATATACCCTACAGAGTATAATGCCTCCCCAACACAATATAATTCCATTTGGCCATGATATGTTATATCTTAGGGGGAAAAAACTTCCCAACTCCAATCTAGCAACCAGGATGAATCAACATCCTAATTCCCAAACAAAAATCGAGTAGTAACTTAATATTGCGGCTCTCAAAGACCTGGATGGCTTTCTTGAGCACCTTTAGAAAATTCCCAATTACAAATTCCTGTAACAGTTCTAGTCTCAGTGCTCTTACAGTAAAGAATCCCTGCTATGTGTGTCAAAACCTTCTTTCCTAGAGGTTGCCCCCTTGATACAGTTAAAGTCCTGGGTATGACCTTTATATATACATTTATACATCTGTATATAGAGCCCTATTTTGTGTTAAAGGGGTTTCCGGGCAAAAAAAACTTTTTTTTTTCAAAAGGACTGTTAGTGCTATTAATAGGTTAATAAGTACACCCATATACCTTTAGCAGTGTTTTGAGTGATTTCTGGGTTTCTCTGGGAGCTCCTGGCATCTTCTGCATTTGTTTACATGGTTTAGCCTCCTTTGTAGCTTCCTGTGTAGCTTCCACACTTCCTCCCTCTCACTGCCCAACTCCTCTCTCACTCCGTTACACCCCCTCCCTGTCTCCCTAGCTATCTTGCTGACTTCTAGCCCTTCCCAATTAAATAACTCAGCCCCCCCACCTCATCATACTTACCTGTCTTCCTCTCTGGGAACGGCTCCTCCTTTTCTTTCTCTGTGCGTAGGCTGGAGATGCCACTCTTCCTCTCTGCAAGCGTGTACACAGCCTGGAAGTACCTCTGACGCCTGCGCAGTAGAGATGGAGTGCCATATCTACTGTGCATGTGTCGCAGGCACCTCCAGACTGCGCAAACGCTGGCAGAGAGGAAGAGTGGTGGAGCCATTCCTAGAGAGGAAGATACATAAGTATGATGGGGTTGGGGGGGGGAAATGGTGACGTTCCATTTCGGAAACGGGGAAACAGAACATCACCGGATTATCAGAAAGTGTGCCGCCCCAGGGATATGGGTATTATAGATTTTTTTTTTAATATAAGTAAATTAGAAGTTAGGCAGGGGGAGGGGGGTTTAGTTTAGGGGTTAATTTTGATTTTATCCCAAACAACCCCTTTAATAACTTACAGTTTATTATCTGCAAATATTGATATTTATTGTGTAAATCTACAAGGTCATTTCTAGATATATTAAAGACTATAGGACCCAATACTGCCCACTAACAGTGACCCCTCCAATGCTGGCCCCTCAGTGGATCCCCACTAGTACCAGTGGCCCCTCTGACCCCTGTAGAACCCCAGGAGTAGCAGTGACCAGGTCTAGCTATGGATCGACATTTTCTCCCAGTCTGAGCATTCTCATTTTATGTGACAACCTTTTATGTTGTACATTATCAAATTCTTTTGAAAAACCTAAAGATCAGGTAGGTTCAAACCCAACAGCCCACTCCTCATCTTCCCGACATCTATCATGATGGAGAGTCAGGAGGCCCTCCATCTAGTGGTCAGCTCAACCTGACAATTTTGATGGGACTGTCCATTAGTCTAATATGTCCACATTGAGTAAACATCAGTAAATGGTCCTGTTGTGCTGGCCGCTGTACCATGGTGCAAGGAAAGTCTTTTAACATCTAGGCTGTGGTCCACTTACTCGGCATCTGGGTATTCCTCAGCCACTTTGTACAGTTCGCTCTCACAGTCAAAGGTCATCTTGGATATTCCATGTTTGGCTGCGTATTGAATGAAACATGATTGCTTGCAAGTGTTTGCATAGACTATATCATCTGCTGGCACTCCTAAACTCAGCACCAGGTCCATCTCTACCTAAAGACAAAGTAAAATGAGTGTGTAACTAAAGATGCCTCAATTTAGTTTTTTTATTCCCAGCTTCCGAGAGTCAACATTTTTACTTTTAATGCAGCCATGAAAACTTGTTTTTTGCAGGGCAACTTTTTTTTACTGTGTAAGTTTGGTATTACCATAATTGTATATAGTTTACTTTTGGTTAACACCACTTTGTCACTATATTTGGAGAGCAATAGCATTATGCCAGTGCAAAGACACTTGAGAAAAGGGTTTTGAACCCTGAAATGTGTTGTGTCTTGGATTTAAAGAAAACCTTGTTCAAGATCTGGGCAAGTATGGATTCCTTTAGAAGAGTTCTGTTTGGTTTGGAACCAATCCTCTGTGAAACTTTCTCAGAAGAGAAGGATAGCTCAGTATCAGTCCTGGATCATTACCCCTTATAGAGCTGACCCCTGTCCTAAGCTCAGTGACATCACAACACATTTACAACAGCTGGCCTTAAAGGGGTCGTCCAAGAATTTGACAACACCTGTGTAGGCTGGGGAGAAGTTAAATAAAAAGCATACTCCTCTTTCCTTCATGCTCCATTGTCTGCCAGCAGTGTCATTTGAGTCTTCCGTCAGAAGTCCTGCGCCACACATGACCACTGATGCCAGTCAGTGACCTCAGCACAGAGAGATGACATGTGTGCTCAGCGGTCATATGGGGTGCAGGACTTCCAGTGACTAAGTGTCAATGTAGCGTCGGGGACAGGCAACTTTTATTTTTTTCTTCACATCTCCTGAGGGGTTTGTGCAATTCTGGATAACCCCTTTAACTTGTTGTATAGGTCTAATGTAATAGACCTAGATGTTCTGCAACTTTCGCCACTGACCAAAAAAAAAATTCTCAAAATTGGTCCTCACATCCCCTTGTGCAGCCAAATCTTCTAATATGCAGTTTCCTTCCAATACCATGATTTCCCTATACGTAGAGATGGGACCATGATCACAGAGCGCCAATGGACCCATGCCACCCAACAGTCTATGAAGGAGTTTCATGTATGTAAACAGCCTGGTTCTAGGGACCATGATTTAGATTACCTTGCTGGCACAGTCAAATCCAGTACCGAGGATTGCAAGTAGCTGAAGAACCTCTTTACTGTTGTTGCACTTCACAGGGTAGAAAGGTTTGACCCGGGGGCAATTCCTTGAGGAAGCGATAGTATTTGTCCACCACATCACCAAGGTCAGCAACATAGAAGGCGTTCTGGTCATCCTGTTGAAATACCAAATTAGTCATTACTATGGAAGACAAAGACATTGCATTGTATGATTGTTATCTACATGAGGACAATCTTGTGCATGGTCCATGTTTTGGGCCTAGTGTAGAGAGTAGGTATTCTGCAAGCTGGAGAGATTAACTAGCAATATATGGGGTGTGCTTGATATTTGGTGATCGGTGGTGTCCTAGACATCAGACCCCCACCTCTAATGAAGGGCAGAAAGGAGAAAAAAAACAAACAAAAACACACACACGCTACTAACCTGTCCTAGGACCCACTGCAGCAGCCTCCAGGTCCTCAGTTCTGTCCTCCATCCTCATGTCATTCAGCCCTACCATGTCAATTTGGTTCAACTGCACCACTGCCTCATGAGTCATGCACTTATCACGTCCCTTCTGAATACGGCTCAGGATGAGAGATGACCCCTCTCCAACTGGAACCCCCCACGAGGATCAACTACCACCACCATCAGGTACCATGCAGGCCCCCCTTGTCAGTGTCTGGGCTGGGAGCTGGGCTGGAGAAGTGTACTCGGCCTACACTGTGACATCACCACCGTCACTACTCCCATCCTTCAGTTCCCTCCATTGGCTTGCGGCATCATTACATCAGTGCCATGATGTTTTTGTGCCAGGAAGACAAGCCACCATTTTGCTGGACTCATATGGATTGAACATTACAAATTTCACATAAACTTTGCATTCTGACGTATCGGAAATATTCGATTTGTTCATTGATGAGCTATCTCAAGGACAGGTTGTCAATTTTGTCAACTTTCAGAAAACCCTTTAAACAAAAATAGACATTACTTAGGAATTTGGAGTATACACATGTGTAACTTACCAGTCCAAAGCAATCATTTGCCTTTTTCTTGAGGAAGTCCAGGGCAGACATTCCCTCTTCTAGAACAATCACATTACTGAGTGGATCGGTGGTCAAATTCCAAGTAGCATCACCTTCAGCCTTTTCCACTACTACAAGTAGATCTTCACCTGTTTCACAAAAAGTAAAGATCTAGAAGTTATTGCTACACATTGCAGAAAAGTTGCATTTTACTATACATTAGCTGCGGAATTGTGAGCTTTTTCTCCTATATATTTAATAGAATGAAATGTTTTTTGCTGCTTTTTTCAACTGTGTTGCCATGTGCGGTGGGATGGGGACATGTCTATAACTGTTCATAGAGGTGTCAGCTATTTTTTGAAGAAGGACAATGGGGACAGAATTATGGAATGAGGACATTGCCTGGAATACAGGGCACCAGGTAAATATACTTACCATACTTAAAGGGTTTTTCCCCACAAACCAACATCTTTTCATTTGTAGACAATTAAAAAGGAAAAAATTCCTTTCAAAAATTCTCTGACCATCTTAGTTGTGACAGTGTTGGCAATGGATACCACCATATCAGAAACCCAGCCATGATGTCCTTATTGTGTCCGGGTTATCTTCATATACATATAGTGTCCTCTTGATAACCAGCCATGATGTCCTTATTGTGGTCGGGTTATCTTCTCATACATGTAGTGTCCTCTCCTGATAACCAGCCATGATGTCCTTATTGTGGTCAGGTTATCTTCTCATACATGTAGTGTCCTCCTGATAACCAGCCCTGATGTCCTTATTGTGGTCGGGTTATCTTCTCATACATGTAGTGTCCTCCTGATAACCAGCCATGATGTCCTTATTGTGGTCGGGTTATCTTCTCATACATGTAGTGTCCTCCTGATAACCAGCCATGATATCCTTTTTGTGTCCGTGTTATCTTCTCATACATGTAGTGTCCTCCTGATAACCAGCCATGATGTCCTTATTGTGGTCGGGTTATCTTCTCATACATGTAGTGTCCTCCTGATAACCAGCCATGATGTCCTTATTGTGGTCAGGTTATCTTCTCATACATGTAGTGTCCCTCCTGATAACCAGCTATGATGTCTTTATTGTGGTCGGGTTATCTTCTCATACATGTAGTGTCCCTGCCTGATAACCTGTCCACAGTAAGGACATCATGGCTGGGTTTCTGACAAGTCCAGACTATAAAAAGTTCCTGCTTTCATGGTAATAGCCATTGGCAACTGATCAAGAGACTTACCACCAAGATGATCAGAGAAAATCTTTAAGACTTAATCCTCAAATAATTTAACTTTTAAATGCTTTACAAACCCTTCAGTAGATGCTTAAAATATAATTTGAGGGTAGACAGTCACTTTAAAGCAGAGGTCCCCAATGGCCGGGCCATAGACCAGTACTGAGCTGTGGATCACTTGGTACTGGGCCGAACTGGTCATTGGGGACCTCTGTGGGCTACTAGGTGTCAGCTGATGCTCCTAAGCTACATATAATTCGTAGCATAGGAGCATCAGCAGTAAGTGTCCACAGGACCATTTTTGAGAGTGATCTACTAGTGTAGCCTACACCACCAGATCACTTTCCACTTCCCTGATTACTGATGCAGCTCTTGGCATCTCTTCTGACACACAGGATGTGTGCATCTTCTATTCTGCGCCCAGAACCTTCACTATGGTACCACTGGGAGCGGGGAGTAGAATAAAAGGAGCACATATCCTGTGTACAAGAACAGGTCCCAGGAGCAGCATTAGCAAGCAGGTAAGTATAATGTAAGTATAATTATAGTAACAGTATGCGGGGCACTACTAGTGCACTATTACAATTATAGTGCCCCCCCCATGTCTCGGATGCCTAGGGCCTACCAGTGGAATTGTTTCTAGGGGCCCACCACCAGGACCCCTGCAGATCAGCTGTACCGAGACAAGGCGGCTAAAGGAAATAACATGTTGGGAGCCCTTCTGCTCACCTGCCATACGATGTGCACCACTGCACTACCTAAACTACAACTAAACTAAGCTACACTCTGTATGGCAAGTGAACAGCGTGGCTCCTAGAATTGTTACCATTACCTGTAGCCGCATTGTCCTGGAATAGCTGATCTGCAGAGGTCCTGGCTGTTGTACCCCCGCAGATGTAATATAGATGGCCTATCCTAAGGACAACCAATATTAGAAAGATGGATAAATCCTTTAAAGAGGCTGTCCAGGAATTGGAGCAACCCATGTGGCGAGCAGGAAATGTTAAATTAAAAGATAAATAAAAAAAAAAAGCATACTCTGTTGTCCGCAGCTAGTGTCCATTCAGTCTCGTGTCGGCACCTTCTTGCTGGGAGTCCTGCACCTCATGTGACCGTTAAGACCAATTAGGTGCAGGATTTCTAGAAATGAGGCGCCGCCATGAGACCGAACAGACACAGGCAGGGAACAACAGGGTGCTGGGGACAGGTGAGTATGCTTTTTTTTTTTATTTTTACACTTCCCTGGCCTCCACAGTGGTCTCTCCAATTTATCCTGAGGATAAATCATAAAAAATTCTGCCTGGACAACCCCCATAATATACCCCCCCCTAATGCCTCACACTTTAAAGTTTGTATATTTCTTGTTGTACATGTATAGGATATTTTTTGTTATTGATCACTCTGTAGTTCTGTATACTATTCTGTTATTGATCACCCTGTATTTCTGTATCCTATTTAGTTACTGATCATTCTGTATTTTTGTATACTGTTCTGTTATTGATCACCCTGTATTTCTGTATAATATTCTGTTACTGATCACTCTGTATTTCTGTATACTATTCTGTTACTGATCGCTCTGTATTTCTGTATACTATTCTATTATTGATCACCCTGTATTTCTGTATCCTATTTAGTTACTGATCAATCTGTATTTCTGTATACTATTCTGTTATTGATCTCTCTGTATTTCTGTATACTATTCTGTTATTGATCTCTATGTATTTCTGACTACTGTTCTGTTACTGATCGCTCTTTATTTCTGTATACTGTTCTGTTACTGATTGCTCTGTATTTCTGTATACTATTCAGTTATTGATCACTCTGTATTTTTGTATACTATTCTGTTACTGATCGCTCTGTATTTCTGTATACTGTTCTGTTACTGATTGCTCTGTATTTCTGTATCCTATTCAGTTATTGATCACTCTGTATTTTTGTATACTATTCTGTTACTGATCGCTCTGTATTTCTGTATACTATTCTATTATTGATCACCCTGTGTTTCTGTATCCTATTTAGTTACTGATCAATCTGTATTTCTGTATACTATTCTGTTATTGATCACTCTGTATTTCTGTATACTATTCAGTTATTGATCAATCTGTATTTCTGTATACTATTCTGTTATTGATCTCTCTGTATTTCTGTATACTGTTCTGTTACTGATCGCTCTTTATTTCTGTATACTGTTCTGTTACTGATTGCTCTGTATGTCTGTATACTATTCAGTTATTGATCACTCTGTATTTTTGTATACTATTCTGTTACTGATCGCTCTGTATTTCTGTATACTGTTCTGTTGCTGATCGCTCTGTATTTCTGTATACTATTCTGTTATTGACCACCCTGTATTTCTGTATACTAGTCTATTATTGATCACTATTTCTGTATACTGAGACTGAGCAGGGACCATGAAATAGATGCCCTTCATCTCTGGAAGTCATCAAACGATGGGTATATATCAGTGCATGATATACGAGGGGGTCACTCATCCAGTGAACTATTGCATAATTAGTAACCACAGCTAAGTATTTTCTCTTTTCATTTATCAAACACGTATAATTTTATTATATTCTGGTGTGATTTTTGTCATTCTTTGACCATCTTTGAGTAAACCTGTTAAAAGCAAAAATCTGTTTGCCTACATCGTATCTCTTAAATGGGTGGATGGATTTAAAAACCCCCATCCTCCTTCCCCAGTTGCTCAGGGGCACAACAGAAATCGAATAATGTATGACATTTAACATTTTCAACTTGGTGACCGATCCACTTTAACTTTTCATTTTCTTTGGAGATTCGTCCCACCTATGTAGTCCCTGAGATCACCATTCAATAACGATAGCGCCAAAGGAGTATTTTGACTTCTTAAAACATTAGGGAAAGTAGTACTCTAAATATGCTTAACACGAGAGGTCTACATGTCCTACTTGCACATACCCACCCGGCATGTCCTGTATTTGAAGCATCTTTCAACAATTTTCTGTGTAGCTTGTGGAGATCTGGGGGTAAATACACTTGGAAAAAAAAATTATAATTTGAGTGTATATTCAATACATTTATTACATTTGATATAAACTACACATTTTATATTATACACCATAAGTCACCATAAGCACTGGTAGGAGGGGGAGTGCTTCCTCTACAGCGGTTTTCCCGCATTTCTACAAGCTATACAAACCGCTGACATAGCGGATTACTGTAACTTTCTCCTTATATTTTTAATTGGGATCTCAGGAGCACTGAGAGTCTGATGAAGATCAATCTTGACTGAAAAACGTTTAACAATTACTCTACATTGTATATTACATCAACTGTTTACAACGTCTGTGATACTCTGTAACAACGTTGTTGGATTTACCCAACTATTACAACTACTTTAAGACGGGTTGGGACCCTACTTCGACACGGCTAGTAGTAATCCCGCCTCACCCTACTGACATAGCTTACAGTGGAAGTATCATTTTATCCCAGACAACCCCTAATGTTACAAAAACACATGTGAATTAAATAAAACTACCAAACTGATCCAGAAGTTATGCCAATTGGGAAAAATTCCTCCCCAAAACCAAATATAGTGATCAAACTAAATCCCTGGATTAACATCCTAGCCAAAAAAATTCGAGTTCCAATAACTTGTGATATTTTTACTTTCTAGAAAGGTATCCAGTCCCCTCTTGAAATCTTACAAGTCATCAGCCATTACAACGAAATCCAAAAATATCTGCCCCAATCAGGATTAGCTCACAAACCAAACTAAGGTTAGGTTCACCTCTGTGTCAGAATCTCCTTAGAAGACTCCGTCACAGATTCCGATTTAAAAAAAAACAAAAAAAAAAAACAAAAAACAAAAAACAGAACAGCTGTTACACGACTGCATTAAATTCAGCATATGTGAACGAGGCTATTCACATTAACCCCTTCCCGACATCCGCCTTACTATTGCGGTGCATGTTGGGCATTTAAATATTAAAGTATTATTAAGTTTATATTACGTTAATATTAAGTATTATACAGCAAAGACCCAGCGCTAATGCCTGTGATCATTAAGGCCCCTGGCCCATTTTCCCTGCACCATTTTCCTTAGGGGGTCTAATAAATACAATATAAAAAAATATAAAAAAAAAAAAGAAAAGTAATCACCCCCACTTTCCCTAGAATAGATATAAAAGTAAAAAATACTGTAAAACACATACACATTAGGTATTCCTGTGTCCGAAAACGCCCGCTCTACTAACTTATAAAAATAGATTTCCTTTATGGTGAACGCCATAGTGGAGAAAAAAGAAAATCAAAAGTGCCGAACTACGGCTTTTTTTTTTGCTGTTTCACCTCTGAAAAATTTTTTAAAAAAGGGATCAAAGCAATAGACATTCCCTAAAATGGTATAACTAAAAAGTACACCTGGACCCGCAAAAAAAGACACCCTATGTATCCCTGTACACAGAAGTATACGAAGTTACAGGTGTCAGAATATGGTGACTTTAAGAAACTTTTTTTTTTTTCTGCAAAGTTTTGGATTTTTGTTAAGGGGTTAAAATGTAAATAAAACCATAGACATTTGGTATCTCTAAAATTGTACCAAAACATAGAATACAGGTGACATGTCATTTTGGCTGCAAAGTGAACGCCATAAAAACAAAGCCCATAAGAAAGTCGCACAAATGCTGTTTTTCTCAAATTCCACCCCATTCTGATTTTTTTTCCAGCTTCCCAGTGCATTGTACAGAATAATAAATGGCACCATTATGAAGAACAATTTGTCCTGCTAACATTAAGTCTTCATATGGCTCTATGCATGGAAAAATTTTAAAGTTATGGGGTTTGGAAGGCGGAGAGTAAAAAAAAAAAAAATGTCCTTAGCGAGAAGGGGATTAAAAAAAGGTTTGCTTTTTTAAAATCCCAAAACATTGATACATATAAAAGACGCAGGAAATTTTTCCCAGACAGGGCTCTGTCATTTGTAGCCAACCTATCAGTAACCCACCTATGGTCACAAGAGGGGGGGGGGGAAGAAGGTGATCCCACTCTCCTCTCTTCTAAGACATACAGATCACTTCATAAGAATGGTACAAAAACAGCAGGTGTAGTAGCTGACAGCCGGGAGAAAGCTAAGGTGGGTGTTCAGAGCTGCATCAACATCTAAAATCCATAAAAACATACAACAAACAAGTCAGAGGGATATATCCTTATATACGAAACCTAAGCATATCCTCCTGCTGACTGATCACATGGCAGTAAGTGCAAACATTAAGCTCAACAACTCTGGATGCAAAGCTTGAGAAAATATTTGACTCAGTGAGCAAACTTACCAACTCATCTACACAACTATGCAGCGACATTTATCACTTGACTTAAAATCACACTAAAGTGGCGCTACAAAAAAAAAAGCTATTTATTTCTATGGTGTCATATACGACATGCTGAGATGCGACAGTCAGATAAAAATCCAACTTTGACTTTACAGTGGCTTGCAAAAGTATTCATACCCCTTGAACTTTTTCACATTTTGTCACCTTACAACCACAAACTTAAATGTATTTTATTGAGATTTTAAATAATAGACCAATGCAAAGTAGCAGATAATGTTAAAGTGGAAGGAAAATGATACATGGTTTTCAAAATTTTGATCAAATAAAAATCTGAAAAGTGTGATGTGCAAAAGTATTCACCCCCTGTGAAGGCTCTCACTTTGCCAAGTCGCTTGGCACACCTGCGATCAACCTTCTTACTTTCCACTCACACGCCGTGAGTGGACCGGGTTCATAGGATAATATGAAACAAGCTTTATAAATTTTATATATTTATTAACCCAAGTGGGTCGGTACTAGCCACTAACATATACAGAAATATACATCAATGAACGGTCAAGAAAATACAGGTAAATCACACTACGGTACAGAAAATTAAATAGGAATAAAAGAAAAGTATTTCCCAGACCGAGTTTGTAGTCTGATTCTCTGGGCCTCCATGTGTTGGGCCTCAGGGCTCTTCCTTAAGCAAGTTACAGAGCAGCTAACCCCTAGCTGTCTCCTGACTGAGAGACCAAGCCTTGCCCTTCCTCCCACTATGTCCAGCCACACCTCCCCTCCAGGTAGCCCTCCTCCTCTCAACCCCCTGCAGGACCTGAGGAAAGAGGGATATTTTCCTATTTCCAGGAAAGATGTGTGTCTGGGGTTGAATACAGGGTCACTAGCCCTCTCTCCCCCCTTGTATATTTGCTGTACAGGGGTAATAAACTGGTAATAAACACCTTTAAATAAGTGATAACCGCTAAGAATTATTGAATTATTATTGACAATTCTGTTTTTAAAAATGGCCTGCAACTTCATACTGGTAACAAAATGGCGAATATGGTCGTTATGTCTTTCCCCACGTTAAAGGCGTTTATTACAGATACGTGCAGATATTATTGGATGATAATTCAGTATTCTTTGGCACAATAGTACTGACTAATGTTATGCTTTGGAAGAACAGTGAATAAGCCCCTTAAAATAAGCTCCTTTAAAAAGGCATTTATTACAGATAAGTGCAGATATTATTGGATGATAATTCAGTTTTCTTTGGCACAATAGTACTGACTAATGTTATGCTTTGGAAGAACAGTGAATAAGCCCCTTATAATAAGCTCCTTTAAAAAGGCGTTTTTTTACAGATATGTGCAGATATTATTGGATGATAATTCAGTTTTCTTTGGCACAATAGTACTGACTAATGTTATGCCTTGGAAGAACAGCGAATAAGCACCTTATAATAAATGCCTTTAAAAAGGCTTTTTTTAAAGATACGTGCAGATATTAGTGTATGATAATTTACTGTTTTTTTGCTGTACTGCACTGCAAAAGGCGACAACACAGTACAACATTATACTACTAGCAAATTCTTGCTGTAAATGACTCTGCAACCACCCCAAATTCTTCTCTCAATTCCTCCCTATCCTTTCCCTACAGTTCTAAGGCTCAGCCTCTTTCCCTGAACTTCTTTCTGTTTTCTAAGTCTTTCCCTAGCTCCTATCGACGTCTGTCCCTACAGTAAGAGATGTGGAATGACTGTACCTAAAATGGCCGAGGTTTTGTATAGGGCGGTGACATCACTGGTCCGGCTGGCTGCTGATTAGCTGCACGCTTGGCATTGTGGGTGATCCCGCGCTTCCAGAGTCCCTTGCCCCTTGTCCTAACATGTGCGGTGGCCATTTTATAAAAAATGCTATTCGATGCATCGAAGCATGAGGAAATCCAGAATCGTGGCGAATCGAAGATTTCCTGAAATTTGGATCGAATTCCACTTCTGCAGCTTCAATTCACTCATCTCTACTTACAACCACAAACTTAAATGAGATTTTAAGTGATAACCAACACAAAGCAGCAGATAACTGTGAAGTGGAAGGAAAATGATACATGGTTTTCAAAATTTTAATCAAAAATCTGAAAAGTGTGACATGTAAAAGTATTCAGCCCCCTGTACTCTGATACCCCTAAATAAAATCCAGTGCAAGCAACTGCCTTCAGAAGTCACTTAATGAGTTAATAGAGTCCAGCTGTGTGTAATTTAGTCCCAGTATAAATACACCTGTTCTGTGAAGGCCTGAGTGGTTTGTTAGAGAACACTAGTGAACAAACAACGTCATGAAGACCAAGGAACTCACCAGACAGGCCAGAGATAAAGTTGTGGAGAAGTTTAAAATAGGGTTAGGTTATAAAAACATATCCCAAACTTTGAGCATCCCTAGGAGCATTGTTCAATCCATCATCCAAAAATGGAAAAAGTATTCTACAACTGCAAACCTACCAAGACATGACCGTCCACCTAAACTGATAGATCGAGCAAGGAGAACACTGGTCAGAGAAGCAGCCAAGAGGCCCATGGTCACTCTGGAGGAGCTGCAGAAATCCACAGCTCAGGCACAGGGAGAATCTGTCCACAGGACTACTATAAGTCATACACTCTACAAATCTGGCCTTTATGGAAGAGTGGCAAGAAGAAAGCCATTGTTGAAAGAAAGACATAAGAATTGCCATTTGCAGTTTGCCACAAGCCATATAAGGGACAAAGCAAAGATGTGGAAGAAGGTGCTCTGGTCAGATGAGTCCAAAGTTGAACTTTTTGGCCTAAATGCAAAGGGCTATGTGTGGCAGAAAAGTAACCCTGCTCATCCCCCTGAACACACCGTCCCCACTGTGACACATGGCGGGGGCAGCATCATGCTGGGGGAGGCTTTTCTTCAGTAGGGACAAGGAAGCTGCTGAGTTGATGGGAAGATGGATGGAGCTAAATACAGGGCAATCCTGGAAGAAAACCTGTTGGAGGCTGCAAAAGACTGGGAAGGAGATTCACCTTCCAGTAAGACAATGATCCTAAACCTACAACCAGAGCTACAGTGAAATGGTTTAGATCAAAGAATATTCCTGTGTTAGAATGGCCCAATCACAGTCCAGACCTAAATCCCATTGAGCATCTGTGGCAAGACATGAAAATTGCTGTTCACAGACGCTCCATCCAATCTGGCTGAGCTTGAGCTATTTTGCAAAGAAGAATGGGCAAAAATCTCAGTCTCTAGACGTGCAAAGAGACAGAGCCCAAAAGACTTGCAGCTGTATCTGCAGCAAAAGGTGACTGTACAAAGTATTAATATAGGGGGGCTGAAGACTTTTGCAAATTTTGAAAACCATGTATCATTTTCCTTCCACTTCACAATTATCTGCTACTATGTGGTGGTTATCACTGAAAATCTCAATAAAATACATTTAAGTCTGTGGTTGTAAGATGACAACATGTGAAAAAGTTCAAGGGGTATGAATACTTTTGCAAGCCACTGTATGTCACATATGAATGTTGCATGCGACACCGCTCCAAAAAACAGCTATTGTGTCGCATGGGACAGCGAGTTGCACGTGACTACAATTGTTGTATTTACCATCTTTGTTGCAATTTTGCTTTCCAGATTATTATTATTTAAAGGAGTCTGTCAGCAGGAATATCATTATCAAAATAATAACAGTACCTTGTAGGACGGCTTCTACACTTTCCAAAGATGCCATTCTTACTCTTCATTTTCTTATGCAAATTAGCTGAAAAGGGCTTTTATTCTTATGCAAAGTGTCAGAGTGTATTAATAATTCAGATGTATCTGGCGCCAGTGGGGAAATACAAAAATCCTAGTGAAGGAAACTCCAGACTTAATAAATCCCCCCAGTACATGCAAAAAAAAAAAAAAAGGGAATGTGTGAATATGACTAGACTAGTGGATACTAACCTGTCCTGCACAGGCAGGCATCTACTTAAGGTTGAACATACTTGCCAACTCTCCTAGAAGCATCCGGCGTCTCACAAGGGGTGACCTCCCAGCAGGGCTGGTTTTAAACAAAGTTCGGCCAAGGGCAAAATTAAAAGTGGGGCCCCAAATGCTGATACACCAACAACGCCATCATATTCAGTGAATTAAAAAGCCAGTACAGCACTTCCAGTGGCAACCCCTTTAATAATGTCTCCTTTCTGCGCCCAAAACAGTAAAAAACCCCATTTTCCCACACACAATCCAAATGACCACCTAATAGATTTTTGCACTCAGTCATCAGTTATTATAGCGCCTCCTTATACATAATAGTCCCTGCTTATAAATATTATTACACTTTTATCAGTAATAGCTCCCCTATAAATAGTGCCCCATATCAGTAATAGGTGCACCGTATCTGTAAGTCACCCCTTAAAAATAATACTGCTCCCTTATAGTTACCCCTTATTAATAATAGCCCTCTCAAATAGTCCCCATTGTCACTAATAGCCTCTTTATAAACAATAGCCCATTTACTTATACCCCCTTATAAATACTTCCCCTCTTATAAAAGCTGCATATTATAAATATATATATATATATATATATATATATATATAATTCCTCTCTTATAAATAATAACCCACCTTATAAATAATAGTTCACCCTAATAATAGCCCATCAGGGCTATTATAAATTTCCCTTTATAATGGCCCCATTATATATAATAACCCCCCCTTATATTTAACATGCGCACATGGAGCCGGTATCATTATCATTCTCGTGTCTTATCTTCCCTCTCATACGTGGAAACTGGCAGTAACTACGATGGACATGCGCAGTCTACTACACGTGGACGCTGACATACTATCAAGCGATAATAAACATCATTTTAGCTAAATATGAGTTTATTTGTACCCTTCACCATACATAGATCATGATTTGGATTGTCATTATATATGTAGTACCTGTTACACCAGCTTTTAATGATTATACTGTGATTTTAATGTTTTTATCCCAGGACAGTGTGTCCTATCTTGTCTTTTACTATTTAAGACTGACGTGTTTGTATCATGTACTTTGCCAATATTCACTTGATAAAGGAGCACTCTAGAGCTCCGAAATGCGTTGTTATCTGGTTTTGAATAAAGGATCTTTCTGAAGACGTCCTGGTAAGAGCAGATTCTTTTGCCTTTCCATGGGATCTGGTGGTGATTTTTGGCCCTGATCAGTGACAAATCTGTATTACACTCCAGTAGCGGTGATCCAGCAAATACCATTTATTATCGGATGTCAAAATTTTCCTATATGCACTTCAGGGTGTTGTGACTTGATCACAACCCTTTAAGATGAGCAGCTTATTGTCATCTTTATTGCACCGAAAGCCTATCTGGCAATATTACACGTTGCTTTTCTTCTTTTTGATAGTTCAGTATTGAAGCAGTCTGCCTGAGATACATCACTGAGCCCCTGGCTCACGTGCAGCAATTGGAAAAAGCCAGGGACATACAACCAGCTTCAGTGCTCAGCTTAAAGGGGTTGTCCAGGAATTGGACAAACTCTGGAGAGGCCCAGTGCTGACATGTTTGTATCATGTACTATGACAACCAATATTCACTTGATAAAGGAGCACACTACAGCTTTGAAACGTGTTGTAATCTGGTTTTGAATAAAGGATCTTTCTGAAGATGTCCTGGTAAGTACAGATTCTTTTGCCTTTCCATAGGATCTGGTGGTGATTTTTTGGTCCTGATCAGTGACAAGTATATTTCTATACTGAGTGATGCTCACCCACAATGGTAGTCAAGCCTAATTGTCTAATTTTGGAGGGGGTTGCCATTTCATTTTTTGCCTCAGGCAGCAGAAAAGTTAGAATCTGCCCTGAGCAGTCCAACATTCAGAGTCATGTCCTAGGCCACCCTGGTATGTCCTAATCCAATCATCTGCATCACCATTTAGTGCAATGTAATGTCACATCTTGTCTGTTGCTCCCTGAAGCCTCAGTAGAGTTTTTTTTTTTTTTTTTTTAAATTCATATATAATGTGGGGGTGCCCAAAAGGGGACATATAATAAAGTTTGAGGGTTACTGGAGCAGATTAATGTTTAGAGGACAGAATTAGGTGTGATGCCATTGCAAGGGCATTATACTATGTGAGGGCCACTAAGGTTATAGCGGGTGCGGGTCAGGTATCTCCAATTGGTGATGGGCATGCCTCCACTTAAGAAGCCTTTGCCACCAATGTGTAAAGATGGCCTTGTGAGTAATGCCAGGTACTCTATATTTTGTATCACAACAGTCAACTATAACAATTTAACTTTTATTGAAAAAGGGTTTTTAAAATTAGGATTCATGTCACAGGGTATAATACATTGTATGTATACATAAAGGCTTCAAGTGAAAGGAGTGCGTCTACAAGGAATGTAATATGTAAAAAAATTAAAAAGCCACCCTCATATACATTATAACTAGGAAGCCCTGGAAACACGAAGAACAAACACTTGTACAAATGAAATTCAAGTTACACTAAAAGCAGGATTTGCACAGAAATCCCATTAAATTTTAGAGTAGAACTCCCATAAATTTTTATTTTATGGCCCGTTAGAAAGGCAGATGTAAATTGTAGTAGAGGTAATCTTAAAATATGGCTGTATTGGTGAGTTATATGCTCTCTTCTAGTGCTTAGTTGGTAGAGATTGCTGCCACTTGACACAGCTGACAGTGCCTTGAGTGGACAGGAAGTCAGAATCCCATAGAAGCCATCATAGGAGTAGCAGATTTCCTGTTCACACAAAATGCTGTATTAGTTGGAGTCTGATTTTTTTTTTTTTTGTCACATGACACAGCAGAGGACCAAGCATATAACTCAAATACAGCCACCACAAGAGGGAGGAGGGTCTGTCCTTTGTGCAGTGTATGCGAATACCCAGGAAAGATTTTGGGTTCACCAGTTTGTGCCCATTTTGATGTTACTAATCAAGTAACAATAGTAAGTTCTTGCTGGAAAATAATTATTGTTTGGCCAAAGTTTACATTTCCTGGATTCTCTTAAATTGATCATTACTCATTGTAAAGTAGACGGTTGGTGGACGGAATCCATTAAATGTGGATTGCTTTGATATACTGTAGGCTCCCATGTTCAGGAACATTATCCATTCACCTATGTCCAGTTCTGGAAGTCTGACCTCTTCCAAAATAAGGTCTTGATCTGTGCAGCAGTGTCCCCAAAGCTTACTGGAAAATTTTTTTTTGTGAAATGTGGTAGTTCTATTAGGTAAAAAAAAAAAAAAAAAAAAAAAAAAATAGTAAATATGTAGTATAACCAGGGCATACAATTATAAATTTACCAGCTGATATGAATACTTTGTGCTTTATTAAAATTTTTATTGCATGTGTTTTGGGCTAAAATACAGAAATTTGATAAAAAATTAAGTGTAACACCTTTCCCAAAGACTATGTGTTCCAATACATAGCTAGCTGCAGGATGCCATCACTGAAATCTATGAGCTGTCCTATTTGTGTTCCTGTGAGCTCCAGAACACTGATCTTAACTGATTTATAATCAATTAATACATACATGATACAGAATGTATGTATTACAATACATAGCAGGCTGCAGAGTGTCACCATCAGTTGGATGGTCTGATGGCTCAGTCTCCACTGCACCTGGGATCTACTGAATGCTGATTTATAATCAAAGGATTCAATCAGTTAAGATCAGTGTTCATGATCTCACAGAAGCACAAATAGGACAGCTCAGATTTCAGTGAATGGCATCTTGCAGCCAACTATGTATTGGAACACAGTTCACGGGAGTGAAAAAAAAAATAAAAAATAATATATATATTATATATACAGTACAGACCAAAAGTTTGGACACACCTTCTCATTCCAAGAGTTTTCTGTATTTTCATGACTATAAAAATTGTAGATTCACACTGAAGGCATCAAAACTATGAATTAACACATGTGGAATTATATACTTAACAAAAAATTGTGAAACAACTGAAAATATGTCTTATATTCTAGGTTCTTCAAAGTAGCCACCTTTTGCTTTGATTACTGCTTTGCACACTCTTGGCATTTTCTTGATGAGCTTCAAGAGGTAGTCACCTGAAATGGTCTTCCAACAGTCTTGAAGGAGTTCCCAGAGATGCTTAGCACTTGTTGGCCCTTTTGCCTTCACTCTGCGGTCCAGCTCACCCCAAACCATCTCGATTGGGTTCAGGTCTGGTGACTGTGGAGGCCAGGTCATCTGGCGTAGCACCCCACTACTCTCCTTCTTGGTCAAATAGCCCTTACACAGTCTGGAGGTGTGTTTGGGGTCATTGTCCTGTTGAAAAATAAATGATGGTCCAACTAAACGCAAACCGGATGGAATAGCATGCCGCTGCAAGATGCTGTGGTAACCATGCTGGTTCAGTATTCCTTCAATTTTGAATAAATCCCCAACAGTGTCACCAGCAAAGCACCATCACACCTCCTCCTCCATGCTTCACGGTGGGAACCAGGCATGTAGAGTCCATTCGTTCACCTTTTCTGCGTCGCACAAAGACACGGCGGTTGGAACCAAAGATCTCAAATTTGGACTCATCAGACCAAAGCACAGATTTCTACAGGTCTAATGTCCATTCCGTGTGTTCTTTAGCCCAAACAAGTCTCTTCTGCTTGTTGCCTGTCCTTAGCAGTGGTTTCCTAGCAGCTATTTTACCATGAAGGCCTGCTGCACACAGTCTCCTCTTAACAGTTGTTGTAGAGATGTGTCTGCTGCTAGAACTCTGTGTGGCATTGACCTGGTCTCTAATCTGAGCTGCTGTTAACCTGCGATTTCTGAGGCTGGTGACTCGGATGAACTTATCCTCCGCAGCAGAGGTGACTCTTGGTCTTCCTTTCCTGGGGCGGTCCTCATGTGAGCCAGTTTCTTTGTAGCGCTTGATGGTTTTGGCCACTGCACTTGGGGACACTTTCAAAGTTTTCCCAATTTTTCGGACTGACTGACCTTCATTTCTTAAAGTAATGATGGCCACTCGTTTTTCTTTACTTAGCTGCTTTTTTCTTGCCATAATACAAATTCTAACACTCCATTCAGTAGGACTATCAGCTGTGTATCCACCTGATTTCTGAACACCACAACTGATGGTCCCAACCCCATTTATAAGGCAAGAAATCCCACTTATTAAACCTGACAGGGCATACCTGTGAAGTGAAAACCATTTCAGGTGACTACCTCTTGAAGCTCATCAAGAGAATGCCAAGAGTGTGCAAAGCAGTAATCAAAGCAAAAGGTGGAAGAACCTAGAATATAAGACATATTTTCAGTTGTTTCACACTTTTTTGTTAAGTATATAATTCCACATGTGTCAATTCATAGTTTTGATGCCTTCAGTGTGAATCTACAATTTTTATAGTTATGAAAATACAGAAAACTCTTGGAATGAGAAGGTGTGTCCAATAATATATATATATATATATATATATATATATATATATATATATATATATATATATATATATATCTCAATCCCCAAGCCCATGCTTTGATTCCAGATATATCATTGTTAGATAGGAGTTATTTAGAAAGTATTTTACCGTCAATAGCTCCAGCTTTGCATATCTTGGTTCAAAAGGCCAAAATGTTCCAAATATTCCATCATTCAGATAATAGGAGAGTTTCCTGTCCTGTCTCCCATCTATGCCAGTAAATACAAAGGACAGTGATCAGAATGGATGTTCTTGTACTATGTAGGGTTTATGCTTCAATATACTACATTAGTCAGTCTTGAATGTCAAAATCCATCTATACCTCACAGTATCTTGATCTACTGACCTGTCACAAACTCCTCTTTTTTGCCAATAACATTAAGAGCTGCTGTAAAAGCCGAGGCTACAAAATATCTCCCAGGCTCTGAGATAATTTTCACTTCTTCAGTGTCGGGAAAATACCAATCCAAAGCTTCATTAATAGTAGCAGTAAACTAAAAAGAAAGGAGGATATCCAGGATTTAATGACAGACCTGAGAACATGTGTAAGGCTCAGACATCCAGTTATAAGCCAAGGGACTGCCTGACACCATTGGTGTCCATCATGTAAATCCCAAGTTACATGGAAAATTGTGGCAAGTGCACTCCAGCCACGTTTTGGTAACTGTAGGGGCTTGGGAGATTCATCCAGGCATATTAGTTGAACTCTTGTGGGCAAGGTCCTCAAAGTGCATTAAGTCTTAATATTCAGTGGGTGAAAAAAAAAAAAATATATATATATATTTAGTCCGCCACCAACTGTGCAAGTTCTCCCACTTAAAAAGATGAGGCCGGCCTGTAATTGTCATCATAGGTAGACCTCAACTATGAGAGACAAAAATGAGAAAACATATCTAGAAAAATCACATTGTCTGATTTTTAAAGAATTTATTTGCAAATTATGGTGGAAAATAAGTATTTGGTCACCTACAAACAAGCAAGATTTCTGGCTCTCACAGACTTGTAACTTCTTCTTTAAGAGGTTCCTCTGTCCTACACTTATTACCTGTAGTAATGGCTCCTGGTTGATATTGTTGTCAGTATAAAAGACACCTGTCCACAACCTCAAACAGCCACACTCCAAACTTCACTATGGTGAAGACCAAAGAGCTGTGGAAGGACCAGAAACAAAATTGTAGACCTGCACCAGGCTGGGAAGACAATCTGCAATAGGCAAGCAGCTTGGTGTGAAGAAATCACCTGTGGGAGCAATAATTAGAAAATGGAAGACATACAAGACCACTGATAATCTCCCTCCATCAGGGGCTCCATGCAAGATCTCACCCCGTGGGATCAAAATGATCACAAGAACGGTGAGAAAAATCCCAGAACCACACGGGGGGACCTAGTGACTGACCTGCAGAAAGCTGGGACTAACGTAACAAAGGCTACCGTCAGTAACACACTACGCCGCCAGGGACTCAGATCCTGCAGTGCCAGACGTGTCCCCCTGCTTAAGCCAGTACATATCCAGACCCGTCTGAAGTTTGCTAGAGAGCATTTGGATGTTCCAGAAGAGTATTGGGAGAATGTCATATGGTCAGATGAAACCAAAGTAGAACTGTTTGGTAGAAACACAACTCGTCGTGTTTGGAGGAGAGTGAATGCTGAGTTGTATCCAAAGAACACCATACCTACTGTGAAGCATGGGGGGGGGGGCAACATCATACTTTGGGGCTGTTTCTCTGCAAAGGGACCAGGACGACTGATCTGTGTACATGAAAGAATGAATGGGGCCATGTATCATGAGATTTTGAGTGCAAACCTCCTTCCATCAGCAAGGGCATTGAAGATGAAACGTGGCTGGGTCTTTCAGCATGACAATGATCCCAAGCACACCGCCAGGGCAATGAAGGAGCGGCTTCATAAGAAGCATTTCAAGGTCCTGGAGTGGCCTAGCCAGTCTCCAGATCTCAACCCCATAGAAAACCTTTGGAGGGAGTTGAAAGTCCGTGTTGCCCAGCAACAGCCCCAAAACATCCCTGCTCTAGAGGAGATCTGCATGGAGGAATGAGCCAACATACCAGCAACAGTGCTACAATTGCCAACAAAGGATATATAACAAAGTATTGAGATGAACTTTTGTTATTGACCAAATACTTATTTTCCACCATACTGTAATTTGCAAATAAATTCTTAAAAATTCAGACAATGTAATTTTCTAGATACAGTCCCTGACAGAAGTTCTGTCGCTTATCCATGTTGTGGAATCAAAAGCTTATAACCTGACTTTAAATTCATCCATTGGTTTTAGAAATGACTCATATGAAAGCTGAAACCCTCCCAAATGATTTTTTGGTTAAGAAAATAAATTGGCCTCACTGCTGAAATATTCATCATTTAATGAACACAAAGGTCAGATTTTGGCAAGACAAAAGTTTTGTGGCCTTGTCATATACTGCACCAATCCTAGTTTAAAGCCTCACCTGTGCTCACTAATTGATCGGTTAATTAGTGGGTGTGTATAAAAAGAACTCCAGCACCCCAGACCTTCACTTCAACTGCAACTTCACCTCTGACAACATGCCAAAAATCAACCCTGCGACCAAAGCCTTGATCATCAAGAGGCTGAAGACCAGACCCACTGCAGAGGTGGCTGGCACCTTTAATGTGTCTCTGCGTCAAGTACAAAGAATTAAAATAAGATTTGAACAGACTGGAGATGTTTTTGACAAGCCCAGGTCCAGCAGACCCCACAAGACAACTGCTCAGGAGGAACGTTTGTTGGTTAGAAAATCAAAAGCCACTGCAGCAGAGCTCCAACAGGCCTGGTCACCTCAAGTCCCTGTGTCAACTAGAACAGTTTGTAGGATTGTCTCGAAATGGCCTCCATGGTCGAATCAGTGCCCAGAAGCCTGCACTAAACAAAAGGCAATTAAAAAAACGTGTGGCATTTGCCAAGGCCCACAGCCTGCTAAACGGATGGACGCTGGAAAAGTGGCAGAAGGTGGATTTCTCAGATGAATCTTCAGTTTAATTACACCACAGCCGCCGCAAATACTGCAGGAGACCTACTGGAGCCCGTATGGATCCAAGATACACCCAGAAAACAGTTAAGTTTGGTGGTGGAAAGATCATGGTCTGGGGTTACATTCAGTATTATGGGGGTGTGCGAAACATTTGCAAGGTGGAAGGCAATATCAATAGCCTAAAATATCAAGAAGTATTAGTTTCCTCTTACATTCCCAATCATAAAAGGGGTCAAATTTTGCAGCTGGATGGTGCTCCATCTCATACATCCATCTCTCCATTAAAGTTCCTCAAGGCAAAGAAGATCAAGGTGCTCCAGGACTGGCCAGCCCAGTCACCAGACATGAACATCATGGAGCATGTTTGGGGTAGGATGAAAGAGGAAGCTTGGCAGACAAAACCAAAGAATCTTGATGAACTCTGGGAGGCATGGAAGACTGCATTCTGTGCTATTCCTGATGACTTCATCAATAAATTGTATGAATCATTGTTGAAACGCATGGATGTAGTCCTTCAAGCTCATGGAAGTCACACTAAATATTAAATATGGCTCTAATAGCACCACAACTTCATTCACCAATGTTATGAAACATATCTTTGTTTTTCAACAGAATTATTGGTTTGATTTTCACATTACTTTATGTGTGCGACAAAACTTTTGTCTTGCCAAAATCTGACCTTTCTGTGTTCATTAAATGAATATTGCAGCAGTTATGGCAATTTATTTTCTTAACCAAAAAGTCATTTGGGAGGGTTTCAGCTTTCATATGAGTCATTTCTAAAACCAATGGATGAATTTAAAGTCAGGTTATAAGCTTTTGATTCCACAACATGGATAAGCGACAGAACTTCTGTCAGGGACTGTATGTTTTCTCATTTTGTCTCTCATAGTTGAGGTCTACCTATGATGTCAATTACAGGCCTCATCTTTTTAAGTGGGAGAACTTGCACAATTGGTGGCCAACTAAACACTTTCTCCACTGTATATCTTTAGTCCAGGTGTATTACACCTGAGGGCAAGGTGTATAGACCTATTGTTAAAGTTAGAATCGCACTGGAATGCCTCCATATATTGTAAGTAGAGATGAGCGAATCGAAGCTGACAAAATGGAATTTGATCCGAATCTCAGGAAATCTTCGATTCGCATCGAATCCGGATTTCCTCACGCTTTGTGGTATTAAATTGCATTTTAAACTAAGGACACATCAGAATAGCCTTTAGAAAGGCTATTCTACTCCTGCCTTTGCATCAAACCCCCTGCGATGTCCTGGTCCTCCTTGCTCGTGTAGTAAAGTCATCAAAATGGCTGGACATGCACAGAGCTGCTTGGAATAGAATCAAGATGGCCACTGGACATGTGCAGAGACGCTTGTGGCAGCCATCTTGATTCCCATACAAGACCGTTTCTGCACATGTCCGGCGACCATCTTGACTATTCCAAGCGGCTCTGCGCATGCCCGGTGGACCAGGACATCGCAGGTGGCATGATGCAACGGCAAAGGTAGGAGTAGAATAGCCTTTCTAAAGGCTATTCTGACGTGTCCTTAGTGTAAAATGCATATCCCCAGGCTCTCTGCAGCCAGGTAAATAGCTGTTTTTAACGTGATTCACCACAAAGTAATTTGGATCGAAGCAAATTTTTTGGGGAAATTTGGCGAAGCTGCAGAATCGAATTTGAGACATTCGCTCATCTCTATTAGTAAGTGTAAGCTTTGTAAACATTCTCAGTAGGAAAAAAATGGAGTAAACCATTGCCAAAAACAGTGCCTTAACACCTCACCACCTCCAGCTCTTTGTAGCCTTCGAATGGTAAAGCTCCTCTGTACACATCCAGTTGGAGTTTCTCTAGCTCTCTACCATTCCTGAGCTGTCAAGGCTATTTAAGTTCTACTGTCTGGTGGGTGGTCTGGAGCAGGAGCAGACAGACCGGGACCACTCAGACAACAGGAAGCTTAACTATATTGGATGACAGCAAATTATTGTTCAGGAATGTGAGGGGCTAGAGAAGTTCTAACTGTTCCATCAGCAGTAGAAACTGTATAAGGTGAAGGTGGAGAAAAGTCCTCCAACTACCTGAGAACAATAGGATTTGGAGCTTGATACAGAACTGCCTGAGCCTCATCTACACCAACATTGGAGTCATGAGTCCCTACTAGGGATTGGTAAACTGATTTGATCTGAAGTTTCCAAACGTTTTGGGTTCACCTGAACATGAAACACTTATGCTTCAGAGGCCCATGAAGGACAGTATAAAACCCCTCAATTTGCCTCCTCTCTCAGGTGTCAGACTGTCCCTGGCATCCTCTTTTGGCTTCCAGCCAACATCACATGCTCTGGGGTCACCAGTTAGGCTGGAGGATGTTGGGGACCATTGGACATTTGTTATTTTTCCCCTCACCTGGACATCCATATATACAATGAGGTCTGATCAGACCCCAGACAATAGCACTGTTTCATACCAAACTTGCTTGGATAGAACTAACTGGAGAGCAGATTCCCCTGAAATTGTACGTGGTATGAGAATCCAATAAAAACTAATACCAAACGGATCAGATGCCAAACTGATATTCCAGTAATGCTAAGCTTACCTCTTCAAATGCTGGCTTGAAGTCGTCATCTCCAGGAAAACCTCCTCCAATATCTAAGAGACTCATCGCATGACCAAGTTTCCTTCCAAGGTCAAATACGCATCTGGCATCAGCAATGGCCTGCCTAAAAGCTTGGGGCCTCTTGGATAATGATCCAACATGAAAGCTGCAGCAGAAGTTGGATATAGAAGTTACATTGACATGGAATCTATTATAGATCAGCAAGACTTATTTTGCTTTTGTAGCTCTCTTCACTTCTGGCCTTTGGTAGAGAGGATTGTTGCTTACTCAGGGGTAGGCAATCTTCAGCATGCCAGCTGCTGTGGGACTACAATTCCCAGCATTCCTACTTACTCTGGTCTTGGAGGTATCTATAGAAGTAAATGGAACAGTTGACCAATCAGATTATCTGAGGGGGTCTCCAACTACAACTCCCCACCAGATATTGGTGACCTAACCTTAAACAGGTTGTCAGAAGTCTCAGAAATCCATCACCCCCACCGACCAGCTGATTGAACAATTCAGCCCTTTCTGATTTGTATGACATTTAAAATGGGATTCCTGATTTGATACATAGACTAATAATTTTACCTGACTCCAATTACTGATATATTCATGATATTTGCCAGCCTTAAGAGATCTTCGCAATTTTGTAAAGGGGCACCAAATTTCTTGCTGGGGGCGGTGAGTGATCCAGGGTCATTAGCAACAATTCGGAGGATCATCCTGCATTAAAGGTTGTAGGGGGAAAAAAAAAAAAAAAAAAAGTCAAGTCAAACCCATTAGAGTGTCTTGATCTCATATATACCCAGTGAATTATTTGTAAAGGTCCAAGTTGAACATTTAAATACGTTAGAGGAGTTTTCCCATGAAAGCAAGTCATCTCCCGCCACCAGGATAGGGGATAACTTGTAGATCAGTGGGGGTCTGACCATCACCTGTTTTGATGGTTGGGCAGTCCATGCAATGCTCCATTAACGGGAGTGCCAGAGATGGCTAAAGTACAGCACCGGCAACCTCCAGCACTCTCATTGAAGTTCAGAGGAGAGCGTTCTGCCCAGACACCAAACCAGGGTAAGTTTGTGATCAGTGAGGTCTGAGCAGTCATACCCCCCATTGATCTGCAAGTTATGCCCCATCCTTTGGCCATGACATATTATAGCTTATTATTGGAGCCCCCACACTGTATAATGCCCCCTTATGCCCTTCTCAGTATAATGCCATTTTAATGCCCCCACAAAGTAAAGTGTCCCCAACAGAGGTCTAGTGGACCCTCAGGAGACTCCCTCCTACAAGACACGGGTAGAAGTCAGGAGAAAGATTGATCTACTGACCGCTGTCCCTTTATAGTAGCAACAACAGGGGGTCAGGGGTTGTCCCTGTAACCTTCACAGCAGTACAGCCATGCTCATTTATAGGCAGTAGTGACAATTGCTGATCCCTGTATCCTGTACTTTAATACATCTGGTTAAAGTTGATAGCTCACAGTTAACTGCGAGGAGGCATGGGTAGATCGCTGTGGACTGGATTTGGACTGAGGTCCACCAGTTGACTTCCCTGATATATATGTATATAAATGTATATTAGATCCCTACTCCAATCTGGCAATCACGTCAAAATTCCCAACCAAAAATCTAGTAGTAACTTAGCATTGCAGCTCAGAGACCTGGATGACTGAGCACCTTTAGATAATTCCCCATTACAGCTTCCACCGACAGTTCCATAGTCTCTTACAGTAAAGAATCCCTTCTATGTGTGTCAAAACCTTCTTTCCTCTAAAACTAGAGGTCGCCCCCTTGTTACAGTTATAGTCCTGGGTATGACATCATTATAATCAGTATAGAGAGCCCTATTTTGTTTTAATAACTTACAGTTTATCATCTGCAAATATTGAAGTTTACTGTGTAAATCTACCAGGTCATGTATAAATATATTAGAGACAATAGCACCCAATGCTGCCCACCAACAATGACCCCTCCAATGCTGGCCCCTCTGTGGATCTCCACTAGTACCAGTGACCCCTCTGACCCCTGTAGAACCTCAGGAGTAGCCGTGACCAGGTCTAACTATGGATCGACTTAGACATTTTCTCCCATTCTGACCACTCATTTTATGTGCCAACCTTTTGTTGTACAGTATCAAATTCTTTTGGCACACACACGTTCAAACCTAAGAGCCCATTCCTCATCTTCCCAAATTCTATCATGAGATAGAGTCAGGAGGCCCTCCATCTAGTGGTCAGCACAACCTGCCAGTTTTGATGGGACTGTCCATTAGTCTATGTCCACATGGAGTAAACATAGGTAAATGGTCCTGTTGTGCTGGCCGCTGTACCATGGTACAAAGAAAGTCTTATAACATCTAGGCTGTGGTCCACTTACTCAGCATCTGGGAATTCCTCAACCACTTTGAACAGTTCGCTCTCACAGTCAAAGGTCATCTTGGATATGTCATGCCTGGCCGCATGATGAATGAAAGAAGGTTGCTTGCAAGTGTTTCCATAGACTATATCATCTGCTGGCACTCCTAAACTCAGCACCACGTCCATCTCTGTCTGAAGACAAATTAAGTAAAATGAATGACAACATCAGCCATAGCTGAAGATACATTTTTGTGGGTGGGACACTAGGTAGGAAAGATGGCACCCCATAGCAAGCTTTTGACTGGACCCTCCAGCCCCTACATTGTATACTGCCCTCTTTCACAATTAGTTCCCCCAGGGGCACTTTAGGCTGCTACCTACTGGATTTTTCGAGTGAAAATTGGCAGTTACCCACTAGACCAGAGGTTCCCAAGCTTTTTTTTCTTGTAGACCACTTTCAAAATTTTACTGGTTTCGGTGGACCCCCTGCTGCTACATTTCTACCATATTCCCAAAACTCGTCAAAAAGTGTGAAGATTAGATCTAACGTAGACCCCCGTTGAGTCTCCCGTGGACCCCTGGGGGTCCACCTGGACCACTTTGGGAATCACTGCACTAGACTATCCCCATTGCAGACCACGGCTGCCTTCACTTACCCCTCCAGGGGGTACCACATTATGTACTAACACTGGAAAGCATCAAGCTATGATGTGAGACTTCATATGCAGTGACCCCTGGAGACCTAAATGGAGGCAGCTGAGACTTTGTAGGGCAACTTTTTACTGTGCAAGTTTGGCATTACCATAATTGTATATAGTTTACTTTTGCTTGACACCACTTTGTCACCATATTTGGAGAGCAATAGCATCATGCCAGTGCAAAAACACTTTTTTGAACCTTGAAACGTGTTGAGTCTCAGAATCAAGATCAGGGCAAGTGTTGATTCCTTCTCTGTCTAAACAGAACCTTTGTTTGGATTTGGAACTCCCTCTGTGGAACTCTCTCAGAAGAGGAAGGATCAGTCCTGGATAACCTCTCAATAGATGTGACCCCTGCTGCCAATGGTTAAAGCCAGCTGTTGTAAGTGTGTGGTGATATGACTGAGCTTGGGAGAAAAGCCTTCAAGGGGTGGTCCAAGAATTTGACAACCCCTGTGTAGGCTGGGGAGTAAAATAAAAGCATATACTACCCTTTCCCTGATGCTCCATTGTCTGCCAGCAATGTCTGTTCAGTCTTGTGTCAGAAGTCCTGTACCACATGACCACTGAGACCAGTCGGTGACCTCAGCTCAGAGAGGACATGGGGTATAGGACTTCCAGTGACAAGAACAAGGCACAAGATCAAACAGACACTGCCAGAAGTCAATGTAGTGTTGGGACACAAGTTTTTTTTTTTCTTTTTTATTCACACCTTCCAAGGGGTTTATCCAGTTCCTTAATATAATTGCTCCTCACATCCCCTTACATGTGCAACCAATTTTGTGAATATGCAGTTTCCTTCCAATACTATGATTGTGTCCTATACGTGGAGATGGGACCATGATCACAGAGCTCAACGGGACCATGCCACTCAAAGTCTATGAAGGAGTTTTATGTATGTAAACAGCCTGGTGTTCTAAGGATCAGGATTCAGATTACCTTGCTGACACAGTCAAATCCAGTACCAAGGATGGCAAGTAGCTGAAGAACCTCTATACTATCATTGCACTTCACAGCGTAGAAAGGTTTGACCCGGGGCAATTCCTTGCGGAAGCGATAGTATTTGTCCACCACATCACCAAGGTCAGCAACATAGAAGGCATCCTGGTCATCCTGTTGAAATACCAGAATAGTCATAACTATGGAAGACAAAGACTTTGTATCATATGATTGCTATCCAAATCAAGACAGTCTTGTGCATGGGCCATGTTTTGGGCCTAGTGTAGAGTGGTTGTTCTACAAGCTGGAGAGATTCACCAACCACAAAATTGGGAGCAGACTTGTGCCTCTGGGTCAACCTCAAAGTCTCATTTTGGACAAACTATCTAGGTCCCTGGAGTTACATTGATGACTTATTTGTAGGGTAGGTCAGTGGTGGCTGGAACCCTCACAGATCAGATGTTTAAAGAACATTCAGTGAGCACTGGGGTGCCCTTGGTATTTGGTGATCTGTTGTATCCCAAGCATCAGACCCCCACCGATCAGAAATTGATGACTAGTGAACCTGTAGTAGCCTCCAGGTCCTCAGTTCTGTCCTCCATACTCATGTCATTCAGCCCCCACCCCATGTCAAAGCTTAAGCCTGTGATTGGCCTTAGTGGTCAAGGGGCGATCAGGGCAGTGTCATTGCACTCAGACTCTCCAGTGCCAGGAAGACAAGCCATCATTTTGCTGGACTCTGATTGAATCTTACAAATTTCCCATAAGTTTTGCATTCTGACAAATCAGAAATAGTCGATTCCTTCATCTCCATTGATGGACTATTCCAAGGACAGGATGTCAATATGCAACTTTCAGAAAACCCCTTTAAACACGTTGGAGTATACACATCTGTAACTTACCAGTCCACAACCAGCATTTGCCTTTCTCTTGATGAAGTCCAGGGCAGACATTCCCTCTTCTAGAACAATCACATTATTGAGTAGCTCAGTGATCAAGTTCTTAGCACCACCTTCAGTCATTTCCCCCACTACAAGCTGCTCTTCACCTATTTCACAAAAAGTAAAGATCTAGACGTTATTAAAATCTCAAACTTTTCCTTTAATATAAAAATTGTAATTTGAAAAGGAATGTTGGGGAATGGAGTCGTCAGGTTGTAAATTCCTTCATAACCTGAAGGGCAGTGTCAGAAATTGACCAGAAAACCCAAATATGGAAGGTCAGAACATGAAACTCTATTCAAAGGGTTATTTTTGGATGAATTCTATAAAATGTTGTCTTTAAACTAAAGTTGCCTGTAGCCTTATCCCTAAGGAGCATTTAAACACCAAATGGAATATATTTGGCACTAGTATGGGCTAGGGCCAGGCGTTGCAAAAAGTTGCATTTTACTATACATTATTGCAGAATCATGAGCTCCCACCCTCCATAGATTTAATAGGATGCAATGTTTTTTTATGCTTTTTTTAGCAGTGTTTTGCCATGTGTGGTAGGATGGGAGCCTACCTTTAACTGTCCTTAGAGGTGTCAGCCACCATTGTGTAAAGGAGGACAGATGGGACTGATTTATGGAATGGGGACACTGATGGAAATAGGGCACCAGGTAAATATACTTCTCATACTTAAGGAGTTTTCCCCACAAACCACCATCTTTCCATTTGTAGATATTTAAAAAGGGAAAATATAACCAAATCGCCAGATTTTCAAAAATTCTCCAATCATCTTCGTTGTGACAGTGTTAGCAATGGATAATACCATGTCAGAAACCCAGCCATAATGTCCTTATTGTGTCCGGGTTATCTTCTCACATACTTGTATGTAGTGACCCCACCTGATCACCTTTTACTAGTGGAAGAGTGAAGAAATCAGGCGATACCTTTTAGAGGCTAACTGAGTATATTTATAAGTAAGCTTTCAGGAGTACTCGCTCCCTTCATCAGACATGGTGTGATACAAGAACTGAAAATTAACAGATTTTTATACACATGGTTTTCAAAGCATTTTAGAGTCCTTAAAAAAAATTGCAATCTAAGTAGAGAAGTTATTTACAACAGGTCAAAAAAACAGTCTGGAAACTTGTGGTGCGTGACGGAGGGATCAGTGATTCTTGCTGTTATCTGTTTGCTATCAGGAGGTGATTTGTGTCCCTCACAGTTCATACATAGTGTGATTTGAAGCTGGCATGAATATTGAGTTCAGTTCATGGTTGAAACATGGTTCAGATTGGGATACAAACCAAAAGTGACAGACAACCAATTAAACAAAGCAGCAGCCATTAACAGAGACAGTCTGCTCACAGCATGCGGAAGCAGCGGGAAGAGTCAGCTGGGAGCAGCGTGCGGAGGGGCTTTGCACAGCGGCGAGCAGCGGCAGCGGCCCAGTGCAACCAGGAGAGGGCTGCCGGCCTGTGAACCGAGAGCAAGGCAGGTGGTTTGGACTCCGCAACCAGAAATGAACGCACACGCGGTAGTTCAAGAAAAAAATATATATTTACTATAAGTTAATAAAGGCTAGTTAAAGGTAAAATGACAGGGCTAAAGACAAGCAAAATATACAATATAGCATGAACAATTTCAAGGCAAATTCTGCAATGGTTTCTACTTTTACTCTGTCCACTTCTGCAGTATGGACACTGAATGAACAATATACTCAAAACTATCCCTAACTGACCCTGACTTCACATTTGGGTGCACCCCCTTTTCCCCAGTGGTCCAGGTGGACCGCTTACAGTCCGTAGAAGCGCGCGGTGGGGCCCAAAGTCGGTCCTTTCTTTTATAGTGAAGCGTCCTCTCCTCACGGTTATCAGGATCTTGGGAGAAATGAAGTCCTCTTTAACAGACAGGGAAACCAACTGAATGCAATGTAATCCAACAGCAGATTCCACTCAGCACACTGACAGTCCTGCCGAATCCATACACTGAGCTGGGATGTAAGCCGGGATTTAGCAGGTGCCGTCCAGTACATCAACAGCACTGCGAGTCTCTATCTGTGGTATCCATATACACAGTCACAATGTCAGTCTCACTGATCAGCCACTGAGCACAGTTCCTTTCACGTGGACTCACTAGTCCTGTTGTCTCTTTACACTCTGTTTGTCTCTGGACCAAGATACAGCTTAGCTGTACAGAAAAATCTCCACACCAGTTCAATACAACACTTGCTAAGATGGCTGCTGCTCTCTCTCTCGTCACTTCCTGCTTCTCTGCTCACACTCTGTCTGCAGAACAGGCAAGCTGACATAAAAGGGGGGGGGGGTCTCACTCCAGCATCATGTCACAATTACAATGGCTGCTGTCTTAAAGGAACAGAATCACAGAAATACATTCAACATTAACAGTTTATACAGACAAATGAAGCTTAAGACAACATTGGCTGTCTCTTACAGGCCTACTGCCGGGCGGCAGCACAGCGATGAGCAGCGGCAGCGGCCCAGTGCGGCCAGGAGAGGGCTGCCGGCCTACTGCCGGGCGGCAGCACAGCGGTGAGCAGCGTCAGCGGCCCAGTGCGGCCAGGAGAGGGCTTCCGGCCTACTGCCGGGCAGCAGCAGCAGCAAGAAGAAGTGCGGAGGCGCCCTACAAGGGAAGGAGCCATGGACACCCAGACCAGAATAGTGGGGCCAGGAGAGAGCTTCACGGCGGTGAGTAGCGGCCCAGCACGGCCAGAAGAGAGGAATATGGAAGAGGAGAAAACTCACATGGTAAGCTGCAGCATATGCTATATGTTTACAGATTTGCCTGACTATAAAGACAACTTCACCTGTATGAAATGCAAACTAGTGGCCCTTTTAGAAGATAAAGTGCAGAGGTTGGAAGAAAGAATAGAGACGTTGAGAGGCATCAAAGAAAGTGAGGTTTTTATTGATGAAGCAGAAGCAAGCCTCTTGAATATAGTAAGGGAAGAAAGTATGAGAGAGCCTACAGTGGTGGAGGCTGAAGCAAACCTCCTAAATATAGTAAGGGAAGAATACTTGAGTGAACCTACAGAGACAGATAAATGGATACAGGTGACCAAGAGATGCAAAAGGATCACAAGGCCATCACCACTTACACAGCTAGGTAACCGATATGAAACTCTTATGCAGACTGATGAAAATGATAAGAATAATCTATCAGCAAAAGAAGAAACAAAAGTCACCCAGAGACAAGAGGGAGCAACAAGAAATAGCGTAGCGAGGAAAAAAAGAAGAGTAGTGGTTATGGGCGACTCACTGCTAAGGGGCACAGAGGCAGCTGTCTGCAGGCCAGATAACTGCACGAGAAGTATGCTGCCTCCCAGGAGCAAAAGTTAGGGATGTGGCCGATAGGATTCCATGCCTCTTCAGCTCCAAGGATAACTACTCATTTTTGCTGATACATGTGGGTACAAACGACACGGCAAAAAATGATTTACCAACTATTCGTAAAGACTTTGAAAATCTAGGAAAGAAAGTGAAGGAACTGGATGCGCAGGTAGTATTTTCAGCAATTCTCCCAGTTGATGGTTATGGTATCAGGAGATGGAATAAAATACTAGAGGTAAACAAGTGGCTTCGGCAGTGGTGTAGAGAGCAAGGTTTTGGATTTCTGGACCATGGAGTGAATTACCTCTATGATGGACTTCTTGCTAGAGATGGGATACATTTCACAAAGCCTGGGAAACACATATTTGCCAGAAGACTTGCCACACTTATCAGGAGGGCTTTAAACTAGAAGAGGAGGGGATGGGAAGTAAAAAGATAGACAAGAACATGCAGCTAATCAGCCCTACCGCCCCTGGGGAGATCGGATCACAACCTAGTACATCTCCGACCTGTGTACAAGCCACTTGTACGTAGAGAACCAGCTGTCACCCGCACAGTGAGGATATGGTCCGAGGAGAGTGATGAGGCTCTGAGGGATTGTTTTGACACAACCGCATGGGAAGTGCTGCAGGATTCTTATGGAGAAGATATAGAAGGACTCACACACTGCATAACAGACTACATTAATTTTTGTGTGGACAACACAGTACCCACAAAAGTGGTGAGGTGCTTCTCCAATAACAAACCATGGATTAACTCTGATATAAAAACACTACTTAAGGAGAAAAAGATGGCATTCAGGACAAGAGATAAGGAGGGGTTGAGGGAAGTACAAAAGGAGCTGAGGCATCAAATCAGGCAGGGAAAAGCCAGTTATAAAGAAAAAATGGAAAAGCAAATGGAAAGAAAAGACATAAGGGGGGGTCTGGGAGGGGCTTAAGTCAATTTCGGGTCATAAACAGTCTGTCTGCCAGATTGAGGCAGATGTTAATTGGCTTAATGAACTAAACCTATTCTTCAACAGATTTGATCACACACCAGCTCCTCCCACCCCAGTATGTCCTTCAGCTTCCCCCACCACGATGACTTCTCCCCATGCGGCCACTTCCCAACAGACCAGTAAATCCAGAAATCCGTCTTTATCTGGCCACAGTCTGACCTTCACACGGGCCCAGGTGAGGAAGGAGATGAAAAAGATCAAGGCGAGGAAAGCCGCAGGGCCAGATGACATCAGTGCAAGGCTAATTAAGACTTGCGGGGACCAGCTGTGTGGTATAATTACATATATGTATAATATGAGCCTGAGGCAGGAAATAGTCCCTGAATTATGGAAATCTTCTTGTGTGGTACCAGTTCCAAAGAAACCCCACCCTATGGACCTCAACGACTACAGACCTGTAGCACTGACATCCCACCTGATGAAGATCTTGGAGAGGTTGGTTCTCACACATCTCCGCCCTCTAGTGAGCCCCGCTATGGACCCTCTCCAGTTTGCTTATCGGCCGGGCATTGGGGTAGATGATGCCATCATCCATCTTCTGCACAGGGCTCTGTCTCACCTGGAGAAACCAGGGAACACAGTGAGAATAATGTTCTTTGACTTCTCCAGTGCTTTTAACACCATACAGCCCAGGTTATTGAGGGACAAGCTGGGCCTTGCTGGAGTGGACCACCACCTCTCCAACTGGATCCTAGACTACCTCACAAATCGACCTCAATACGTGAGAGCCCGAGACTGTGTGTCAGGTACCGTGATCTGTAATACGGGGGCACCTCAGGGTACGGTTCTCGCCCCTTTCCTCTTCACACTGTACACTGCAGATTTTAGGTGCAACTCATCCAGCTGCTACCTACAGAAGTATTCTGACGACTCTGCAATAGTGGGTCTCATCACAGATGATGATGACAGGGAGTACAGAGAACTGAACCAGGATTTTGTGGACTGGTGCCACCGGAACCACCTGAAGATTAACGCGGGGAAGACCAAGGAGATGGTGGTGGACTTCCGCAAAGGCAGAAGCCCTCCTAAACCAGTGGACATCCTGGGGGACGGGCATCGAGATTGTGAACACCTATAAGTACCTGGGTTTGCTCCTTAATAAGCTGGACTGGGCAGATCATATGGAGGTCCTGTACAGGAAGGGCCACAGCAGGCTCTACCTGCTTAGGAAACAGAGCCTTTGGAATCCGGGGGGGCACTTCTTAGAACTTTCTTCAACTCAGTAGTGGCATCAGCCATCTTCTTTGGAGTGGCCTGCTGGGGGAGCAGTATATCAACCAGGGACAGAAATAAACTTGACAAGCTGATTAGAAGGGCCAGCTCTGTCCTGGGGAGCCCACTGGACCCAGTGCAGGTGGTGGGTGACAGAAGGATACTGTCCGTGGTGAGCTCCATGCAGAAGAAGAAGTCCCATCCCATGCAGGAGACTGTGATAGCGCTGGGCAGTACTGTCAGTGACCGACTGCTCCACCCTAGGTGTGAGAAGGAGCGCTATCGGAAGTCTTTCCTCCCCACTGCGGTTAGGCTGTACAACCAACACCGACCTAAGCGGAGATCATTACACATAGAGAACTGAAATATCTCTCTGCCTGTTAAATCCCCCCCCCCCTCCTCTGCTACGTCCTATCTGTCTGTCTGCTATTAATGTAATGCCTCTCACCTTGGAACATTCCTGTACATGTTGTATTTGTATTTGTATCTGCTTATCTTTGCTGCTGTAACACACTGAATTTCCCCATTGTGGGACTATTAAAGGACTATTATTATTATATTATTATTATTATACTAAACAAGGTTACTAGATGTGGTAATGAGGACCTAAGACAGGATACTCAGAAGGAAATTAAGAAAAAGGAAGTATCAGAGCACAATCTGAAATGTTTTTACACAAATGCGCAAAGCTTGGGAAATAAACAGGGAGAATTAGAGCTGATAATACAGAAGGAAAAATATGATGTCATTGGTATTACAGAAACTTGGTGGAACGATAAGCATGATTGGAATATACAGATGGAAGGATACAACTTATTCAAAAAAAATAGAACTAATAAAAAAGAGGGGGAGGAGTTGCATTGTATGTTAAAAAAGATCACATTTCCACGGAAATCAGTTTTACAAAATGATAACTTATTGGAAAATATTTGGGTAACAATTCAGGGGAAAAACAATGATAAGGACATCATAATAGGTGTTTATTATAGACCACCAGGACAGACAGAAGACAGGGATCAGATTTTTTTCACAGCAAATGACCATGCTTTCGAAGAAATTTGAAATTGTTATCATGGGAGACTTTAATTACCCAGATATTCATTGGGAAACTCACACAGCTACGAGTAAAAGCTCTATCAAATTTTTATCCTCTCTAGCAGACAACTTCATTGCCCAGTTAGTAGAAAAACACACGAGAGGAACATCCATTCTGGACCTAGTTTTAACTAATAAGGAGGACATGGTTAAGGAATTAAGGGTAGCAGGGACATTGGGATTCAGCGACCATGCTATACTCGAGTTTGGAGTTGTAAGAAGAAGAAGACCTGAGAAGACAGACTAGAAGGCTCAATTTTAGTAGGGCAGATTTTAGGGGCCTAAAGGTAAGGGTTAGTAGAATTCCATGGCGAAAATTACTTAAGCACAAAAATGCACATGAGGGGTGGGAAATTTTCCGTAGGGAAATCATTAATGCACAGGAACTAACATACCTAGAAGCAAGAAAAATGGGAATCACCTAAAAACTCCAGGATGGATGACCAAAAAATTACATAACCTACTAAAAAAGAAAAAGGAAACTTACAACAAGTGGAAGATGGGAGCTATATCTAAGGAAGAGTATACAGCAGTTTGCAGACTCTGCAAGATAAGCATTAAAAAAGCCAAGGCTGAATACGAATTGAAGCTTGCAAAAGAAGTTAAGAGTAATGTAAAAGGTTTTTGGGGATATGTTAAGAGCAAAAGAAAAGTGAAGGAAACCATTGGAGTCCTAAAGAACGAAAAGGGTGAAAAAGTTAACATGGTGGATCAGCAGGTGGAGTTACTAAATTCATATTTTGTATCCGTCTTCTCCCAAGAAATGGATGGAAATATCAACATTAATGGTGATAGTGATGAGGGAAAGGAGGACTCCAAGCTGATTATAAGTGAAGGTTTGGTAAGAGAACATTTAGCTAAGATTAAGGAAACCAAGTCCCCAGGACCGGATGATTTACACCCTAGAGTTTTAAAAGAATTAGCAGAGGCAATAACAGAACCCCTTGCAATAATCTTTAATAAGTCATGGGAAACAGGAGTGGTCCCTCTAGATTGGAAAAGGGCAAATGTGGTCCCCATCTACAAAAAGGGGAATAGGGACGACCCAGGAAATTATAGGCCGGTAAGTCTGACCTCGATAGTAGGAAAAATCTTTGAACAAATCGTTAAAGAACATTTAATTAGGTACCTGGATGGGAAGGCTTTAATTAATCAGAGCCAGCACAGCTTTATGCCTAATAAATCTTGTCAGACTAATCTTATTTCCTTCTATAATAAAGTCACTGAATGGTTGGACCAGGGGAATGCAGTGGACATAGTATATCTTGACTTTAGTAAGGCCTTTGATAAAGTATCACATAACATTCTTATTGAAAAAATGATCAAGTATGGCTTTGATAAAATATCAGTGAGGTGGGTTCACAATTGGCTAAATGATCGGGCACAACGAGTAATTCTAAATGGCTATACATCAAACTGGAAGAAAGTAAAAAGCGGGGTGCCGCAGGGCTCTGTCCTGGGCCCAGTACTTTTTAATATTTTTATAAATGATCTGGATGATGGGGTATATAGTATGGGAGGAATAGAACTAAGTGAGAGTACAGGGGAAAAGGATCTGGGCATAATAGATCGCAAATTCAACATGAGTCAACAGTGCGGTGCGGTGGCTAAAAAGGCTAATAAAATTCTAGGATGTATCAAGACGAGCATTGAAGCTAGATCAAGAGAGGTAATTATTCCGCTGTACTCTGCCCTGGTCAGACCCCACCTGGAATACTGTGTACAGTTCTGGGCTCCCCAGTTTAAGAAAGACATCGATTTATTGGAGCAGGTCCAGAGAAGAGCAACCAAAATGGTGGAAGGACTACAAACCATGTCCTACAAGGAGAGGCTAAAAGAATTGGGACTGCTTAGTTTGCAGAAGAGAAGGCTAAGGGGAGACTTAATAGCGGTATTTAAATATCTGAAAGGTTGTCACAGTGCAGAGGGATCTACCCTATTCTCATTAGCAGAAGGAAGCACGAGAAGTAATGGGATGAAACTAAGGGGAAGGAGATTCAGATTAGACATTAGGAAAAACTTTCTAACAGTAAGGGTAGTGAGAGAGTGGAATAGGCTGCCACGGGAGGTGGTGAGTTCTTCATCAATTGAAATCTTCAAGCGGAAACTGGATAGGTATATAGCTGGGATGTTTTAGGAATTCCTGCTTTTGCAGGGGGTTGGACTCGATGGCCCTTGAGGTCCCTTCCAACTCCAACTCAAACTCAAAATATTCTATAATAATAACTCTCGCTAAAACATATAGAGAGACCCAGAAAGATGCCCAAGTGCCCCTAGTTGTCACCTACAACCCACAGCTGGAGATCCTACGAAGGATTGCCAAGGAGCTCCAACCTGTGCTACATAGGGACAACAGACTTAAGGACATATTTCCAGTCCCCCCTCTCCTCTCCTTTCGACAACCACCAAACCTGAGGCGCATTATCGTCCGGAGTGCCCTGAAGGCCCCAACTGAAAATGGCACCTCACCTTGCCTACATAAAAGGTGCATGACCTGCAAGCACATCCACACCGCTGACAGTGTACCTATCCCACAGTCACAACAGGTGCACAGAATTAGGGGGACATTTTCCTGCAGGTCTTCCAATGTGGTGTACCTCATAATGTGTGTACAATGTCCCACCACAGGCCTCTATGTGGGGGAAACAGGGCAGAGACTCAGTCAACGAATGAACTCACACAGATCCACCATTAATAACAGCAGAACAGATCTCCCAGTGGCCGCACATTTCTCCGGTGAAAACCACTCTATTGAAGATTTGCGGGTTGTGGTTTTAATGGGACATTTTAAGACACAGGAGAAAAGGAAAGAAATGGAGTACAAATTTATGCAAAAATTTCAAACTCTGCAATTTGGACTTAATATTCATGCCAGCTTCATGTCACACTATGTTTGAACCATGAACTGAACTCAATATTCATGCCAGCTTCAAATCACACTATGTATGAACTGTGAGGGACACAAATCACCTCCTGATAGCAAACAGATAACAGCAAGAATTACTGATCCCTCCGTCACGCACCACAAGTTTCCAGACTGTTTTTTTGACCTGTTGTAAATAACTTCTCTACTTAGATTGCAATTTTTTTTTTTAAGGACTCTAAAATGCTTTGAAAACCATGTGTATAAAAATCTGTTAATTTTCAGTTCTTGTATCACACCATGTCTGATGAAGGGAGCGAGTACTCCTGAAAGCTTACTTATAAATATACTCAGTTAGCCTCTAAAAGGTATCGCCTGATTTCTTCACTCTTCCACTACTTTCAATGGCTAACACGGTACAACATTATACTACTATCACCTTTTACTAGATAACAGAATGTCCTGTAGACAGGTGAATTTATTCACCCGAATGCTTTTTGTGATTCATCTGACAAATGGCTTCTCCGTCAGGTCACATGATTTTTGATTTTGGTGACTGATCTACTTTAAATCTTCATATACTTTGGGGGGGATTCCTCCCACTTATGGAGTCCCTGAGATCAACATTCAATAACTATAGTGTCAAAGGAATACTTTGACTTACCTGGAATCTCCACTATTTGATGCATCTTTCAACAGTTTTCTGTGTAGTTTGTGGAGATCTAGGGGTAAATACACAAAAAAAATTTATATAGTTTGAGTATATATTCAATACATGATACACATTTTACATTATACACACAGTTATGTGCTGGTAACCAGTTTTAGACCTGCATAAGATGACCAGACCAAAAAAAAAAAAAGTGGGCATTTTCTTATCTAATAAATGTTCATACTCAGTTACTGATTTGTGTAGAAAGGTCTTTAATCCTTTCCTATAAAGCGCCAAAGTGTTACATCTCACCAAGCTGGAGGTTAGTGCTCCGTGTCCTAGTATTGCAGCTCTGCAGCCAGAGATGGAGATAACTCAGATTCTGTAGGGTTAGCCCTGTACATGCAGTGGTCAGAGGTATAACTTGAAGGGGTGCAGAGAGCGCAGACACCCAGGCCCAAGAGGTTTGGGGAGGGGGCACCATAAGCACTGGCATCACATCTGAGGTTGCAGCTTCCATCTGATTCAAGTTACACCTCTGGTGATCAATATCCCCGCAACACGATTTATGGGTTTTGAGGTGGGTGGGGAGGGAGTGCCAAGGCAGCCTGTCAGGTCCTGTTTCTGGCAGTGCCTAATAGGCATCCATACAAAATAGGCATGTGCTGAAATATACAGTTCTGTTGCACAAAGTAGTGTAACTTCAATAAAGCTACAAGCTGATCCAGAGGAAGGCAAAAAAATCCCCATGAGGTGGATGCCAATTTCCCCATATTAGGCGATATTGGCATCCTTCCCAAAACCAAATATAGCAATTGGACCAAGTCCGTGGATTAACATCCTAGAAAAAAAAAAAACCCACACACAAAACACACTTGTGAAAGAAGAGATCTACAGTCATGGCCAAAAGTTTTGAGAATGACACAAATATTCTATTTTCACATGATCTGCTGCCCTCTGGTTTTTATGTGTGTTTGTCAGATGTTTTTATCACATACAGAAATATAATTGCATTCATATTATGAGTAACAGAAGCTTATATTGACAGTTAGAATGAGTTAATGCAGCAAGTCAATATTTGCAGTGTTGACCCTTCTTCTTCAGGACCTCTGCAGTTCTCCCTGGCATGCTCTCAATCAACTTCTGGACCAAATCCTGACTGATAGCAGTCCATTCTTGCAGAATCAATGCTTTCATTTTGTCTGAATTTGTTGGTTTTTGTTTGTCCACCCGTCTCTTGATGATTGACCACAAGTTCTCAATGGGATTAAGATCTGGGGAGTTTCCAGGCCATGGACCCAAAATCTCTATGTTTTGTTCCCTGAGCCATTTAGTTATCACCTTTGCTTTATGGCAAGGTGCTCCATCATGCTGGAAAAGGCATTGTTGAGCGCCAAACTGCTCTTGGACGGTTGGGAGAAGTTGCTCTTGGAGGACATTCTGGTACCATTCTTTATTCATGGCTGTGTTTTTAGGCAAGACTGTGAGAGAGCCGATTCCCTTGGCTGAGAAGCAACCCCACACATGAGTGGTTTCAGGATGCTTTACAGTTGGCATGAGACAAGACTGGTGGTAGCGCTCACCTCTTCTTCTCCGAATAAGCTGTTTTCCAGATGTTCCAAACAATCGAAAAGGGGATTCATCAGAGAAAATGACTTTCCCCCAGTCCTCAGCAGTCCACTCCCTGTACCTTTTGCAGAATATCAGTCTGTCCCTGATGTTTTTTATGGAGAGAAGTGGCTTCTTTGCTGTCCTCCTTGAGACCAGGCCTTGCTCCAAGAGCCTCCGCCTCACAGTGCGTGCAGATGCACTCACACCTGCCTGCTGCCATTCCTCAGCAAGCTCTGCATTGCTGGTAGCCCGATCCCGCAGCTGAAACACTTTTAAGAGATGGTCCTGCCGCTTGCTGGTCTTTCTTGGGCGCCCTGGAGCCTTTTTGGCACCAATGGAACCTCTCTCCTTGAAGTTCTTGATGATGCGATAGATTGTTGACTGAGGTGCAATCTTTCTAGCTGCAATACTCTTCCCAGTTAGGCCATTTTTGTGCAGTGCAATGATGACTGCACGTGTTTCTTTAGAGATAACCATGGTTAACAGAAGAGAAACAATGATGGCAAGCACCAGCCTCCTTTTAAAGTGTCCAGTGGTGTCATTCTTACTTAATCATGACAAATTGATCTCCAGCCCTGTCCTCATCAACACCCACACCTGTGTTAATGGAGCAATCACTGAAACGATGTTAGGTGGTCCTTTTAAGGCAGGGCTGCAATGATGTTGAAATGTGTTTTGGGGGATAAAGTTCATTTTCTAGGCAAATATTGACTTTGCAAGTAATTGCTGTTAAGCTGATCACTCTTTATAACATTCTGGAGTATATGCAAATTGCCATTAGAAAAACTGAAGCAGTAGACTTTGTAAAAATTAATATTTGTATCATTATCAAAACTTTTGGCCATGACTGTACTCACAAGTAAGCCCAGGTATCATCATCTAGTAACACATTCAATGACATTTAAGGAGAAAGTACCACTGGCATAGCTACCAAGGTCTGCACAGAGTTCCTCCTGGCCCAACATAGGCAAGAGGTGACTCTTGAGATTCTCACTGGTCTTCCTCTTTAGTGGCCAATACCTGAGTATTTTAGAGCCCTCCGGCCCTGGGATAGTGTCTTTAAGTATTATTTTGACCTATGGGTGCTTCACGCCAACAATAAGAATGGTTGTGTCATCTTTTCCTAGTCAGCATGCTATAAATAAAAATCCAAAAAAAGGGAATTGTAACTCAAAGTGGGATAATATACCAAAGAAGAAATAAAACAAAAAGACCCACACAAATAAAAATATATAACTTTATTAGTATGCAATAAAAAAAAAAAACACCACCACAAGTACAGACACAAAAATAGCAAAAAATGCAAATAATACACAATATATGCGGAAAGACTTGTGAAGTCAATCGTAGTACCAGGGATTCATAGTAGCAATGGAACATAAGTGTAGTAGTACAGAAATCACAGAAAAATCTCAGGATTGACACTCACAGGTATAGAAGTATGACCAGGTAAAACAGGAGTTCCACCTAAAAAGAATTTACCTCAGAGACAGAGAACTACTAGTTGAATAAAGCCACAACCAAAACAGGGCACAACTAAGACTCTGTGATATGCAGATATAACAGATTTACTTATCCACACCATGCATTATTTTATGAGTCACTGGTACTATGATTGACGTCGCAAGTCTTTCCCCATATATTGTATATTTTGCTATTTTTGTGTCCGTATTTATGTTTTTTTATTGGATACTAATAAATATTTATATATTTTTATTTGTGCATTTCAGGTTTAGCATGCTATAAATGTAGGGATATCACAAGGTAGAAGTATGCTGAGGTCTTCAGCCGTCAGTGGATATGACCATGAATGCAGGAACTTTCTACACTCGGAAACCCAGCCATGATGTCCTCCTACACCCGACGCTATAGTTTGTATGGAGAGTGAGCATCATGGCTCCCGGAATACAAGTATTACCAGGGGGATGTTATGTCCATGGGGGAATCCCACTTAAGTTTTATTGTCCATGAGACTATAGCTCATGTCATTCATGCAAGTGTATTGGTCCATTATATAGAGAGTCCTCACCCCAAGGTAAACTAAAGTCCTGTTCATACAGTGAAAAAAAGAACAATACAGCCAGATTGAAGTCCCATCTTGGAAAAATGGCCTGTAGCACTTTGGCCATTCACTATGATAGAGGGAGCACAATTCACACAGAGGAGTTCAGGCTGGGAAATACGGCCCGCAAGCAGGATATTTGTCAAATACAGGGCTCAGTCATTTGTAGCCAAGCGAACAGTAACCTACCTATGGTCATAAAAAAAGAAGGTGATCCCACTCACCTTTCTTCTAAGTTATACAGATCACTTCATAAGAAAGGTGCAAAACCAGCAGGTGTAGTAGGTGACAGCCGGGAGAAAGCTAAGGTGGGTGTTCAGCGCTACATCAACATCTAAAATCCATGAAAACATACAAGTCAGAGGGATAGATCCTTATATACTAAACCTAAATATATGCACCTGCTGACTGATCACATGGCTGGAAGTGCAAACATTAACCCCAACAGCGCTGGATCCAAATATTTGACTCAGTGGGCAAACTTACCAACTCATCTATGCAGCGACATTTATCACGTGACTTAAAATCACACTAAAGTGGCGCTACAAAAAAAGCAATTGCTATGGTGTCATATACAACATGCTGCAATTGCGATGTGACAGTCAGAAAAAATCAATTGCTGTATTTACCATCTTTGCTGTAATTTTGCTTTACAGATTATTATAATTTTTAAGGGAGTCTGTCAGCAGGAATTTAATTATCAAACACTACCTTGTAGGGCAGCTTCTACACTTTCCAAAGATGCCTGTATTAGTCTGCATTGCAGCTCCATTGTCATAACAATGTTTTATTCTTATGCAAATTAGCTGAAAAAGGGCTAACTACAGACAGAGTGTGATAAAGTAGATGATGTCACTCAAGCAAGGGGGGAAAGCTGGGTGGCAGTTAAGGGCGATATAAATAAAATGGCTGATTTTTCATAACAATGGAGCTGCAATGCAGAATGAGACAAGCATCTTTGGATAATAATCCCTGCTTATAAATGATATTACACCCTTATGAATGATAGTCCCTGATTATAAATAGTGCCGCGTATCAGTAATATTCCCCCTTATCAGTAATAGTCACCCCTTAAAAATAATATTGCTCCCTTATAAATACTTCCCCCTTATTAATAATAGCCCTCTCATAAATAATAGTCCCCATTGTGACTAATAGCCCCCTTATAAATAATAGCCCACTTAATTATACCCCCCTTATAAATAGATCCCCTCTCATAATAGCTGCCTTATATATAATAGTGTCCCCCCTTATAAATAATAGCCCATCTTATAAATAACAGTTTCCCCCTATATATAGTATCCTACTCTTATATAGAATAGCCCCCTTATACAGTCATACTGAAGGGCCTTAGGCCCACCAGAGGAACTTGTTCTGGGCCCCACCCCAACCTGCTAATAGCCTACACCACGGCTCCTTCACTGACATCTTACATATGTGCTGACTATCCGGAATTACTGAGCAAGTTGCATCTATCAGCTTGCACATGCTCGGTTTTTTCCAACCCATGTGCTATAACTATCTTCACCATATGTATTAGGGTGGCGTTGTGGGGTGGCTGTGCTCCACTGAGCATGCGAGCGTTTCTCCCACATGTGCAATTCTGACATCACTAACCCCATTAGCATTGCTGTGTGACTATACTGCTTCTCATTTAGAAATGTTTTTGCACTCTCTTAAGGTTATCTACTTCTAAATTGGGTTTCTTGCCTATATATTATATTTCGCGATGCCCTGCCATCCATCATTTGGGGCAGTGTGTGTCTTGTTTGATGCACTGAGTGCGCTGAGGCCTCAGGTTTCATCTGCATGTCAGTTTATAGCCCTGGTGAACCAGGTGTGTGTTTCTCTGATTGGGATCTTTCTCCTATAAATATATGGGTATTGTACACTTCTAATACAACCCCCTGATGAAGTCTACGTGGCCAAACACACGTTGGGGCGCAATTATTCCTCCTTTGTTACTGTTTGCTGATGTATTGTGTCTGGTAGTTTAGTTGGTTCTCCCATTTGTGTCCTGCCTATATTTTGATGCTTGCTATGAGTATATTATAACCTCTATTGGCTGTGTATAGTGAGGAGTGCTCCTGCTCAGGTATACATTGTATATTTCTTACACTCTTCAGATATTTATACAGATCGTTGCTTTGTATGCACACTTTTTCTATACCTATTTTGGCAGCACTTGCAATACATTATATATCCCAGGCCTGATGTCCTTTCTCTACGTATTTGTACTCTTACCTTCCAGTTGGGATCATTTCATGTGTGATTTGGGTTCTATTTTCCCTCCATTACTGTTTTTCCTTGTCCCATTTTTTAAGCAATGAAATCATTTTATTTTTGTTGTGAGTTTTGCTTTATACAATTTTGTACTCCCCAGCATTGCTGTAGACATGTATTTATATGCTTGGTTTTTGTATGTTTCTCACCTATTAGTGTACTCTGAGTGAGTGTGTATTTAAGAGACCAGCGCTTGCTCTACCTGAGGCCAGAGAAAGCCTGCCTGTGTGAGGAACATGCAAGAGGTTGCTGGATGTTTTGCTTGTGAATGGACAGGGAAAAAAGTCTCAGGATCACAAGTGCCATGAGGCCTCAGATCACTGGGTCCAATATGGCAGTAGTGAGGATTTTTTTTGGGCTAAACTCGTGAGCTTCACCCAGTGGTTTTGTTCAGACCAAACCCCTTTAAGTATAATAAGCAGAGGCCCAGGGTAGAGACCACCAGAGTAATAGCTCATGAGTGGCAAAACTTTACAGCAACTACTTATTGGCTTCAGCAGTGGACACGAGTGCTGGGACAGGAGAGTTTGTTACACCTGCCTGGGCCCCTCCAGAGTTTTTCCAATTCCTGGACAACCCCTTTAAGCTGAGCACTGAAGCAGGTTGTATGTCCCCGGCTTCTCCCAATCACTGCACATGTGCCAGGGGCTCTGACGGATCTCAGGGAGACTGCTTCTATACCAAGTGAGCCACATGTACAGTGTAAGTCAAGCCTAATTGTCTAATTTTGGAAGCTGTTGCCATTTCAATTTTTGCCTCAGACAGTAGAAATGCTAAAAATCTGCCCTAAACAGTCCATCATTCAGGGTGCTGTCTTGGGCTCAAAATTTCATTGCAAGGGCATTATACTGTGTGAGGGCCACTAAGGTTATAATGGGTGCAGGTCAGGTATGTCCAAGTGGTGATTGGTGGGCCCATTGCCAAGGTTTCATAAGTAAGAGTGTGTGTGGTTGTCCAATGTGTTAAGACAGCTCAGCAAGCAACACAAGGTGCTCTATTTTGTATCACAACCAGCCAACTATAATAATTTAACCATTTTGACTCAAATTTTTATTAAAAAGATTTTAAAAAGCAGGTTTCATGTCACTGGGTATAATATTGTATGTATACATAAAAGCTTCAAGTAAAAAAGAAAAAAAAAAAAGTCTACAAGGAATGTGATATTTAAAGAAAGCATAACAAAGCCACCCTTAAATATAGTAGAAAGCCCTAGACAGTCAAACGTGTCGAAATTAAATCCAAGTATGCAAAAAGCAGAACTTGCACAAATTCCATTAAACTTGTTTTCTGGCTGGTTAGAGGCAGGTGTAGATAGAGGTAGTTTTTAAAACATGGCTGTATTGGTGAGTTATATGCTCTTCTGGCCCTCAGTTGGAGTGATTGCTGCCACATGATACAGCTGACCGTGTCTTGTGTGGACAGAAAGTTAGACTCCCATAGAGGCCATCATAGGAGTAGCTGATTTCCTGTCCACATAAAATGTTGTATTAGTTGGAGAGTCTGATTGCTGGTCACATAACACAGCAGAGGACCAAGAGATCATATAACTCACAAATACAGCCACCATTAAGATTTATGGAGAGTTCCTTTCTAACCAGGCCAGAGAAGAAAAATTAAACAGCAGAAAGTCATTGAAATTAATTGCAGATTTGGTAGTTTTTACAATGAACTCATCCCAAGAGGGGAGGAGTCTAGACAGTGTATGGGAATATCCAGGATGGATTTTGATTTCACTAATCAAGTAACAGTAATAAGTCCTTGTTGGAAAATAACTATTGTTCGACCAAAGTTTGCATTTCCTGGATTGTCTTAAATTGGTCTTTACTCATTGTATAGTAGACAGTTGGTGGAAGGAATCCATTAAATGTGGATAGCTTTGATATGCTGTAGGCTCCCATGTTCAGGAACATTATCCATTCACCTATTTCCAGTTCTGGAAGTCTGACCTCTTCCAAAATAAGGTCTTGGTCTGTGCTGCAGGGTCCCCAAAGTCTACTCGAAAAGTGATTTTGTGAAATGTGGTATTCCTATTAGTAGAAAAAGTAGTAAATATATGTTCTAATGTATACTATAAGTTTATCAACTGATAAAGGATATGAATACTTTGGGCTTTAAAAATTTCCTGCACATGTTTTGGGCTAAAAATTATTTTTTTTGCAATTGTTTATCAAATTTCTGTAACATCTTTCCTGAAACCTGTATGTATTCCAATACATAGCAGGCTGCAGAGAGTCACCAACACTTGGATTGTCTGATGGCTCAGTCTCCATTGCCCCTGGGATCGTCTGAATGCTGATTTATAATCAAAAGGATTGTTAAAATCAGTGTTCATGAGCTCAAAGGAGCATGAATAGGACAGTTCAGACTTCAGTGAATGGCATCCTGCAGCCATCTATGTATTGGAACACATACAGGCTTCAGGGGGAAAAAAAAAAAAAAAAAATTTATAAGTTACAGAATTTGTGAGCAATTGCCAAAAAATTCCCCAAAATACATGCAATGAATTAAAAATGGCCAAGCCCATGCTTTGATTCCAGATATATCATTGTTAGATAGGAGTTATTTATAAAAAGTCTTTTACCTTCAATAGCTCCAGCTTTACATATCTTGGTTCATAAGGCCAAAATGTTCCAAATATTCCGTCATTCAGATAATAGGAGAGTTTCCTGTCCTGTCTCCCATCTATACCAGTAAATACGAAGGACAGTGATCAGAATGGATGTTCTTGTACTATGTATGGTTTATGCTTCAATATACTACATTAGTCAGACAGTCTTGAATGTCAAAACCCATCTATACCTCACAGTATCTTGATCTACTGACCTGTCACAAACTCCTCTTTTTTGCCGATGACATTAACAGCTGCTGAGAAAGCCGAGGCTACAAAATATCTCCCAGGCTCTGAGATAATTTTCACTCCTTCAGTGTCGGGAAAATACCAATCCAAAGCGTCATTAATAGTAGTAGTAAACTAAAAAGAAAGGAGGATATCCAGGATTTAATGACAGACCTGAGAACATGTGTAAGCCTCAGAAATCCTTTTAAATGTTTGTTGACACCAATGGTGTCCACCATGCAAATCCCAAGTTACACACAAAACTGGTATATGAACCCCAGCCACTTTGACAACTTCTGGGACTTGGGCAATTCACCCAGGTCTATCAGATGAACTCAGGACAGGGGTGCCCAGAAAGTGCATCAAGTCTTGAAATATATCCTTGGGCCAAGTGCATTACAGGGCAAGGTGTATAAACCTGTTATTGCCTCCAGAGTTTGACCAAGCAGGCATATGTTTAGTAGGAAAAGTGGAGTAAGTCAATGCCAAAGGCAGTGCCTAAACATCTCATCACCTCCAGCTTTGTATTCTTCAACTGGTGATGCTCCTCTTTATGAGTCCATTGCAGTTGGAGTTTCTCTAGCTTCTTACTATTTCTCCTGGAGCAGACAAGTTCTTGTTCAGAAATATGAGCAGCTAGAGAAGTTCCAACAGTAGTAGAAACTGAATAAGGTGTAGGTGGTGAAAGGTCCTCCAGCTACCTGAGAACATTAGGATTTGACACTTGAAACAACTGCCCAAGCCTCATCTTCAACATTGCAATCATGAGTCCCTATTAGGGATGGGTGAAGTGATTTATTTAAAGCCAGATTTCATCTGAAGTTTCCAAAAGTTTTGGGTTCACCTGAACAAGAAATAAGATTATGCTCTGGGGGTCTCAGGCAATAGTACTTTTGGCTCTACTCAAGCTTGGTATGAAATTAACTGGAGGGCCAAACCTCACAAATATTTTCAGAATGAATCCCATGAAGTTGGACCATCTAGACCTTTTGGATGGTTGGCTGATCCCCTGAAATTGTTGTGTTATACCTACTTTTTATTGGAGTTTAAGTCAGATTCTCTATCATATATACAGCATTGTTGGACTATCAGTTTGGCATCTGGTCCACTTTATAAGCTTACCTCTTCAAATACTGGCTTGAAGTCACCGTCTCCAGGAAAACCTCCTCCAATATCTAAGAGTCTCAGCACATGACCAAGTTTCCTTCCAAGGCCAAATATGCGTCTGGCATCAGCAATGGCCTGCCTAAAAGCTTGTGGTCTCTTGGATAATGATCCAACATGAAAGCTGCAACAGAAGTTGGATATAGAAGTTACAGACAAGCTATTAGAGATCAACAAGACTTGTATTTTGCTTCTGTAGCCCTCTTAACTTCTGGTCTTTGGTAGAGGGGGCTGTTACTGCAAAGTTAGGCAACCTTCAGCATGCCAGCTTTTGTGGGATAACAGTTACCAGCATGACTACTTATATACACACGTGGACAAAATTGTTGGTACCACTCATTTCATGAAAGAAACACAATGGTCACAGATAACTTGAATCTGACAAAACTGGAATTTGCCAAACTACATCTTGACAAGCCACAAAGCTTTGGGAGAATGTCCTATGGACAGATGAGACAAATTGAAATTTTTGGAAAAGCACATCAGCTCTATGTTCACAGATGGAAAAATGAAACATATCGAGAAGAACACTGTCCCTACTGTGAAACATGGAGGAGGCTCTGTTATGTTCTGGGGCTGCTTTGCTGCATCTGGCACAGGGTGTCTTGAATCTGTGCAGGGTACAATGAAATCGCAAGACTATCAAGGGATTCTAGAGAGAAATGTGCTGCCCAGTGTCAGAAAGCTTGGTCTCAGTTGCAGGTAATGGGTCTTGCAACAGGATAATGAACCAAGACAGCTAAAAACACCCAAGAATGGCTAAGAGGAAAACATTGGACTATTCTGAAGTGGCCTTCTATGAGCCCTGACCTAAATCCTATTGAGCATCTTTGGAAGGAGCTGAAACATGCCGTTTGGAAAAGGCACCCTTCATACCTGAGACAACTGGAGCAGTTTGCTCATGAGGAGTGGCCAAAATACCTGCTGAGAGGTGCAGAAGTCTCATTGACAGTTACAGGAATCGTTTGATTGCAGCGATTGCCTCAAAAGGTTGTGCAACAAAATATTAAGTTAAGGGAACCATCGTTTCTGTCCAGGCCTGTTTCATGAGTTTTTTGTGTTTTTTTTTTTTTTAATTCTGTTGAAGCCTGGTTGGAAAGCAATGTCTGACTTTCATTTGTTCATTTTCATAGAATTTATATATTACTACTTTTGTCAGATTCAAGTTATTTTTGTGACCATTGTGGGTTTTTTTTCTTCATTAAACGAGGGGTATGAACAATTTTGTCCATGTGTGTAGCTCCAAGAAGACCACTAAGTAAATGTACAGTAGATCTGTGAGGGTCTCCAAGTATCAACCCCCACCAGATAGTGATGACCTAACCTTAGGATAGGTTATCAGTATTAGACTCCTGAAAAACCCCCTATAACTGAGCTGAAAACCCTCTCAGAAGCCCATCACCCCCACCGACCACCTGATCGAAAGGGCTGCATTGCTCAGATTTGTATGACATTTATAATGGGAATTTGATACATAGACTAATAATTTTACCTGACTCCAATTACTGATAAATTCAGGATATTTGCCAGCTTTAGGAGAGGTTCGCACTTTTGGAAAGGGGCACCAAATTTCTTGCTGGGGGCAGTAAGCGATCCACTGTCATTAGCAACAATTCGGAGGATAATCCTGGATTGGAGGTTGTAGGAAAAAAGTCAAGTCAAACCCATTAGTGTGTCTTTTGATCTGATATTACCGGGTGAACTCTTTGTAGAGGTCCGAGCTGAACATTTACATGTTAAAGGTGTCCCCCACCCCCATGAAAAAGTCATCTCCAGTCACCAGGATAGGGGGATAACTTGTAGATCAGTGGGGTCTGACTATTGCCAGTTTAGGTTGTTGGGCAGTCCATGCAATGCTCCATTAATGGGAGTGCCAGAGATGGCCAAAGTACAGCCTTGGCAACCTCCAGCACTCCCAATGGAGAGGAAAGATCTGTCCATCCATCGCTCCATTCAGAGTGGTGACTGATCAGTGGGGTCTGAGCAGTCATACCCCCTACAGATCTGTAAGTTATCCCCTATCCATTAAATAGGGGAGAACTTTGGTGGGCAAAACACCTTTTAAGACATGCCTCTATCCCTGCCCTTGTGTAACAGTGATGAAGCCTCCTTAGTGTCCCCCATACAGTATAAAGCACCCTTTTTTTGCCCCAGAGTATAATTCTATTTTTTTTTAGACATGACAGTTGGAGCCCACACACTGTATAATGCCCCTTTGTGGGCACAAAGGTGGCATATGAGAAGGGCACAGAGGAAACTCCCTCCTACAAGACACTGGCAGACGTCAGGAGAAAGACTGATCTACTGACTTTTTTATAGTAGCAGCAACAGTGATCAGGAGTTGTCCCGGCAGCCTTCACAGCAGTAAAGCCATGCTTAGTTACTTTTTATAGGTGGTAAGGATGATTGCTGAGCCCGGTACCCACTACTGTACTACATCTGGTTAAAGTGGACAGATCATTATGTCAACAGCAAGGAGGCAGGGATAGATGGTCTGGATTTACACTGCGGTCCACTAGTTGACATGCCAGATAGAGAATATATATTTTTTAGCGACATGTATCAGATGGTGCAGACTAAAGTGCCTAACATAGTAACATGATGAGACATGTCTTTTTATCCTGCAGTGTTTATAGGAAAGCAAAAACCCAAAAGTTAGCCAGTTTATTTCTAATTTTACAGGAAAAAAAAAAATTCAGATAGATATCTATATCTCCCAATTCCAATCTGGCAGTCAGAATAAATCACCATCCCAATTCCCAACCAGAAATCTAGTAGTAACTCAATATTGTGGCTCAGACCTGGATGCCTTTGAGCACTTTAGAGAATTCCCCAGTAAAACTTCCTCTGACAGTTCTAGTCTCAGTGCTCTTACAGTAAAGCCCTTCTATGAGTGTCAAAATCTTCTAACCCTAGAGGTCACCCCCTTGTTACAGTTAAAGCCCTGGGTATGACATTTATACATCTCTATATAGAGCCATCTTTTGTGTTAATAACTTAGTTATGATTTATTGTGCAAATCTACCATGTCATTTATAAATATGAGACAAACGGACCCAATACTGCCCACAAACAGTCACCCCCTGTGGATCCCAACTAGTATCAGTGACCCTTCTGGCCCCTGTAGAACCCCAGTCTGAGCATTTTTGTTCATACAGTAACAGACACACACCATGTTCAAACCCAACAGCCCACTCCTTATATTCCCAACATCTATCATGAGGGAGAGTCAGGAGGCCCTCCATCTAGTGATCAGCTCAACCTGACAATTTATGATGGGACTGTCCATTAGTCTAATATGTCCACATTGAGTAAACATCAGTAAATTGTCCTGTTGTGCTGGCTGCAAGGAAAGTCTTATACCATCTAGCCTATGGTCCACTTACTCAGCCTCTGGGAAGTTCTCAGCAATTTTGAACAGTTCGCTCTCACAGTCAAAGGTCATCTTAGATACTCCATGCCTGGCCGCATAACGAATGAAAGAAGGTTGCTTGCAAGTGTTTCCATAGACTATATCATCTGCTGGCACTCCTAAACTCAGCACCAGGTCCATCTCCGCCTAGACAAAGTAAAATGAATGACAAGATACATTTGTGAGTGGGACTGTAGCTAGCAAAGATGGTGCCCCATAGAAATGTTTTGACTGGGGGCCCCTAGCCCCCACATGGTATACTGCCCCCTCCACACTTTATATGGAGAGCAATAGCATCATGCCAGTGCAAAGACACTTGAGAAAGGGGTTTTGATTTGAATAAAGAAAACCTTGTTCAAGTTCTGGGCAAGTGTGGATTCTTTCAGAAAGGTTATCTTTGGATTTGGAACCAGTCTGTGGAACTTTCTCAGAAGAAAAAAGAAAGCTTGGTATCAGTCCTGGATTAGCCCTTGTAAAGCTGACACCTACTGCCAATGGTGCAGTCTTTGCTCCCAAGCTCAGTGACATCACCACATGACCTATGCCACCCAACAGTCTCTGAAAGCATTCCATGTATGTAAACAGCCTGGTGTTCTAGGGACCATGATTGAGATTACCTTGCTGACACAGTCAAATCCAGCACCAAGGATTGCAAGTAGCTGAAGAACCTCTTTACTACTGTTGCACTTCACAGCGTAGAAAGGTTTGACCCGGGGCAGTTCCCTGCGGAAGCGATAGTATTTGTCCACCACATCATCAAGGTCAGCAACATAGAAGGCGTTCTGGTCCTCCTGTAGAAACACCAGATTAGTCATTACATTGTATGACTTATCTAAATGAGGACAATCTTGTGCACGGTCCATGTTTTAGGCCTAGTGTAGACAGTGGTTGTCCTGCAAGCTAGAGAGATTCAAAGTCAAAGATGGGAACAGACCTGTGCCTCTGGGTCAATCTCAATGTCTCATTTTGGACAAACTATCTAGATCCCAGGAGTTACATTGATGAATTATTTGTAGGATAGGTCAGTGGTGACTGGAACCCTCACAGATCAGATGTTTGAAGAACATTCAGTGAGCACTGCAGCAATATATGGGGTGTGCTTGGTATCTGTTGTGTCCCAAGCATCAGACCCCCACCGGTCAGAAATTGATGACTAGTGAATCTGTAGCAGCCTCCAAGTCCTCAGTTCTGTCCTCCATCCTCATATCATTCAGCCCCCTCCCCCATGTCAATGATCAAGCCTGTGATTGGCCAAGTGGTGGGCAGGAATCTGAGTATATACATCTGTAACTTACCAGTCCAGCACTATCATTTGTCTTTTTCTTGAGGAAGTCCAGGACAGACATTCCCTCTTCTAGAACAATCACATTATTGAGTGGATCGGTGATCAAATTCCTAGCACCACCTTCAGCCCTTGCCACCACTGCAAGCTGCTCTTCACCTATTTCACAAAAAGTAAAGATCTAGATGTTATTAAAATCTCCAATTTATCCTTGAATATCAAAATTGTAATTGGAGAAGGAGTGTCGGGGAATGGAGTCAGGTTGTAAATCCCTTCATAACCTGAAGTGCGGTGTCAGAAGTTGACCAGAAAAGCCAAACATGGAAGGTCAGAACATGAAACTCCATGCAAAGGGTTATTTTTGGATGGAATTCTGTAAAATGTTCTGGTTAATGTTGCCATGTAGTCTTAGCCCATACTAGGGCTGAATAAATTCCATGTATTGATTATGCCTGTGACAGACTGTCCTTAGAAGTGCCAGCCCAAAGGCCAGTGGGGATTGATTTAGGGAATGGGGACAGTGCCAGAAACAGAGGGCACCAGGTAGTAGTGTAACTGAAGTCTTATGGGCCCCAGTACAAACTTGTCTGCCCCCCCCCCCCCTACAGCGAATTCTTGATATTGATGGTTAAAGGTGCTGCAGTGGTATCTCAGATACTTGAAAGGGATCAACTAGTACCCACAACTAAAGTTAAGAATACAGTGAGTGAGCAGAGCAGCCCAGGCATGTAAATACTGAGCTGCGTGCTGTGGGAAACAGCTGATCTGCAGGGTGCTAACAGTCTAAGATCAGTGGGATTCCAACACCCAAGGCCCCTGCTGATCAGCTATTTGAAGCTACTGTGGTGCTTTTGTGAGTGCTTTAACCCCTTCACTATTTACATTGCACAGGATCTATTTTATAGTGACTAATGTAATGAGTAAAAGCTTCCACAGTCAGCACAGGCCATCTAACAAGACCCTGCACATATTTCAAGCTTTTCATGAAAAAGACTCAGGTACCCTTTAACACAATAGGTATACACATCATACTTACCCTGAATGTCCTGTGCTTCAGCCATCTTTCAACAGTTGTCTGTAGCTTGTGGAAATTTGGGGGTATAGAGACTTGGAAAAAAAAAAAAACATTTTTTTTTTTAGTATATATAATATCTATATATAATACATATACAGTTATGTGCTGTTAACTATCTTTAGGCTTGCTTAACTCAGCACAGTAATAGTACAGCACTAATGCTGCAGGCACAGGAGCTGTGCCTATGGCATTATTTCCAGCACAGGTGAGGGCCTATTACACAGGTGAGGGCCAGGACAAGATACTCTGGTGGATTAACCCCCTGCATGCTGTAATCAGGGGGGGGGGGGGGAATCAAGATCAAAAAGTCACATTCCAAACATTGGTACCACTATAAAGTACAACTTGTTCTGCAAATAAAGAGCCCTGACATATCTCCGTCAAAAATACAGTAAAAGGTAAGAGGCGTCAGAACACAGCGTTCCCCAGGAACATTGTTCATTTTCAAGAAGTGACATTTTATTGGTAAGAGCGATACAACATAAAACCAATCTAAATCTGATATCGATGTAATCGCCATGACCCGCCGGACAAAGCTGCCATGTCAATATTACTGTAGAGTGAACGCCATAAAGTTAAATACAAAAGTTATATAGAATTGTGTGATTTTACATAGACCCCCCCCCCCAAAAAAATTAGAGCTAGTCAAAAATGGTGACAAATAAAAGTACAACTTGTCACGCAAAGAATAAGCCCTCACAGCCATGTTGACAAAAATAAATAAATAAATAAAAAGTTATGAATTTTGGAAGTTGGGGAGGGAAAAATATGAAAAAGTTACTTAACATTAACATGCAGACAGCTCTGCGTCCTTAAAGGGTTAAAAGAAGCAACAAATGGGCATTTTCAATGCTCCAATACATGCTCATTCCCAATCATTGACTTGCATAGAGAAGTCTTTAATCCTTCCCATGCAGCACCACCTGTTACATCTTGCAGAGCTGTTAGTGTTCTGGGTCCTAGTAGTGCAGCCCTGCAATGTAGCTGACAGAAGCTGAGTTACACAACCAGAACCTCTTCCTACAAATGCTGTAGTTTTAGCCCCATAGATGCTGTGATCTATATTGATTATGGAATTAAGTGGTTGGGGGAGAGAATAGAACCTTCTTTCACCACCACTCAGAGGGATCACCAACGCAATTAGAAGCCCTAAATAAAAAAAAAAAAAAAAAAAGGCCTTGAGTCATGTATGGATGCCCATTAGGCACTGCCAGAAACAGGACCTAATAGGCATGTGCTGAAAAATAGTTCATGTTGCATAAAGCCATGTCAATTCAATAAAACTACCAAGCTGATCCAGAGGAAGGAAAAAAACCCACACAAGATAAGATCTACTCAAGTAAGCCCAGGTATCACCCTAGTAACACATTCAGTGACAATTATTCCAGGAAGAACCACTGGCATAGCTACCAAGGTCTGAACAGCATTCCTCCTGGCCCAACTTCAGCAAAAGGTGACCCTTGAGAATCTTTCAAAGGTCTTATTTAGTGGCCTACACCTCTCCCCACCAGCCTGGAGACATTGTGTAAGTGCTATTTTGATCTATAGGCGCTCCACACCAACACAAATCATTACCTCATCACCTAGTCAGCATACTATCAATGGAGTCAAACCATTATGTATGCTAACTTTAACCATCTTAGGCTACAGTCACATTGTCATGTGACCATTCAGGGATTATGTCCCACCAGTCTGCTTGAAAAAAAATGCAGAAAAAAGCCCTGCAAGCAGAACTTCTCTGCATTTTTCAGGTGGAAACCCAGCAGACCCCATTATACTCTATAGGGTCCACAGATAGATCACTTTTTAGGCACATTGGGATTCCATTTTTTCAGAACATTCCCAACACAAATAGAATAGCAAACATAAAGCCTCATATAGGATACTGTATATCTGACCAATACAGCCAGATTTACATGACCTAATCCCATCTGGGAAAAGTGGCCCATAGCACTCAGGCCATTGCCAGTGATAGTGAGCTCAATTCACACAGAGGAGTTCAGTCTGGGAAATACAGCCCAGACAGGGCTCAATCATTTGTAGCCAACCTAACAGTAACCTACCTATGGTCACAAGAGGGAGGAAAAAGTTACCCACTCACCCTTCTAAAATATAAAGAGCACTTCAGAAGAATAATGCAAAAACAGCAGGTGCCAGCCAAAAAACCTCTAAGGTGGATGTTCAGAGCTATATTAACAAATAAAACCCATTAAAAACATAGAACAAACAAGTCAGAGGGATAGATCCATATATACTAAACCTAAGTATATGCACCTGCTGACTGATCACATGGCTGGAAGTGCAAACATTAACCCCAACAGCATTGGATCCAAAGCTTGATAAAATATTTGACTCAGTGAGATGCTAACCTGTCCTGCCCATGGACACTGTATATGGCCACAAGCAGTCACCCACCTAAGGTTGAGCATACTTGCCAGCTTTACTGGTAGAACTCATAGGCTCACAAGGGGTGACCTCCCAGATTTCTGGAAGATCAGGCTAATCTTTTGGGTCACTGGGGTAGAAGTCACTTTATATGGGACTTGGGCACTTTATGTGTCGGTGACGCTAAGTAGAGGGCGTGACCAGCACATTTAGTGCCCAAAGGGAGCGTGGTGATACACAAAATGGGGAATAGTGATGTTCTTAAGTGGCATGGACCACTTTGCCCCCTTCGCCAAGAATACCCAATCCAAATGTTGCCGAGTATACCTCCCAACCATCCTGGATTCAGCGGGACAGTCCTGGATTCCAGATGCTGTCCCACTGTCCCGGTCGGTGGGAGGTATGTCCAGAGGACGCAGATGAGTTGACTGTAATGGTTTACCATTTAGGACCAAAGACAGAAGAGAAGAATGGCAGGGAACAGGTCAAGGTGAGGATTAGTTTTGTTTTATGCTTGTTTGATACTGTAGGGGCTCCAGGAGAAGTGCATAATAGTGTGGGGGCAACTGGATGGGGACAATAAACTTTAGGGACAGCTGGTAAGGCAACATTATACTGTAGAGGGCAACTGGACAGGGACATTAAACTGTGGGGGCAACTGGAGGGGCTAAATTCGCCATTGTGCGTCACATTCTATCCCTTTTTCAGTCCTTTGAAAGTTGGGAGGTATGTCTGCATAGAAAGGTTGGCCGTCACCCCTCTACATAAAACACCGGTCTTGATAAATCTCCCAGTATGGCTTTATATTACATGTTTATGCAGACAGACTCCCTTTAATGGGTAGACTCAATAGGCCAAGTCTAATAAGTTTCACTACTTATTTATGTTTTTTCATTTTTTTACACTTCTTTTATTGATGAAAACAATAAAAGGCTGACAACAGAGAACAACAGCGTGCACTTTTTTGGTGTACTGTCCCTTTAAGACGCTTCTGCCTTTCCATGTCGGGAAATCTTATAATGTATCGCTATTGAGCGCACAGTCGTCTTTTATACGTAGAGCGACCTCTACGTCTGGAGGACCACACGGCACCTCGCCTCGAGTCGTCACCATGAGAGCGGCCAGGCAACGCTTTTGACCCCGCCCACCGGTCCAGACGCCGGCCAATCGGAAAGCGCCCTGTTGGCTCTGCTGGTTCTCCCCGGTCGCAGCTACGTCAGCATTATCCAAGATGGCGATGTCCATTCAGCGGCAGCATCTCCGGGCTCTCACCGGGCTCTGCTTCTTACTAATCCTCGTATCGCTGAGCCGTGCAGGGGCTGAGGGGGAACAGGCAGGACAGACGCTTCCTCACCGCAGGTTCGAGTATAAGTACAGCTTCAAGGGTCCCTACCTGGTGCAGGCGGATGGGACAGTCCCATTCTGGGTCCACACTGGCAGTAAGTATCAGCGAGGATGCCCTAGGGGGGGCACATATTTTTGTTAATTTTTAAGGTCAAGTTGCAGTACTTGTTTTACTACTCTCTATCCACTTACTGCCTGTCAATGGCTAACGTGTGCAGTAAGTGCCTAAAAGTGTATGCAGCTCTCTACTAGTTCTATCTGTATCCGGGAAAGCTGGGTGACAACCCAGCACTGCTCATAGACACATTGTCACCCAGCTTTCCTATAGTCTGGAACAACAAATCTGCCTAGCAATGTAGTAATATGTTTGCTAAGCCTGTGTCGGCGTATAAGCTTGTCATTCAGGGGCCTGGGAAAGTTGAGTCACAGCCCAGCACTGCCATTATAGCTGATAGACACATTGTCACCCAGCTTTCCTATAGTCTGGAACAACAAATCTGCATAGCAATATGTTCGCTAAGCCTGTGTCGGCGTGTAAGCTTGTCATTCAGAGACCTGGGAAAGTTGAGTCATGGCCAACACTGCTATTACAGTTCCTAGATGGGTTGGCACCCAGCTTTCCTATAGTCCAGAGCAAAAAATCAATATAGTTATGCATCAGTACATCCCCCTTCTCCCTTGTTGGCATATAACTGTCATTCAGAGGCTTGGGAAAGTTGAGTCACAGCCCACCACTGCTGTTATAGTTCATAGATGGGTGGTCACCCAACTTTGCTAAAGTCTGGAGCAACAAATCTTTATAGCTATGCAGCGATACATCCCATTGCTCCTTCATCCACATATATCCTAGCCATTCGGGGGCCAAGGAAAGCTGGGTGATCCCACCAATGTTATTACAGGTCACAGATTGATATACCAGCGGAGCTCAGATGACATGGCACCTAGCTTTCCTATGGTCCTGAGACATTATTGTAATGTAGCAATACATCCCCCTGATCCTGCAACAGTAGATATCCCTGCCATTCAGGGCCCTGGGAAAGCTGTGTGAAAGCCAAAGTCAGTATTGACCACTCTTAGCTTGTATCGGTCCCCAGGTTCTAGTATATATGTCATCATTTGAAGGGTTGGTCCATGTGGGATGTTTCCTCTTACCTGCAGATAACTTTCACTATGATCTGGTCAAGAATTTCTGATTCTTAAAGGGATAGTCCGCTGTAAAAGTCCTACTAGGACACGGGTGGGCAGCTTGGTTTGGGGCCAGTCTGATGTCTTTAGTAGCCAGTCAGTAAGAACTTTCATAGACATCAGTCAGATAGGAGTATAGCCCATCTTGAAGACTAATATGGACTCCGCAGGTAGCCACAGGTGAGCCGGTGCTGGCCATTGAAATCGGTATGAACCATAAAACTTTCCTGCAATGTTTCATTGCCCTGCATGTTCTGCAACTTTCTGATATACGTAAAGGGGTTTAGGGGGTCGGGGTCTTTTCTGTTGCTATCTGACCACTTGGATCCCCAGTGATTATGAAATGGGGGGTCACGAAGTCACATCTGGGATTGGAGCGACAGATGTGCACGACCGCTCCATTCACAAGGTGAGCTCGAGGACCCCCCCGTTCCTGTAATCACTGGCAGTCCTTTCCCCCAGTGATCTGACCCTTATACCCTAACCTGTGGATAAGGGGCAGTTCAATCCCTCATGGTTTTTAGTATCTGTTTACTGTCAGTGAATAGAAACGTTAATCAGTTAAGCTGAAAACGTAATAGTTGTCACAGCTGCGGATTTGTTACCATTGCATCCGGTCTGTGGAATACTCGGTATCCCTTTTATACTGCGTTTGCTGTGATATGCCTATACAGTTGTATACGTAACTGTGACGGAATGTGAACACAGACTAAACGAATCAGCTGCAAATCTGCTGGATGTTCCGGCACTAGAATGGAAATCTCCTCTAGGTAGGAACTGGTGTAGATTTGCTTTCTAACTTGCACCAAAAATCAATCCTAGGCTCACATTCGCATTATGTGGTGGGCGAGGCACGGATTGGAGCTTGGGGCGCACGTTTGTCGCAATAAAGAGCCCTTGTGTAGAGAGAGCGATGAATTTCCTACAATGTATCTGTTTAGAATAAAGAAACTGGATACAATTGTAGCAAACTATCAATTGGGAGAAACCTCTTGGTTTTCCAGTACTTGCATACTGATGGCCTATACTTAGGGTAGGTCATCAATCTGTGGGGGGGTCTGACACCTGGAACCTCTGCCGATCAGCTGTTTGAAAAGGCCACAGCAATCACACCTTGTGCCAGTGATATCACATTGGTACAGCACTGTTGCATGGTACAGCTGTGGCTCAGTCCCATTCAAGTGAACAGGGCTGAACTGCGTTACTAAGCCCTGCCCCTATGATATATACAGCGCTGTGCTTGGTATTCAGTGAGGAGGCCGCAGTGCTCACCTGAATGCTACGGCCTCTTCAGCCAGCTGGTGGGGTGTCGGGAGTCCGACCCCCACTGTTAACATCACACTATCCTAAGGACTGGTCATTAATATATAAGTCCCAGAAGACTCTTTAATCCAACCTATGATATTCCAGAAAGTTCTATATTCCATCTCTTGTATCCACAATAATGGGGGGGATTTTATAAGAACTGATGAAGGAAACTGGGCAGGTCGGACCAATACTCATCTATTCACACCGCAGATTTGTTGCAGAAATTTCTGCGGCTGTCCCATTCCTCTGAACAAGATGTGCCGAAATCCATGTGCTCACTGCGGGAAAAAAAAATCAACAAATCTGAATTTTCCATAATAGAAATTTCTGCGACAAATCTGCTGCACGTGAATTAAAGGGGTTGTCCGGGGAATTAAATTTACTTTAATGCATGCAGAGGATTCTTCATGCTAGACCCCGGGGTTCTGGCCTGGTTCCGACCCCCTGGGGTACGTGATTGGAGCCAGTGCCCAGACCCTGTGTCATTCCGATCCCCTCCCTGATCTCACTTTACTGTAGTCAGCCTGTCCTCATAGCACAGGTGAGATCAAGAGAGGGCGGAGCAAGTTGGGGTTTGGGGCTGGTTCCGAGCTCTTGACCCAGGGGTCAGAACCAAGCCGGAATACCTGGTTCCATCATGTAGAATCTGCCAGATGCATTAAGGTACATTTACTTCCCTGGACAACCCTTTAACCCTTAGGAAAGTCCTCTAATTGAATTCTGTAGGGTTCCTTAGTGAACAGTTTTGTGGACTCCCCCTGTACATGTGAATGCACTCGTCTAGATCGAGAACATTTTGGTTATGAATGAGCTGTGCTCCGAATATTCTGGTTCAGTGACACGTCAGGTTTCAGTCCCCCCCACTGCTATCTGATAAGCCGTCTTGTGCTGATGTGGCCTTGTAGCTGCTGCAGCTGTGACCATGTCCTAATATTTGTACTGTGCGAATGGGTGAACTTTGTCAGCAGGAAGTGGGGATGGAAACCTGCCGTAACAGATGTCGCCGGGTGTTGTGTGCTGCGTCTTCTATAGAGACCTCACAACCTGGTCAGGGCTGCCTCAGGCAATAGCAGCAATACCCAGCCAGGGTGTAGAATTATGGAGTTCCTGTCTGTACCTACTATATAGGAATGCTCTAACCAGGGCTGTCCTGCTGTTGCAAAACTAGATCTCCTAACATGCTGGGATTTGTAGTTCTGCAGCAGCAGGACAGGTCATGGTAGGATTGTAGTTTTGCAGCAGACGCAGGTTATAGACTGCTGCCAATGAACCTTTATCACCTGTTCTCATGTTTAAGGCCCCACAAATCACTATAATGGGGCGACTACTCTACTGTCCTTATCCCCAAAATGCTAATGGTGAGGAGGAGTTTCATCCCATATAACACTATCCCATATTACCCCTCTTATCTGGGTAATGGGTTCCTTAAAGGGATCTCCAGCACTATGATATTGAGCTGTTCTTAGGATAGGTCATCCAAATGAGATCAGTGGGGGTCCGACACCCAGCACCCCTGCTGTCATCAATTCGAAGATACTACATGGTTCGGGCAAGCCGTACGACCTGTTCACTACCTACCAAGCACAGTGCCATACATTGTATAGTGGCTGTGTTTGGTATTGCAGCTCAGCCCTATTCACTTGAATGGGACTGAATTGTGCACAGACCATGTGACCGATAAAGGGACCTCATAGGCCTGTGAAGCAGAAGCAGCTGCTTCAAACAGGTGGAAGTGCTGAGTGTTGAACCCCTGCCTATCCGATACTGATCACCTGTCCTAAGGATGGGTCCTCCATATTTGACTATTGTCAGTGAAGAGAACAAATGACCCCATGGTCTTTTTGGTTCCTATATGAGTTGTACAGAATTAGAAAAAGCATGGCTCCTTTCTTCCAAACACAGTGCCACCTCCGCCCACAGCTTGTGTCGTATTTCAGCTCAGGCCCTGAGATGCAATACCAGGCACTACCTATGTGCAGGGGCAGCAGTGTTTTCATAGATATCAGCCATGTTGTTATTGTCCTGTACATCCCCTTTAAGGAACAGTTATTTTGAGTAAAGTACCGGATGGTTGTGGAGGAAGAGTGTTTTCTCACCCTGGTGGGAAATGTCATCTTTGCCTAGCAACGTCTGTCCTGAGAGCTAGGCAGGCATAGGTATTGTGGATCTAGGTGCAGATTTCATCAGCATTTATGGCTGTCGCTGACACGATTTTCCTGTGCACATGATCACGGAGGTGCTTGGTCTTTTTTGCACATTTACACTGACAAATTAACAAACTAAAGGCTATGTAAAGCTTTGCAACAATTTCTTTTATTATGTGAATGCATCTAAAGTGAAAAATAAAGTTACTTTGCAATAGGGCTCGGGTAAAAAATTCCTATTGTTTTTGTCTACAACTCCTGTGCAAACCTATGTGTCTCCATGGTAACAGACTGCAAACAAACCCTGTGTAGTCTGATCCTGCAGTCTTCAGTATCAGATCATTTGCAGAGGAGATGTATTAAGAAAAAATTGGAAACTTCACATCAAGATCTATTATATAGGTACTTCATTCTTTCATTTTTGATGTGTTGGTGGTTCCATAGGTAAAATGCACCCCAGTAGTCAGTATTTGAGAGACATCAAACTTGCTTCCACCACAAAATGGTGTGTGTAGTCTGTCTTGTTTCAGAAGTGGCACAAAAATTGTCAGTAACCATGTGACTTTCTCTTTAGATGCCATCCCCAGTGCGGACCAGATTCGGATAACTCCATCACTGAAGAGCCAGAAAGGATCTGTCTGGACAAAGTCAGCTCCGAGCTTTGAGAACTGGGAAGTAGAAGTGACTTTCCGAGTAACGGGACGTGGGAGAATCGGTGCTGATGGCCTGGTATGTGATATGGCTTTGTTGATTCCAAAGAAGTCTAGGAAGCTGAGATACAGTGGGGAAAAAAAAGTATTTAGTCAGCCACCAATTGTGCAAGTTCTCCCACTTAAAAAGATGAGGCCGGCCTGTAATTGTCATCATAGGTAGACCTCAACTATGAGAGACAAAATGAGAAAACAAATCCAGAAAATCACATTGTCTGATTTTTTTTTCAGAATTTATTTGCAAATTATGGTGGAAAATAAGTATTTGGTCACCTACAAACAAGCAAGATTTCTGTCTCTCACAGACCTGTAACTTCTCCTTTAAGAGGCTCCTTTGTCCTCCACTCATTACCTGTAGTAATGGCTCCTGTTTGACATTGTTATCAGTATAAAAGACACCTGTCCACAACCTCAAACAGTCACACTCCAAACTCCACTATGGTGAAGACCAAAGAGCTGTGGAAGGACACCAGAGACAAAATGGTAGCCCTGCACCAGGCTGGGAAGACTGAATCTGCAATAGGCAAGCAGCTTGGTGTGAAGAAATCACCTGTGGGAGCAATAATTAGAAAATGGAAGACATACAAGACCACTGATAATCTCCCTCCATCAGGGGCTCCACGCAAGATCTCACCCCGTGGGGTCAAAATGATCACAAGAACGGTGAGCAAAAATCCCAGAACCACACGGGGGGACCTAGTGACTGACCTGCAGAAAGCTGGGACTAACGTAACAAAGGCTACCGTCAGTAACACACTACACCGCCAGGGACTCAGATCCTGCAGTGCCAGACGTGTCCCCCTGCTTAAGCCAGTACATATCCGGGCCCGTCTGAAGTTTGCTAGAGAGCATTTGGATGTTCCAGAAGAGTATTGGGAGAATGTCATATGGGCAGATGAAACCAAAGTAGAACTGTTTGGTAGAAACACAACTCGTCGTGTTTGGTGGAGAGTGAATGCTGAGTTGCATCCAAAGAACACCATACCTACTGTGAAGCATGGGGGGGGGCAACATCATGCTTTGGGGCTGTTTCTCTGCAAAGGGACCAGGACGACTGATCCATGTACATGAAAGAATGAATGGGGCCATGTATCATGAGATTTTGAGTGCAAACCTCCTTCCATCAGCAAGGGCATTGAAGATGAAACGTGGCTGGGTCTTTCAGCATGACAATGATCCCAAGCACACCGCCAGGGCAATGAAGGAGCGGCTTCGTAAGAAGCATTTCAAGGTCCTGGAGTGGCCTAGCTAGTCTCCAGATCTCAACCCCATAGAAAACCATTGAAAGTCCGTGTTGCCCAGCGACAGCCCCAAAACATCACTGCTCTATTATTGACAAAATTCTGATTTTCCACCATAATTTGCAAATAAATTCTTTAAAAATCAGACAATGTGATTTTTTTGTATTTGTTTTCTCATTTTGTCTCTCATAGTTGAGGTCTACCTATGATGACAATTACAGGCCGGCCTCATCTTTTTAAGTGGGAGAACTTGCACAATTGGTGGCTGACTAAATACTTTTTTCCCCACTGTATGAGGAGCTGTAGATCTGCGTTAGCTGTCGTTTGTACAGTATCAGATTAAAGTGACACTCCAGCATTTGTTTAGCTATGCAAAGTAGATTTAATATTTGCTATTGCTGATGCCATAACCCATGTATAACACTAGTACCCATGTCAAATAATAAAATGGACCTTCCAGGACCTTAGACTGTGAAGATGATGTTAACAAAGCTGCATTAATTGCTGCTGATAATGCTGGGGAAGGTTATGAGGGCATGATGACCTGACTGTGACGGGGGGGGACTGTAAGGGGCAAATAATGTGAGAAGCAGCAGAGGGAGACCTTCTGTTTTCACAGCAACTTATGCTAGAAAAAAAAGTCATGTAGTGCTCATGTGACTTATTGAAGAAGGTGAAAGCAGAATAAGGAAAGACAGTGAGGAGTGAGTTAGGACCTGCTTCATTTTCCCTTTTACAACCCTTGAGGGATCTCCTCTACCTTTTGCTGACAGACATTAAAGGGGTTGTCAGGTCTTAAATATTTATGGCCTAGCCTCAGGATAGGCCATAAATACCTGATTGATGGGCAGCCGAAAGCTGTGTCTCCTGTATAGTGGTCGGTCGCCATCTTTGCATCTCCTCTTCCACTGACTTCGGTTCTGTTTGGCTGTCAGCCCCCCAGGATAAGCTATTTATGGATAGTCCATAAATAGCTAAAGCCTGGACAACCCTTTAATGCTGAGGAGTGTTAGATTCCCCTGCAGAGTCTGTTGTGAATTCTCTCCTCTGATACATATACTATGTGATACACGCTTCACTTGCTGCAAACTATCCTGTATGTATTTTCCTCCCCATCTGCAGCCTGCTTGGTCTGCACTCCCTAAAGACTTGGATTTTTTCCACCTCTCCACACTCTGATCTTTCCTGTATATTCTCCTTTTCCATGCTGTTAAGTTTAACACTGAGAGAAGGGAGGGGGAAAGCGTGAGATCTGACACAGCCAGAAGCCATGTCTTGTGGGATTTATGTCAGAAGCAGCAGGATATCCTGCTAGATGAAGGAGTTGCACAGACTCTACAGCGGCAAAATTGTAGCAGATTTTTAATGAAGTCTGCTTAGAAAGTTTCTTGTCTTTGCATGTATAAAACTGATCAAAAGTGTCCTCAACATTTAGCTTAGGGCGCTTGTACTCTCTAGCCATGTGGGGCCTTCTTCTATGATATTCATAAACCCTAATGGGCTTATCCAAAACTGTTTGCTTTGATGGGATAACTTGAACAAATTGTGCAAATAATTTTATTTTGTAGGAAAACTTCAATAAGTGTAGACTAAGAATTGTTCATCAGTATCTGTTAACCTCTGAACTATAAGATACTGGATACATTATACAATAGTAGCTTCATAGTTGTCATTCACGTCTCTAACTTGTCGTCTTTCTCTCCTAGGCTATATGGTTCACAAGCGGCCAGGGACTAGAAGGCAATGTGTACGGAGCCGCTGATTCGTGGAACGGTGTTGGTATATTCTTTGACTCCTTTGACAATGATGGGAAGGTTAGTACTTAGTGCACTTTGTTTTTGTTCCAAAGTACACACCACGCAAATCTGTTTACTTTACTAGTGAGCCTTGCATCAGACTGAATCACTGCCATTGTCCTGTGTACAAGGAAATCTGGCAGTGCTTATATAGTGTGAAATTAGGCAATGCCTTTACATAGGATTAGTAAGTGATGACGGTGCTACAACCAGCCGTGCTGCTATCCTCGTATACCTGAGCCTCCAGACAGTCATGGTCTAAAGTGTTGACTACCACAAATTTTGGTTTTCACAAAGGCTGCTGCTTCAGTGTTTGTCAATCTTTTAGTCACACAGTTATGACGTACACGTATAAGCATTTCGGCAGTTTTTACACTTTTATGGACAAATACATTGGGTCAGATGTATTATGCCTGGCATAAATAACGCCTGAAATCTGCGCCAGTTATGAACTGCCACAGTGAGCTGCAGCTACACAGCCTGGCAGAGGGTGCTCCTCATACTCCTGACTAAATCTGCTCCAGTATTTCTGACCCTTGACCCTTATTTCTCAAGATTTCTGCAGTTTGTCCTGGCATGCTGGATATCAGCTTCTGGGCCAAATCCTGACCGATGACAGCCCATTCTTTCCTGATCACTGCTCGGAGTTTATCACAATCTCTATGTTTTTGTTTATCCACCTGCTTTTTGAGGATTGAGATCTGGGCAGTTTCCAGGGAGTAGAAAATGATATCTTCATTCAATCTGATCTAGAGGAAGTAGCTAAGTCACGTCAGACATTCTAGCTGCTATGGAGCTGCCACTTGTCACAGGGTCTCCCAGGCTTCTTAGAAAAGCACAGCCCCTGCTCTCCCTACCTCTTCTCTCTCTATGTAATTCCAGAATTGAATGTAGTACCTGATCCATGGTGCTACATTATCACAAAAAACTTAGGGACAGCTTTGAGACCGTCTTAAACAGTGCCAGTTTTATCACCATCTCTAATACTGAGTGATAAGTCTACCATATGTTTGGACTGTCTAGACTGTTACACCACTTATTAGTAGGCTTAGATTACGCCAAAAAATGAGGCAAAATTTTGGCGTGCAGTGTCTCACCTTAAGCCACACCTACTTTTTGATAGGCCACACCCCTTTTTCATGCAAATCATAAATGTGTTTAAAGCACTTGATAAACCTGCTGCAAGGTATGATCACTTTTTAGCGAGGATTACAGCACATTTCTGGCACATTTTGCTTAGTAAATCTCCCCCATAGTGTCATACTACACCCTGGACTTCTATCTCCTTGTATTTTGACCTTAGAACAGAAAAGACTAATGGGTTGTTGAAGATTACATTATATACAGATAGACCTGGAAGCTTAGTATATAGTGTATACATAGACAATAGCAGCTTGTGAAGTGTTAATATCAGTGTGCCAACCCCTCGGGATATTGATCTAAAATAAATACTGGTTAGTCCTGCCACCTCCACCCTTCATACAGACATTCTGTGCCAGGCTCTGCCCCACTAACACAGCCTGAAATCATTCAGGACTCAGCCTATGTGAGGCGATACATGGACACGTACCAGCGTCCGCTGAATATAAGACGCGGGATGTCGTCATTACAGCCTGAGAAAGCGGTTTCACCGCTGCTGTAGGGTATGACATGTGCTTTATATAGTGTCTGTTTAGCAACACTTGGATATTTCCATTAAGAAATCTGTAATGTGTGATGAACAAGTCAGCAAGTAATACAGTCAGTGGTGTATACCTGGTTATTAATATAATTATTAGTGTGGACACATTATACAGTGGCTCATCCTCTGTGTGACGCTCATTTATCTTACAACTTTTATATACAGTATGTATTCTACATAGACTAAAGTAACATTGTAATTATGTAGTCTTGCTCATAAAATACTGATCCTGAGTTACATCCTGTATTATACTCCAGAGCTGCACTCATTAATCTGCTGGTGCAGTCACTGTGTACATACATTACATTACTTATCCTGTACTGATCCTGAGTTACATCCTGCATTATACTCCAGAGCTGCACTCACTATTCTGCTGGTGCAGTCACTGTGCACATACATTACATTACTTATCCTGTACTGATCCTGAGTTATATCCTGTATTATACTCCAGAGCTGCACTCACTATTCTGCCGGTACAGTCACTGTGTACATACATTACATTACTTATCCTGTACTGATCCTGAGTTACATCCTGTATTATACTCCAGAGCTGCACTCACTATTCTGCTGGTGCAGTCACTGTGTACATACATTACATTACTTATCCTGTACTGATCCTGAGTTACATCCTGTATTATACTCCAGAGCTGCACTCACTATTCTGCTGGTGCAGTCACTGTGTACATACATTACATTACTTATCCTGTACTGATCCTGAGTTACATCCTGTATTATACTCCAGAGCTGCCCTCACTATTCTGCTGTTACAGTCACTGTGTACATACATTACATTACTTATCCTGTACTGATCCTGAGTTACATCCTGTATTATACTCCAGAGCTGCACTCACTATTCTGCTGGTACAGTCACTGTGTACATACATTACATTACTTATCCTGTACTGATCCTGAGTTACATCCTGTATTATACTCCAGAGCTGCACTCACTATTCTGCTGGTGCAGTCACTGTGTACATACATTACATTACTTATCCTGTACTGATCCTGAGTTATATCCTGTATTATACTCCAGAGCTGCACTCACTATTCTGCTGGTGCAGTCACTGTGTACATACATTACATTACTTATCCTGTACTGATTCTGAGTTACATCCTGTATCATATTCCAGAGCTGCGCTCACTATTCTGCTGGTTTTTAATGGAAACGATCAACTAGCCTGTTGATGGACACATTTTTAAGTTTAGCACAAACCTGTACCAACTAGGAATTCACTGTATTGAGGATATTATCATTAATATTATGTTGTTTTCTTTTTCCCTTTTAGAAAAATAATCCAGCGATTTTGGTTGTGGGCAATAATGGCAAGCTTGTATATGACCATCAGAAGTAAGTATAGATTATTTTTACCTTGAGTTGTTTTCCTAAATTATTGGATTTCTGATCATTTTAGTGATGGAACAATGAATTGGAAATTTACAATAAATCCCTAAAATGCTCTGTGTTATTAATGGGCTGTGAGGGGTCATGTGACACATCTTGTGACTATGCAGAGCACTGGCAGATTGCTTACTTTGATACATTGCAACAAGTTATCAGCTGTATCAGGAGGTCAATCCTAGGGTTGCTGTAGCCAAGAATGTACTGACATCAAACAGAATGATAGCGATTATAAGACTGTAGCAAGTTTAGTCTTATTACATTTGTTCCTTCCCAGTGACGGTACGACACAAGCGCTGGCCTCATGTCAGAGAGACTTTCGTAACAAGCCATACCCAGTGCGGGCCCGGATTACCTACTACAAGAAGACGCTGACAGTGAGTGCTCCCGTGCTCCCCGTATCAGGGTCTCAGTAGAATTTGCACATCTTTATCTTTTCCTTGAACACTTCTTCTGTATTGTTCACCTAGGTAATGATTAACAACGGCTTCACTCCTGACAAGGAGGACTATGAGTTCTGTGCTAAAGTGGAAAACATGATACTGCCCCGGGAAGGTTTCTTTGGGATATCTGCGGCCACTGGAGGCCTGGCAGGTGAGAGACGCTTATCAGTGCTAATACAGTAGAAGTCTGTCCAGGTATCATGTACTTTAGAGCGTTGTAAACCCTGACCTACCTCCTTCTCTTACAGATGACCATGATGTGCTGTCTTTTCTCACCTTCCAGCTGACCGAGCCAGGCAAAGATACTGTAAGTTATACTAAGTATCTACAGTATGATCCTATGTCTCCAGGGAACTGGATGATTGTGAAAAGGGTTTTTCATCACCTAATGTGGAGCTGCAGTTCTCTGGAACCACCACTATATAGTGGACCAGGCTGCAGCACCAGTATTGGGATCAGACTGCCCGCGCTCCCTGTCCAATGCAGCAGCTTCCAGTACCTGGAGGCTGCGGGAACAATTATGTTGGATCGAGGACTTATGCTGGGTGCGGGTGTCAGACCCCAGACTGATGACCTATCCTGTGGGACATTATACTGTGTGATGTTGGCACTTTGGGACATTATAGTGTGTTTAAATGGGGCGTTATACTGTGTGGGGGCCAGGAAAGGGAGCGCTATGTCGTGGGGGGGCCCAAATCAATCGTATGCTATGGGGCCCAGTCTTTGCTAGTTATGTCCCTGTATATATTTGTTATACCCTGTCTGTGTGTATATATTTATAAATGTATCTGTGGGGGCCAACTCCACTCCAGTGTCTGCATTGAGCACTTCCATTAATACAGATGAAAGCGTTCATTGTACTGTTAACAGAATCCGGCCCTGTTCACACAGTGGAATCTGGCGCTGATTTTGCAGCACATTTGCACCCCAAATCAGCAGCAGATTATACCCTCATTCTGCATCGCATTTAAAACAATTAGTGCAGGACGCTGAAAAAAAAATAGTGTTCTGCTGGATCTTGCCGCATATTCTGCAGCTGATTCGGAGGCCGCGGCTTGAGACTCCGCACTGGTTAGACTCATTAATTTGGACCTAATCAGCGGTAGAAGCCGCAAGGGCATGCTCTGTATCCACCACTATGAGCTGGGGGCAGAAAGAGGAATCTGGGGCAGATGTCCGCCTAACATTCCTCTTTACTTTCTGACATCTGAGCAGGTTCTATCTACTTGTATGGAATGGACTGTATTACACGCCACTCCAGTAGGTCTGCCTCAGCATAAAACACCCAATTTAGTTTTTTTTTTTTTTTGTTTTTTTTTTTGCTGCTTTCTTTTAGCCCTCTCAAGATGGAGACATTCCCAAAGAAGAGAAGGACAAGTACCAGGAGGAGTTTGACAACTTCCAACAAGAGCTGGAAAAGAGGAAAGATGAATACAATAAAGACCACCCAGAGCTGAAGGAACACCCAGGTATGTATACAGCAGCGCTCCTGTACGCTTCTCATGGCTCAGGGGGTGATATTTGTATCTTACATAGACTAGTTCTAGTTTATAAGTGAATTTCATCAACTTTTATAAAAAAAAATTCTGTATATGTAGCCTAATGTTTCATGTATCTGCTTAGAGACATTGTCATCCTCCCTCCAGTGAGTGAAACACGTGCTCAGACGGTGCGATAATCTTCATGCCTAATATGACTCTGCTTTTTATATTATGTTAGATTGTCTCAGTAAAGCTGAGGCTCCAGGTTGTGGAAACGCAGCTTTTTTTTTGTTGCAGATTTTGCTGCAGTTTTTTGAGCCAAAGCCAAGAATGGCTACAAAAGGAATGGGGAATATATAGGAAGTTCTTATACTTCTACCGTCTGCTCAAGCCACTCCTGGATTTGGCTCAAAAAACCGCAGCAAAATCTGCATGAAAACGAGCTGCATTTTCGCAACGTGGGGTCTGAGCCTAAAGGGTGTTTTTTGGGACTTGATGTCCTATCCTTAGGATATGTGAGTGGAAGTTCGACTCCCAGATTTCTGCTGATCATCTGGTTGAAGAGGCTGCAGCGCTCGCGAGATATGCAGCTTCTTCTCTGTACTGATGACATTTCATTCATTGGTCACAAGTTGCAACAGCAGCTCAGTCCCTTTCAAGTGAATGGGGTTGAGCTGCAATACCAGACACAGCTGCTGTGATTCAAAGGGCACTGTGCTTTATAATCAGTGAAGAGGCTGCAGCGCTCACCCGAATACCTGTGGCCTTCTAAACCAGCCGATTTGTGGGGGTCCAACAACCATCTGAAGGATAGGTCATCAATGTATAAGTCCCAGAAAACCCCTTGAACATGAGTCACGCCATGTGGGTGCCTTATCAAGTACATTAGGAGAGTCAAATCAGCATATAAAGCATACCAAAGGGAGACAGCCTAAACTAGAATACACAAATGTAAAATATGAAGCTATTCTATAGTAATGTCAGGAAATCTTACTATACGTGGGCATTTTATTTCCTTCTGTTTTTTTCCTCTAGGAACAGCACCACACCTGTCCACAGTTTGTGTTTGGTACTGCAGCTCAGCTCAGTTCACTTGAATGAAGCTGAATCCAATACCAAACACAACCTGTGTACAGCTGTGGCGCTGTTTCCAGAAGAAAGCAGCCATGATTTTCACTTCCTGTTGACTTTTTATCATTTTTGTCTTTTTTTTTTGGTGCTCTAGAGGATGACATGTTTGAGTCTGTCAATGATCGGGAGCTCAGACAGATCTTCGAGGGGCAGAACCGCATTCACCTTGAAATCAAGCAGCTGAATCGGCAACTGGACATGATCCTGGACGAACAGCGGCGATATGTCAATGCAGTTACTGAAGAAATAGCCAAGAGGGCAACAAGCGGTGGAGACGTCCAGCAGGTACGGCGTGTCCTGTCCTGTAAATATAAGAGCAAAGTATCAACCAGATCAGGGTCTTTATGGACTAAGTCTCCTAATGATACTCCTCTTTCTATACTCCGTACCCTTCCTCCAGACTTCTCAACAGGAACTCCAGGCGTTGCTCAGTGGTCAGAGGGAAGTTTTCAAGCATGTCAGTGAAATGAGGTAACTTAGAACCCTTGGGGGGGGGGGAAGTTTATCATTGTATTTAAGGTTCTGTTAAATATGTAAAGGTCATTGTTCAAGTCCTGATGTTCCAACCTGTGAGGCCTGACGATTTTGTAGTGTTACTTAGCTAGTGCCCTGCCAGGGCCTTCCTTCTCAATAACCTCACCATACAGTTGCCAGAACTCCCTGGTTTTTGGGTCTGGCCATATTTCTGCACTCTGTGGACTCTGTTTTTGTCTTTATATTAATTTTATGTATTTGTGCAGCCAATAGAAGGTAGAAGGGGATAAAAGGAGGCGACCATTGCCTGGTGTATTAGGGTTTGGTGGTTGCTGTAACATGGAGTTTTCTGGGTCCCCCCCCGTAACAGTCATTCATTGTTTGGTTTGATCAGCTAAAATCTGTAATGACAGATCAGGATCCTAAAATGATAAGAGGATAGTCCGTGTTTTTACTAAGCCTTTGTAAATAGTGAGTGGGGCAGATGGGGACGCGGACCCTGTTTCCCGCTAAGCCGGGCAACACAAAAGTTAGTTGTTCAGTTACCGGGAAAACTCTTTTAGTGTAAGTATTCCTTGTGGTATAGGGCAGCGAATGGGTTAATGTATAGACAGTGTCATAATAGACAAGTACGGCTTCATGTATGCCCCTCGCCCACCCTTAGGATAAATGCCCATAGTGATAGCTCAGATAGTGGCCCCAGTACGACCACTTTGCCTCCATTGGCCGCTGTTGTCACTATGTAGGTCAGCTGTGCTCTGAAGATTATCATAGTTTTGTTTTCCAGCGCAGCTTTTGCTTTAATATTCTTTCCCAATCTTTATACCAAGTGACTTTATTAGATTTACCGATGAAGGTCTCGGACGCGCCTCTTATTTAATATTTCTCGTAAACTCTTCTTAATATGCTGCGGACAGATTAGACCCGTGTTTCTGGGTATTTTTGGAGAAAATAAAAGCTAAGCATGTAAGAGGATGCTCACTTATGTGCTGCTCATATTCAGGAGTAATTTTCTTGCACAGATTGGTGGATTTCTTCTGGACATGGCGGTTTTTGCTGCGTTGCTTAAGTTTTAATAATAGCAGTTAATATCTAATATGCTTCTCCGAGGATTTGTGCATTACAGTAAATCCGGGCATGAAGCCTATTGCCTATTTCACCATGTTAATATCTTCTAAGCTTCTCGAGCGTATTGGTTTCATGTGGCCCTGACAGTTTGCAGTACTTACTCGGCGTTTGCAAAATGAAAAGGGGACATTTTCTAAGTTTTAAAGGGGTTCTCCACTTTTGACAATTCCTGTGTATTAGAAGGGACCTGCTTGTCCCTGCTGGGACCCCCAAATACCAGCTGTAATCCATGGAGAAACTTGACAGTAAGTACAAAGTTTCTCTGCAATGCCACCACTGGCGTAATGAAGTATTACACAATGTCCATTCACAACAATGGGTTATCTATGTAATTCAGGACAGGACAGGTCCTCCATGGAGGGAAAGACTCTTTGTAACTGCTCTGAGGAGTTGTCCGGGCCCAAATAGCTTCTTCATACGAATGACCTAGCCACAGGATAGGTCATCAGTATGTGATCTGTCGGGGTCCGACACCCAGACCCTGCACAGATCAGCGGTACCGGAAGCTGCTAGTGGACCAGGAGCACATGTAGCACCTTTCCTATTCAAATAATAGGAGCAGTGTTGCAGTTCCCCAGAACCACCACTATGCAGTGGATGGGGAGGTGCTGCAGTCGCTCCGCGCCCACTAGCAGCTTCCGGCACCAGGAGGCTGTTCAGTACAGCTGATCTGTTCAGGGTCCAGGACTCAGGGGGAGGGGGGCAACAGATCACATAAGACTTCAGTATGAAAAATCTGTTTAGGTCCAGACAACCCCTTTAACTTTGGATTCTCTAATACAATATATAAAAATGAGTCTTCTAAACTGGACAGCCCCTCTAATTACATTCTTAAAGGAATATTACATTTTTCGCAATTTTTTTTTTTTTTTTTTTCCTGATATGTCTAAATTATTGGCGGCCATGATGCAGACACATTTTAGCCATCCTCTTGCAGACCTGACCCCCGGGTGTCTTGTGGATGTAATACAGATGTTAAAGGGGATGTCTCATATTAGAAAAATATGGCTTCTCTCTTCCATAAACTGCACCATAGTGATACTGGTTGTTGCATAGATTGAGGTGCAAGTCTTGTGCGAAAAAGTCTTACTTGCGACCTATATGTGTTTTTGGACCTTCAGGGCTGTGGAGTTGGGGTCCGTTTTGGGTGGAGTTGGAAAACAAGTTGCCATACACTGCCCAAAATTGTAATCCAAATCTGGATGTGGTTGCAATGCTGCACACGACTTAACACAATTGTGATGTGACTGTTATCAAGAATCCAATTTTTGGTAGGCGGTCGCACGTGTTGTGTGACTTTTCCAGATAGACTTCAATGTACGTGTTGCAGACACAACGCCAATGCAGCAGCAAGTCTCAGACGAGTCACACATTTTTTTTGGGTCCTGATCTAGAATGCGCCGCTATCCAGGCCTTAGGTTTCTCAGCCGTGCAGCGTTGCTTGTAACATTAACCCATGAAGTAACAGTTTCTAGCCTCCATCTGTACTTTATATATAGTCTTTCTTTATATGGGATACATCGCTGCGGCACTCCAGCATAGTCTGGCCAGCTTCAATGGGAAAGCATTGCAATCACGCTAAGTTAACATCTGTGCTTTTAGTTCCGTTGTTCTGGTCCGTCAGAGGACCAGGAGAATGGAAAAACAGACCACAACGGATCCTAAAAATGTCAGAGCGAAGGGACCCCATTCCTTTTGCAGCACTTTTTCATCTAGAAACTTATGACGGATCTGCGTCAGGCGGACACCAAGTGCAGATGTGAACATAGCCTTACCTGCACGGCATTTGACCAGGAGGGATAAAGTCTAAGGACCCTTGGTTTTGGTGATGACTGAAGGTCCTATAGGGACTAGAGCACTACTGATGTAGTAACCAGTGACTAAGATATACTGTACATATGGAGCTTCATGATGAGACCCTTATCAAATATCATACTGTATGGTTACAATGAATGTAAAATTAAATTTTTATAGCATTTTTTTAATTATTAATAATATATATATATTTATTTTTATTCTTTTTTTTTTTTTTTTATTTATTTATACTTGGTTAGAAATGTCTTTCTCCTTTCAGTCTTTGTTTCAGCGTACACAGCCCTTACAGATTTCCTTGTGTTTACCACCTTGTTATTACAACATATAAGCGTCTCAGGACTAAATTCCGTTACTGGGGATATTTTTTTTTTTTCCTTTGTGTCTTTTGCCAGAAGTAGAAAAGGGATTAAAAAAAAAAAATCCTCCTGATGATAAATATTCCGGTTTGAGACCTTAATCTGTAGCATAACAGGACGGCTGAGCGATACAAGCATATTGATTAAGCGGCATGTCCGCTCGCGCTGATCCGATCACGTTACAGATCTGTGTAAAGGGCCGGCTACCGAGACGCAGGCTGGATTTTTAATTTCTATAGTAACAGCAGAATGGTGGGGAGGGAAAGAGCAGGGCTCCAGTATTCCAGCACTAGAGGAGCACATATGGGGAATGAGTCCCTCTTATGTTCTATGTAATCTTGGACCTTAGCCCTAAATCTTTCCTTATCCTTAAGCCTCTTCATTTCTTGCACAACTGCATTAATTTCTTTTGGAAAGCTTTGCGTTTCTCCATGGGGTACGTCTCTCTTAGAGACTCTGGCACAAAGGGAAGAAGTAGTTCCTGTCTCCAAGGCCTGCAGCAAAGTGCGTGGATATAGCACAGACCACAAAGATTCCAAAATACAGTCAAATGCAGTTTAAGAAGACTCCACAGTGTCAATTTGTTTTAAGGAGATCTTTAAAAAAATGAAAAAAAAAAAACCCTCCAATATTGTCTCCTGCCTTGTTTCTTGTTTATATAGGCATTTAGAAGATTTGAAATAAGAAACTATACGTACATAATAATATACTGGGCTTTAGGGGCACCAAGACTTTTTAGTGTGAGGGTGAGGGACATTGGAGAGCATTATATATACTATGGGGGAGCCACTGGGGAGCATTATATACATACATACATACATACACACACAATTGTTGGTACCCCTCGTTTAATGAAAGAAAAACCCACAATGGTCACAGAAATAACTTGAATCTGACAAAAGTAATAATATATAAAAATTCTATGAAAATGAACAAATGAAAGTCAGACATTGCTTTCCAACCAGGCTTCAACAGAATTTTTAAAAAAAGAAAACTCATGAAACAGGCCTGGACAGAAATGATGGTTCCCTTAACTTAATATTTTGTTGCACAACCTTTTGAGGCAATCGCTGCAATCAAACGATTCCTGTAACTGTCAATGAGACTTCTGCACCTCTCAGCAGGTATTTTGGCCACTCCTCATGAGCAAACTGCTCCAGTTGTCTCGGGTGTGAAGGGTGCCTTTTCCAGACGCCATGTTTCTGCTCCTTCCAAAGATGCTCAATAGGATTTAGGTCAGGGCTCATAGAAGGCTACTTCAGAATAGTCCAATGTTTTCCTCTTAGCCATTCTTGGGTGTTTTTAGCTGTGTTTTGGGTCATTATCCTGTTGCAAGACCCATGACCTGCGACTGAGACCAAGCTTTCTGACACTGGGCAGCACATTTCTCTCTAGAATCCCTTGATAGTCTTGCGATTTTATTGTACCCTGCACAGATTCAAGACACCCTGTGCCAGATGCAGCAAAGCAGCCCCAGAACATAACAGAGCCTCCTCCATGTTTCACAGTAGGGACAGTGTTCTTTTCAAGATATACTTCATTTTTCCTTCTGTGAACATAGAGCTGATGTGCCTTGCCAAAAATTTCGATTTTTGTCTCATCTGTCTATAGGACATTCTCCCAGAAGCTTTGTGGCTTAACATGTAGTTTGGCAAATTCCAGTTTTGTCAGATTCAAGTTATTTCTGTGACCATTGTGGGTTTTTCTTTCATTAAACGAGGGGTACCAACAATTTTGTCCATGCACGTGTGTGTATACAGTACAGACCAAAAGTTTGGACACACCTTCTCATTCCAAGAGTTTTCTGTATTTTCATGACTATAAAAATTGTAGATTCACACTGAAGGCATCAAAACTATGAATTAACACATGTGGAATTATATACTTACCAAAAAAGTGTGAAAAAACTGAAAATATGTTTTATATTCTAGGTAGCCACCTTTTGCTTTGATTACTGCTTTGCACACTCTTGGCATTCTCTTGATGAGCTTCAAGAGGTAGTCACCTGAAATGGTCTTCCAACAGTCTTGAAGGAGTTCCCAGAGATGCTTAGCACTTGTTGGCCCTTTTGCCTTCACTCTGCGGTCCAGCTCACCCCAAACCATCTGGATTGGGTTCAGGTCTGGTCACTGTGGAGGCCAGGTCATCTGGCGTAGCACCCCATCACTCTCCTTCTTGGTCAAATAGCCCTTACACAGTCTGGAGGTGTGTTTGGGGTCATTGTCCTGTTGAAAAATAAATGATGGTCCAACTAAACGCAAACCGGATGGAATAGCATGCTCCTGCAAGATGCTGTGGTAACCATGCTGGTTCAGTATTCCTTCAATTTTGAATAAATCCCCAACAGTGTCACCAGCAAAGCACCCCCACACCATCACACCTCCTCCTCCATGCTTCATGGTGGGAACCAGGCATGTAGAGTCCATTCGTTCACCTTTTCTGCGTCGCACAAAGACACGGTGGTTGGAACCAAAGATCTCAAATTTGGACTCATCAGACCAAAGCACAGATTTCCACAGGTCTAATGTCCATTCCTTGTGTTCTTTAGCCCAAACAAGTCTCTTCTGCTTGTTGCCTGTCCTTAGCAGTGGTTTCCTAGCAGCTATTTTACCATGAAGGCCTGCTGCACACAGTCTCCTCTTAACAGTTGTTGTAGAGATGTGTCTGCTGCTAGAACTCTGTGTGGCATTGACCTGGTCTCTAATCTGAGCTGCTGTTAACCTGCGATTTCTGAGGCTGGTGACTCGGATGAACTTATCCTCCGCAGCAGAGGTGACTCTTGGTCTTCCTTTCCTGGGGCGGTCTTCATGTGAGCCAGTTTCTTTGTAGCGCTTGATGGCTTTGGCCACTGCACTTGGGGACACTTTCAAAGTTTTTCCAATTTTTCGGACTGACTGACCTTCATTTCTTAAAGTAATGATGGCCACTCGTTTTTCTTTACTTAGCTGCTTTTTTTCTTATCATAATACAAATTCTAACACTCCATTCAGTAGGACTATCAGCTGTGTATCCACCTGACTTCTGAACAACACAACTGATGGTCCCAACACCATTTATAAGGCAAGAAATCCCACTTATTAAACCTGACAGGGCACACCTGTGAAGTGAAAACCATTTCAGGTGACTACCTCTTGAAGCTCATCAAGAGAAGGCCAAGAGTGTGCAAAGCAGTAATCAAAGCAAAAGGTGGCTACTTTGAAGAACCTAGAATATAAGACATATTTTCAGTTGTTTCACACTTTTTTGTTAAGTATATAATTCCACATGTGTTAATTCATAGTTTTGATGCCTTCAGTGTGAATCTGCAATTTTTATAGTCATGAAGTATTTAGTCAGCCACCAATTGTGCAAGTAAAAAGATGAGGCCGGCCTGTAATTGTCATCATAGGTAGACCTCAACTATGAGAGACAAAATGAGAAAACAAATCCAGAAAATCACATTGTCTGATTTTTAAGAATTTATTTCCAAATTATGGTGGAAAATAAGTATTTGGTCACCTACAAACAAGCAAGATTTGTGGCTCTCACAGACCTGTAAGTTCTTCTTTAAGAGGCTCCTCTGTCCTCCACTCATTACCTGTAGTAATGGCTCCTGTTTGACATTGTTATCAGTATAAAAGACACCTGTCCACAACCTCAAACAGTCACACTCCAAACTCCACTATGGTGAAGACCAAAGAGCTGTGGAAGGACCAGAAACAAAATGGTAGCCCTGCACCAGGCTGGGAAGACTGAATCTGCAATAGGCAAGCAGCTTGGTGTGAAGAAATCAACTGTGGGAGCAATAATTAGAAAATGGAAGACATACAAGACCACTGATAATCTCCCTCCATCAGGGGCTCCATGCAAGATCTCACCCCGTGGGGTCAAAATGATCACAAGAACGGTGAGCAAAAATCCCAGAACCACACGGGGGGACCTAGTGAATGACCTGCAGAAAGCTGGGACTAACGTAACAAAGGCTACCGTCAGTAACACACTACACCGCCAGGGACTCAGATCCTGCAGTGCCAGACGTGTCCCCCTGCTTAAGCCAGTACATATCCGGGCCCGTCTGAAGTTTGCTAGAGAGCATTTGGATGTTCCAGAAGAGTATTGGGAGAATGTCATATGGTCAGATGAAACCAAAGTAGAACTGTTTGGTAGAAACACAACTCGTCGTGTTTGGAGGAGAGTGAATGCTGAGTTGTATCCAAAGAACACCATACCTACTGTGAAGCATGGGGGGGGGGGGCAACATCATGCTTTGGGGCTGTTTCTCTGCAAAGGGACCAGGACGACTGATCCGTGTACATGAAAGAATGAATGGGGCCATGTATCGTGAGATTTTGAGTGCAAACCTCCTTCCATCAGCAAGGGCATTGAAGATGAAACGTGGCTGGGTCTTTCAGCATGACAATGATCCCAAGCACACCGCCAGGGCAATGAAGAAGTGGGTTCGTAAGAAGCATTTCAAGGTCCTGGAGTGGCCTAGCCAGTCTCCAGATCTCAACCCCATAGAAAACCTTTGGAGGGAGTTGAAAGTCCGTGTTGCCCAGCGACAGCCCCAAAACATCCCTGCTCTAGAGGAGATCTGCATGGAGGAATGGGCCAACATACCAGCAACAGTGTGTGCCAACCTTGTGAAGACTTACAGAAAACGTTTGACCTCTGTCATTGCCAACAAAGGATATATAACAAAGTATTGAGATGAACTTTTGTTATTGACCAAATACTTATTTTCCACCATAATTTGCAAATAAATTCTTAAAAAAAAATCAGACAATGTGATTTTCTGGATTTGTTTTCTCATTTTGTCTCTCATAGTTGAGGTCTACCTATGATGACAATTACAGGCCGGCCTCATCTTTTTAAGTGGGAGAACTTGCACAATTGGTGGCTGACTAAATACTTTTTTCCCCACGTGTGTGTGTGTGTGTATATATATCTATAGAGAGAGAGAGAGATATAGCTATACAGTCATATGAAAAAGTTTGGGCACCCCTATTAATCTTAATCATTTTTAGTTCTAAATATTTGGGTGTTTGCAACAGCCATTTCAATTTGATATATCTAATAACTGATGGACACAGTAATATTTCAGGATTGAAATGAGGTTTATTGTACTAACAGAAAATGTGTAATATGCATTAAACCAAAATTTGACCGGTGCAAAAATTTGGGTACCCTTATCATTTTATTGATTTGAATACTCCTAACTAGTTTTTACTGACTTACTGAAGCACAAAATTGGTTTTGTAACCTCATAGCCAGGTGTATCCAATCATGAGAAAAGGTATTTAAGGTGGCCAATTGCAAGTTGTTCTCCTATTTGAATCTCCTCTGAAGAGTGGCATCATGGGCTCCTCAAAACAACTCTCAAATGATCTGAAAACAAAGATTGTTCAACATAGTTGTTCAGGGGAAGGATACAAAAAGTTGTCTCAGAGATTTAACCTGTCAGTTTCCACTGTGAGGAACATAGTAAGGAAATGGAAGACCACAGGGACAGTTCTTGTTAAGCCCAGAAGTGGCAGGCCAAGAAAAATATCAGAAAGGCAGAGAAGAAGAATGGTGAGAACAGTCAAGGACAATCCACAGACCACCTCCAAAGAGCTGCAGCATCATCTTGCTGCAGATGGTGTCACTGTGCATCGGTCAACAATACAGCACACTTTGCACAAGGAGAAGCTGTATGGGAGAGTGATGCGAAAGAAGCCGTTTCTGAAAGCACGCCACAAACAGAGTCGCCTGAGGTATGCAAAAGCACATTTGGACAAGCCAGCTTCATTTTGGAAGAAGGTCCTGTGGACTGATGAAACAAAGATTGAGTTGTTTGGTCATACAAAAAGGCGTTATGCATGGCGTCCAAAAAACACAGCATTCCAAGAAAAACACTTGCTACCCACTGTAAAATTTGGTGGAGGTTCCATCATGCTTTGGGGCTGTGTGGCCAATGCCGGCACCGGGAATCTTGTTAAAGTTGAGGGTCGCATGGATTCAACTCAGTATCAGCAGATTCTTGAGAATAATGTACAAGAATCAGTGACGAATTTGAAGTTACGCCGGGGATGGATATTTCAGCAAGACAATGATCCAAAACACAGCTCCAAATCTACTCAGACATTCATGCAGAGGAACAATTACAATGTTCTGGAATGGCCATCCCAGTCCCCAGACCTGAATATCATTGAACATCTGTGGGATAATTTGAAGCGGGCTGTCCATGCTCGGCAACCATCAAACTTAACTGAACTGGAATTGTTTTGTAAAGAGGAATGGTCAAAAATACCTTCATCCAGGATCCAGGAACTGATTAAAAGCTACAGGAAGCGACTAGAGGCTGTTATTTTTGCAAAAGGAGGATCTACTAAATATTAATGTCACTTTTCTGTTGAGGTGCCCATACTTTTGCACCGGTCAAATTTTGGTTTAATGCATATTGCACATTTTCTGTTAGTACAATAAACCTCATTTCAATCCTGAAATATTACTGTGTCCATCACTTATTAGATATATCAAATTGAAATGGCTGTTGCAAACACCCAAATATTTAGAACTAAAAATGATTAAGAGTAATAGGGGTGCCCAAACTTTTTCATATGACTGTGTATGTGTATACCATGTGGGGGCACTGGGGAGTATTATATATACTGTGTGTGGGAGGGGGGCACAGTGGATGACCTCCTCCCATCATGAAGCTATTCCCTATCCTATCAATAGGGGGTAACTTCATAACTTGTTACAGCCCCTTTAAAACACAATATTGAGCGGCGTGGTTATGTAATACATCTTTTTGTATTTTCTTTAAGGAACTCTATGAGTGAAGCTTTAAGACAGGTCTCTGGGAATGCCGGGGGCGCTGCCGGATATGAGAACACACAGCACTTCAATGACATCAAAGAACATCTGCATCTGGTGAAGAGGGACATTGAGACCATAGTACAGAAGAACCTGGTAACGTTATGTCGCCTTATGTCCTTACCATTGACTGAATCCTCTGCTGCTATTTCTGCTCTTTTAAAAACACATTTGACATTGTCACTATAAAGCAGGTAGCTCTGCATTAACCTCTCAGCGCCGTAATAGTGCGTAGCTTTTGTGCTTAAAATGTCAGTACAAAGTGATCAAAAAGTCATACATACCAAACATTGGTACCAATAAAAATACAACTTGACCATGTCATTTTTAAGACAGAGTGAACATTGTCAAAACTAAATGCTAAAAATTATGATAGAATTGTGTTTTGTTTTTTATTCACATGGACCACCAGAAAACATTAATAAAATCTAATCAAAACATATGTACCCCAAAATGGTGGCAAAGGGTTAATGTCCAAACTACCATGCGTTGTTATAAGGTTAATATCACATACTGGATACTTTTAATTACAGTTCCCTTTTCTATTCTAAAGTCTGAGCTAAATTTGGTTACCTAGAGACTACTTAACTTCCTGTCTAGATAACCACCATATGCGTGCGTAGCCACAGTAGCCTGCCTCACTGCACCTGGGCCACTTCCAAGTGGTACAATACATGTACAGCACAGGGTGGGAAGTACATTCAACCCCATACGGTAAATGCGCAATGCAGGAAGAAGATCAGGGGGTGCATACATAACCAAAAGTAGAATATTTTGATCTGAATAGTTTGTGCCAGTAGGATGTTGCAGTACAAAAAGGCTTTCAGAAATGATCTGCACTTAGACTTTGAACATGTTTGTACTAAAGTTTTTATTGAAAAAATCCTGTCTCTTTTTTCTAATGTAGAGTCTGTGTAACTCCTCTACATAGCTGGTTGTAATGTTATGTAATACATTACTTATTCTTATCCTGAGTTACATCCTGTATTATACTCCAGAGCTGCACTCACTATTCTGCTGGTGCAGTCACTGTGTATATACATTACATTACTTATCCTGTACTGATCCTTAGTTACATCCTGTATTATACTCCAGAGCTGCACTCACTATTCTGCTGGTGCAGTCACTGTGTACATACATTACATTACTTATCCTGTACTGATCCTGAGTTATATCCTGTATTATACTCCAGAGCTGTACTCACTATTCTGCTGGTACAGTCACTGTGTACATACATTACATTACATTACTTATCCTGTGCTGATCCTGAGTTACATCCTGTATTATACTCCAGAGCTGCACTCACTATTCTGCTGGTGCAGTCACTGTGTACATACATTACATTACTTATCCTGTACTGATCCTGAGGTATATCCTGTATTATACTCCAGAGCTGCACTCACTATTCTGCTGGTGCAGTCACTGTGTACATACATTACATTACTTATCCTGTACTGATCCTGAGTTACATCCTGTATTATACTCCAGAGCTGCGCTCACTATTCTGCTGGTGTAGTCACTGTGTACGTACACCGTTAAATATCTCCACTCTGAAGCCAGCGTATTGTAGCTGCAGCTATGGACTATCATCCTGGAGTATATAGATCATGTGCTCTATTCTGTAAGAATATGTCAGTCACTTTACTATTATTACTGATTTCTATCCTGTATTTTCTTCTTTTTTAGCCTCATGAAAAACAGAAATGCCCTGAAATTCCAGTTCCCTCGTGTCTGTCCACGGCACACTTCTTTATCTTTGTAGCAGTGCAGAGCGTATTGTTCATCGGTTACATCATGTACAAGTGAGTGCCGCACATTCCTGTAGATGGGTCAGGAGGAGATGGGGCGAGCCGCCATTGTCTTATGTGACATTACTTAGATGACACACGTCTTACACTATATTGTCTGTCTCTGTGAATCTCCAGCGCTTTACACATTGACCTTGAATGTCCATAGTATTTTTGTGGGTTTTTAGTATTGTACAATTACTGTCACTATCACATTATAATCCGGGTTGTCAGTCATGGTTTAACCACTTATTTGCTTCATCACCGTGCAGTGTGCATTGTCTTCTGACTGTCTGCACCTCGCAGGAATCTGCAGGAGTCCTCACCGTGTCAGCTGATCAGAGTTTGGAGCAGGCTTTCTGAGTGTCCCTATATTAGGGCTGCAAATTCCTGTTCGACAATTTGTGTGCCTTAGCCTAAATGGGTTTTCCAGGCTAAATAACTGATGACCTATCCTTAAGATGGGTCATCAACTGAAGATCAGCAGGGGTCCAAAGCATAAAAGGGTCACTAGTGCTTTGACCCAGACTAAGAACCTGTTGCAACCCCTGAAAAAGTAAGCGTGGCGTTGGCTGACCTAGTTCCACTTTTCAAAAGCAAAAGTGCAAGAAAGCCTTCATATAGAATTAGAGAGGATTCACACGGGGCAGATTTTGTTGCAGAAATTTCGGCAACTGAAAATCAGTTGAGGTTGGATCAGCAGCATGGAAATGATTTCTACGAGTTCCAGGAAGATGAATGGGACAGTTGCAGAAATTTCTGCAAGAAACCCTTCAATGTGTGTGAGTACCCGCTTTTACAAGGGTGTTCCTTAAAGGGGTTGTCCAGGGTTAAGGTTTTTATGGCCTATCCTTAGGATAAATAAATACGTAATCAACTGGATGAAGTGACAACATACAGGGGATGGAGCTTTCTGCTTCCTGTCCTGTATGTATGGGATGGGTGCCAGAAGTGGTATGGTATGGCTGAGCAGTCGGGATTGCCCCCCTCTGACCAGGTATTTTTGGCCTATCCTAAGGAGAAGTCAAAAAAATATTAACCCCTGACAACCAAAATTGTTTTAACTTTTTGTGCCCAGCATGAATGTCCAAACAAAGAATTAACATTTTCTAAAGCCTACTTATTTATTTCTTATTTATATTTATTTATTTGCTTATTTATTTATTTAATTCATTCACTTTATTCGCTTATTTATTTATGAATTCATTCATTTACCTATTTTTCTTTTAATGGTCAAGGTAGGAGGAAATATTTTCCTCACTGATTCATTATGATTGTTTATTAAGCCCTCCATGTCCTGTGTGTTACAATACCACAGTAAGTGCGCTCTGGGTGTCGGACCCCACACAGCTCACATACCGATGACCTATCCTGTGGCTAGAAAATGATTTTAAAAATAAATAAAGGACTATAAAAGAGCGCTACCGTAATATAAAATGTGTAATTTATTAAAAAAATAATGCAATACAAAAATCAAGGCAACGCGTTTCGGCAATGAACTGCCTTTTTCAAGCCTATCCAGGCTTCTATCCTGTGGCTAGGTCTTCCATATGAAAACTCGATTTAGGGACAGAAAACCCCACCTTTAACTATTACTCCTGCCTTTACTATTTATCTGAGTGATTTTTGTCCTGTACTTCATACACATGCAGTGTCAGTTTATAATGAAGTCTATGGAGAGGGGAGGGAGGAGGAGCCAGAGGTGTGTGTGTGTGTGTATATGTGTGTGTATATGTGTGTGTATATGTGTGTGTATATGTGTGTGTATAGATATATATATATATATATATATATATATACATACATACAGTAGAGGGCTGGATAATAATTCCTGACAACCCAGCTGTGTAGTGAAAGAAAACTGTCTCTCTGCTTTGAGGTGCTCTCCTCATCCTTCCCCTCTCCATAGACTTCTATTGTACAGATTTCATCGGTGGCAGAAGGAGGCAAATAAGTGAAGAAACAGGCACTTATGTTATATAAAGTATATTGTAAAGGTTATCTTCACCTGAATTATGGATTTCTGAAGAAAAAAAAAAAGTGTATTCTTACCCTTAAGATGCCTGTGTATTAGAAGCGTCTCAGTTCATTAACCATTTCCTCTTGCTTTGCAGAACTCAACAAGAAGCAGCGGCCAAGAAGTTCTTTTGATGAGTCGAGTCACGTTGTATGCGAGCACCGAGCTCTGCCCGGCGGATGTTTGTACATGAGGGACTTCTTAGCATTGCTCGCCTAGATTAAATTATTGAATTTTTGGGAAATACGAGAGAGAGAACTTCTGTTTAATGAAGAACGGCCATAGATGTGGAAGATGGGAGGAAAAAGATATATATATTTTTTTTTAATCTATTTTTTTGTTTTTTAAATCCATCTGTAAGAGAAGCCGCCATCTTGTATCCGGTTATGTTAACATTTGGTCTTTTTATTTTCTGTTTGACCCTTTATGACTCAGGGCAAAACCATCCTCCCCCCCGTGTTTAAAAAGGCCTCATACAGCCTAAATGTGCTCATCTGATGTTAATTTCAAATTTTATTTTTTTTAAATTTTTGGAATAATATTAAGAAAACCACTTGAACTGTATTTTAAAGGGGTTTGTTTTTATAAATAAAGTTGTGTCATGAAATTAAAAACAAAAAAAATAAACGTTCCTGTTCTGGTTGCCATGGTTACATCCAGAGGCTTGTATTTATGTGTAAAATGTGGATACCTGCCAACAGGAACAATCCTGCAAATCTGACTGTGAAAGGGGTGGGACTTATACAATGGGCGGGGCTTAAAATTATTGATGATGGCAAAAATAGTCTATTAATAAATATATGATTTGGGAGGTTCCTAAGATAAGAGCTGACAAATGTCCTGTGCCCGGTCACACCACAAAAAGGGGCTTGGCATGCCCCCAAAATGGGTGTGTTGTCACACTGACTTGAAGCACTGTCTCTCCAGAATATTTTGAGGGAAGTTACCATGGTGACATGTACATGAACCTGGACGTAGCCATGGCAACCAGAATGAAAACATTGGTTATTGACTCCGTTTGGAGAACTGAGTGTACATGAGGCCTATTTTTTTTTTTTTTTTTTTTTTTTTTCGTGACTCGACAACTTTATATTTTTTTTTGTTGAACCCCTTAAAGGGTATTCCTGTCGCACACATTTATGGCATAGCCTCAGTAAATATGATGTGCCATATATATGTGAGGTAGGAATACCCCTTTAAGTCCAGTATTAGAGAAGAAAAAGTGTTAGCAGTGTCCAGATCTCCCCCACTGGTGTCAGACACTTGTGCCAATAACTAGAAGGGTTTTTGTAGGTGTAACCAATTGGTTCAGACCACCAAGAACGGACAAAGATGTGGTTATCATGTGTGAACATTTTCCTCAATATTTTTGTCCTGTGTGAATTGCACCAATCCATGGCCGCAGCTGGTGTGTTGCACTTGTGTTAGCCAGAGATGTTGGTGATGTGTGCGCCCCTATTCAAGTGCTGTCCCTTACTGTCTTATACAGGTTTCAGGGTTAGGCACATGGCAGCGGCGGACATAACAGCCAAAGGTCTAGTCTAGTCAAATATGAAGTAACTCCTTTATCTTCCCAGGTGTTCAGTTCTTGGCTTGAATCCTTAGGATCGGTCATCAATATATGATCAGCGGGGTCTGGCACCTGGGAACTTCACTGTGGCCTCTTCACTGAATACTGAGCACAGCGCCATACATATATGGGGCTGTGTTTGGTATTGCGGCTCAGCCCCCTTTGCTTGAATGGGACTGAGCTGCTGCTGTACCAAGTGATCAATGAACGTGACATCAGTGGCCTAGTGAAGAGGCTGCAGACTTCAGCTGATCAGGTCATCAATATAGAAGTCCTGGACATCCCCTTTAACTGTGAATTTCCACCATAGAAAACTTTTCTGCTTCCCTTTTTTTAAATCTAACTATGAAATAGCAAAAATCTTTGTAGCTGTCAGAAATCTCTTTCCCTGATACAGAGCTCTGAATCCCCTGCATAGATAGTGGTATCTGTAGCCACCACTAGGGGGTGCCTACTACATGGTGTTAATGCATTCAACTCAATAATACGGCAGTATGCAGTTAGCTCCCTCTAGTGATGGCTGCAGAAACTCATCATTTACCTGTGCAGAGGATATGGAGCTTTGTATCAGAATGATAATGATAAAAAGTGGACTTTCATCTCAAGTATTGCAGATGTACCATTGCTGACATTGTCATTTGTCACTGACCTGCGTACGCCACGTGTGATGTAATATATCCATGCTGCTGGAATTCCTCCCCCTTGGGGTCCTCCCACCCAGAATGCCTATGGACGTCGGATATAGACGTGACCTTTGGGTGCTGGTTCAGTGTCATTTTTGCTGCCTTAAATTGTACATTTCATCTCTAGTAAAGTGTGTAGCACCACTGTAAAAATGTACAGCAACTCCCCTGCTACATGGAGGGGCCTCACCGGGGTCTCCACCATGCCAGAGTTCAGTATTTTGGGATAAAGACATTGCTTTCTTAGAACAGCGCCACACTTGCAATAGGTTGTGTGTGGTATTGCACTTCCAGTCCATTAAATTGGACACAGCTGCACTACCAGAGACGACCTAAAGACAGGCGTGGCACTGTTGGCTGCTGTCTTTTTTTTTTTTTTTTTTTTTAATGTTGGACAACCCCTTTAAGAAACCAAACCAATATCACAATATATTGTGTATTATCTCAATTTCTGGGCGCAAATATCCATCGTTTTGCATCCACATTGTAAGATAAAGTGATCTGAATTCCTCATTGTTTTCTTGGCTTTTTTGCAACCTGGTCATGATGGTAGCGCCTCTGGGGAATCCTGGCACATGTGATCAAGATGAATGTTGTATATTACTCTTACATAGGGAAGCTAATGGGGTTGCCTGTAGGGGGCGACTTCTGTTCTCTTGGCATCTTAGGGCATCTAGATATCAGAGGTGCTGCCACCCTCACCCATTATATCTGCTGCAGACAGTGACTGCTGCACTGCTGAATATTCCTTTAAGAAAATAATATAGAGCAGCAGACCCCTTTAAGAGCCAATACAATAGACTGCACTACCCGCCTGTACAGAATACCCCGCTGCTGTTATTACAGGTGTCGTACATGTCATACACCCCATCTGTGTTTCCTGTATTAAATGCAATGGGGGAGATTTGCAAAACACGCCAAACTGTCACATTGCACCAAAAAACTGCAGTGCCTGTCGCGTGCCAGATTTACTTTGGCTGAAGCCACACATTGCAGATTTTGCTACACATCCGTCCTTTATATTTCCCAGCCCTTTGGAATCCACTCCAGGCTTTGGCTCCAAAAACCGCGGCAAAATCTGCAACAAAAAACGCAGCTTTTCCGCAACGTGCGACACTTTTTACACCTCATTAGATATTTTTGACACATGTCTAGAAAAGCACAAGATGCCTACGGAGGGGGAAAGTCTCCGCCATGTGCGGCAGGATGCGCCGGGTTTACCGTACTGCCTGCGCCCCTGTGATAAGTTTGGCGCGGCTTCTGCCCGTCTGGTCCAATATAATAAATCTCTCCCATTGTGTTCTCATGTAGTTCACTCGCTTGTACTCTAACGCCACCAGTGTTACGGACAGCGCCAGTGCAGCTAAACTGAGGTCAGTTCTGTAAATTGGGCAAAATGTTTTTGTTTTTTTTAAGAAAAAAAAAGGAATAAATACATGAAATGACATTTTGTTTCTTGTTTATATTTGGATTAGTCCACGCTATATAATGGCGCCAGCGTCCATGGCTTCTTGTGAAATTGGCCACAGTGTGTATGAGATGGGGAATCTAGCATGAGCGCCATTCCTGATATGTCTGTTTTGATAAATACTTGTATTCCTTGTAAAATAAGATTTCTGTAGCTTTTGCATTATGTTCTTCTGTTATTCCTCCTGGAAATCTATTTTGACAATTGGATGTTACCATTAAACTTGTGAGGCTATGGCCGCCCCACGTTGTGGAAAGCAGCTAAAAAAACACAGCAGAAAAAAATGCAGCAGAAACTCATCACAATTTTTTTTTCTCGTGTTTGCCGCAGCTTTTTCTGCGGTTTTTCTTCCCTTATTAAATCTATAGGGAAAACATGAGTAGGTAAAATGGACATTTTGTATTTTTCGAAAACTGTTTTTCCGCAGCGGTTTGCATCATGGGGCCTTAGCCTTAAAGAGGTTTTCCTGAACTTTTAGGCTAAGGCCCCACGTGGCGTCCCGCAGCAAAAAAGCGCTGTGGGAGAAACCGTGGCGGGATCGCATCGCAGTTCTTCCCGCAGCTCTTTAGACAGAAAGTTTGCAGAGTTATCCTCTGCAGACTTTGTGTTTCAATTATATCTATGGAGAAACCGCCGGCGTTTCCGCAGATATAATTGATATGCTGCGATTTCCAAAAACGTGCAGGTTTTGGAAATCGCCACGTGTCCGCAGCGTAGTTTTTTCCGCAAAGTGGGCATGGGATTCACTAGAATCCCATTCACTTTGCTCTGTCTGTAAAACGCAGAAATTTTTTTTCCGCCGCGTGCAAATCGCAGCGTTTACTCCACGTGGGGCCCCTGCCTCAAATTGATGACCTGTCCTTAGATCTGAGGGGTCTGACACCCGGGCCCCCTATGGATCAGATGGTCGAAGCAGCAGCGCTCCCTGAATGCCACTTCTGCTTCACAGGCCTTGTGAAGACACGTTCATTAGTCACATGGCTTGAATGCAGCTCGGTCCCATTCAAGTGAAAGGGACTGAGCTGCAATACCAAGCACAGCCACTATGCAATGTACTGAAAAGGCTCTAGCACTCACCCAAATGCTGCAGCCTTGACAAACAGCTGATCAGCTGGGGGCCTGGTCGTCGGACACCTAAGTCCTTGAAAACCCCTTTTAACATGGTGTGTCTGCCCGGTCTGATGCTTTCCACTCGGAGGTGACTGTATCAGATTATTCAGGGACACGCCCTATTGACAAGAGGAGTGGTAACATGCAGAAGTCTATTTATAGATAGGCTTCCAGGAGGGATAACAGAGGAACGGCACAGTTCAAGAAAAGATATCACTATTTACTAAGAGAGACAGGTCAGTTGACAGACCTAAAAAGGGACAATGATTCTGGTCCGTATGGGGACACTGATATGACATCGCTATCGATTCCGTAGATTTGCGTGCGCCAGAATTACGTGTGTCGTCGCCGATTGACAACAATCCATTTGCTTTCCTCCGCTTGTGTCGATTTCATAAGGAGAGTTAATTTCTCTGAAATGATCGCTGGTAATCCGGGATTACGGAATATCTGCAACTTTCTGGGAACAGCCCGTCATTTAATTAGAAAGCAACTAACGCAAATGATGGAATTAGGGAGACTCCGCCCCTTCTAGCGAGGCTAAAAATAGCCATTCTAGAGATCTGTGATTAAGCTGATTGTGCTGAGGCCCCGACCAGTCCGCATGTGAATGGCGACTTACAGCCCTCATTTCTGGAGTGTTTTTGAAATGTGGCTTATGTGACCCCTTAACCACTTCATGTCCAGTATGCTTTTCGTAAGTGACAGGTGGAGATCAGAGAAACCTTTCCTGTCGCCCCTGGCCTATAAGGGCAGAGACCCCTTTGCGTCACAGGGAAACCCAGGTCGAGGTTGTCCCTGGATGGTCATCAGGACTGTCCGGTGATATTGTCCACTGTTCCGAAATGCGGTGGAATCTGTACATAGGATTACCATTAATTGCCCGGTACAGCCCGATATAGTACGTATGGGCGACCCAAAGCTAAGGGTAAATGTGGCGGCTCTGATCCAGTTGCGTTCTGCCAATTTTTTTTTTTCTTAAGTCTAGGGCGACAAGGCGATTTTGGTCACAAATTCGTCACCTCGTTGGGAGTTCTGTGGTAAAAATTGTCCATCAAATGGATTATTGCTGCCTGTTCATACCTGCACGGGAAATTTTTGCCCATGGGTCGGCCATTAATTTAAGTGTATGGCAGAACTGGAATTTTTTTTTTTCTCTAAAGTGCGAATATGTTAATTTTCTTCAGCGGTTGGCAAAGGCGGAACTACCATTATAGTAGCCGTGAGGCCACTATGGGGCCTGCGATGTTAGGGGGCCCGGCCCAGCCCTGCCTCTTCCTTTATCTGTTCCCCTTCCTGCTCACTGCCATCTCTGCTTCGCCTTCAACCTCGAGGGGGCGCCACACAACACTCCACCAACGCTACACAGCGTAACATGCAGCAAGAAGTGGTGAGCAGGAGCGGGGATGGGTAAGTGAATATTAGCCGCGTTACCTACTGTATTAGTTCTGCAGGTAAGAGCCTAAAGTCACTCCGTGGCCGCCTGTAGAGGGTTCCCTTACTGTAGGCCAATAACGTACAAGGTGTATGGGAGGATAGGACTCAAATGTACCCAATGGACAACCCAATCCAACATGACTGATGTAGAAGAAGAGACCTGGGCAGGGTAGGTAGTGGAGGCCCCTCATGTGGTGGGCACCCTGACATATGGCCTTCCCTATAAACCAACACTGCTAGCCCACTGCCATATACAGTACCAGCATCGGGCGAGATTTCTACAGTAAATCCTGCAGCGCAAAGTGAAATTCTTCAGCATCTTTGTCCCTTGTGGACCGGGTTATCATCATGTCCTACAAAAAACCCGCCATACTGCAGGCCCATATACAATTCCATGCTGTCCAATAGGGAATTTTAGCAACTCAGTAGAGGACGAGTCAAGGACATTTTACTATTTCTGATTTTGCAATGAAAATTTTAAATTAATTTTCAAAAATTCAAATAAAAAATTAGAATTTCCGTTACTGAAATTCTATATATTTTTGTATCTTCCTTCTATATCATATACTTTGATCGGAAATTAGCTTAAGGTATTAATATGGAAAGTAGGCAGCTGCATCTAATGATTTTTGAAGTAATCTGAACCATCTGCCTCGGTCCGGAGCAGTTCACCCGCTAATCCAGATTATGGCTGACAAACCATTTTTGGCATATAGTTCCCGGTAACAGTGTGCCCTTGACCAGCTGCTTCTGCTGCACACAGCTCCCCTGCCTGACGTTATACACACGATTCCTCTTCTATCTGGGCGTTGTATGGTTGGACAGGCTGCGACATGGCGTTCTTAATCAAGAGCATGGTGGGCAGCCAGATGAAGAGTTTTGGATTTGGAGACTCGGGCGAGGAGAAGAAAGAAACTGGAGACGTGTCTGACCCGGCTGCTGCCCAAGGGATGACCCGGGAAGAGTATGAGGAGTATCAGAGGCAACTGGTGGAGGAGAAGTGAGTATGAACCATCTATAGAAGGGTCATGGCTGCCCAGTGTCACGATGTTCCAGTTTCTGCAAGAAATTCTATCACGTTATGGTAAATGAGTTTCAAATAGTCAACAACAAAGTCAGCTCTGCTACATCGGAACAATTTTTGTGGTTATTTTTGGACTTGCTGCAAGTTTGTGTTATCAGGATGATTGGAAAGGATCCATAAAATTTACATAAATATGGGAAGCGTTTGCTAAAATCTGCTTGCTGTTCTGGTTTCATGCAGAGCTGAGTTTGTCACTTGCTACATGTCTTGGTGATATCCTGATGGTTTTACATAAGACTGCAGGTAAACCTACCAAACAATCTTGCAAAGGAGCCGTCTCCTCTCCTGACATGTATATTTTAGTAGGGAAGTGTATTCCCCATGGAATACCAGTTCTGTAGCATCTTTAACTTTGTGTTGTGCCGTTCCTCTGTTATTCCTCCTAGAAATTTATGATTGGGTGTTACTAGTTGGGGGGTTTTCTTGCACTGTCTGACAGTGACCAATCAGAGCTTACAGTGCCAGAATGTTCAGGGTCACTCCCCCCCCCCCCCTTTCACAAGGGGAATGGTATCACCCAGTTGTCAATTTATCAGGAGGAATAACAGAGTAACGGCACAATATAGAGTTGTGGGAAAAGATGCTCCAGAATTGGTCTTTCTGTTTACTAAAAGAGACCTGTCTGGAAAGAGGACAGATTCTCATTAATACTCAGTGATTTTAAGGGTAAGTTCACACTGCGGAGTTTTCAGCAGGATCCGCCATGTAAAATCTGCTTGGAAATCTTCCTGTCAGCAGCAGAAACATTTCCTATTCCCATTCACTTCAATGGGAGATTTTTGCGCCATTCTACCATGGGAAATTTTCCCAATGCACAAAAAAAATGTGGCCACAAAAAGTTCAATAACAAATTCAGCTCTGCTACATCACAATCGAAGAGCATTAAGTAATGTATACCATACTTACCATCTCACCCAGAATAAGAAGGTTCTTCCCTTCCCTAATTCTAATCCCTAATTTTTCGGTTTCATCAAAAACCAAACAATTTGGAAGATTCGGAAAAACCGATTCGCTCATTCCTAGTCAAGACACCCCCTGAAAGGGGTGGGATTTAAAAAGAGGGTGTGGCCATGTGAAAACCTGTTACCTTCAGAAAGCTGGCAAGTACAATTTCTACTGGTTAATTCAATACGTGTCCTAATTAACCCTTGCTTTAATTGTGTCCTATATATATATATATATATATATTTTTTTTTTTTTTTTTTTTTTTTTTTTTGAGTACATGCTAGTTGGTGAGGCGCAGAATGTTATAGGGCCCAGCTGGTGGAGGGGCCAGGGGGGGCCAGTAGTTCGAAAAATGGCATCATGTGGATTGTATAACATAACAGGAGGAGAAAAAGAGACAAGAAGAACACAATCCAACATAGGCTTGAAGGAATAGGGTGGCATCAGGCCATTGCAGCCGGGTGTGTGTGATGGTGGGCACCACGCCGGGCACATTTTACTCCAGCTTTGAGATACAGACCTTGAAAATATGGAGATTTATCAAAATTGGTGCACAGGAAACCTGAAGGGTTGTTTTAGAGATTTCTTCTAACCATCTTAGTGGTGATGTCATTAGCCTTGATCGGTTGCCAATAGATACGACCATGAATGCAGAAACTTTCTATGATCTGGGACTTGTCAGAAACCCAGCCATGATGTCCTTATTGTGTCCGGGTTATCTTCTCATACATGTAGTGTCCCTCCTGATAACCAGCCATGATGTCCTTATTGTGGTCGGGTTATTTTCTCATACATGTAGTGTCCTCCTGATAACCAGCCATGATGTCCTTATTGTGGTCAGGTTATCTTCTCATACATGTAGTGTCCTCCTGATAACCAGCCATGATGTCCTTATTGTATCCGGGTTATCTTCTCATACATGTAGTGTCCTCCTGATAACCAGCCATGATGTCCTTATTGTGTCCGGGTTATCTTCTCATACATGTAGTGTCCTCCTGATAACCAGCCATGATGTCCTTATTGTGGTCGGGTTATCTTCTCATATATGTAGTGTCCTCCTGATAACCAGCTATGATGTCCTTATTGTGTCCGGATTATCTTCTCGTACATGTAGTGTCCCCTCCTGATAACCAGCTATGATGTCCTTATTGTGTCCGGATTATCTTCTCGTACATGTAGTGTCCCCTCCTGATAACCAGCCATGATGTCCTTATTGTGTCCGGATTATCTTCTCATACATGTAGTGTCCCCTCCTGATAACCAGCCATGATGTCCTTATTGTGGTCAGGTTATCTTCTCATACATGTATTGTCCCCTCCTGATAACCAGCCATGATGTCCTTATTGTGTCCGGATTATCTTCTCGTACATGTAGTGTCCTCCTGATAACCAGCCATGATGTCCTTATTGTGGTCAGGTTATCTTCTCATACATGTAGTGTTTTCCTGATAACCAGCCCTGATGTCCTTATTGTGTCCGGGTTATCTTCTCATACATGTAGTGTCCTCCTGATAACCAGCCATGATGTCCTTATTGTGTCCGGGTTATCTTCTCATACATGTAGTGTCCCCTCCTGATAACCAGCCATGATGTCCTTATTGTGGTCGGGTTATCTTCTCATACATGTAGTGTCCTGATAACCAGCCATGATGTCCTTATTGTGGTCGGGTTATCTTCTCATACATGTAGTGTCCCCTCCTGATAACCAGCCATGATGTCCTTATTGTGTCCGGGTTATCTTCTCATACATGTAGTGTCCCTCATAACCAGCCATGATGTCCTTATTGTGTCCGGATTATCTTCTCGTACATGTAGTGTCCTCCTGATAACCTGTCCACAGCAAGTACATCATGGCTGAGTTTCTGACAAGTCCCAGACCATAGAAAGTTCCTGCATTCATGGTTGTATCCACTGGCAACTGATCAAGGCTAAAGACGTCACCACTAAAATGGTTAGAGGAAATCTTTAAAACTCTGCAAAATTTTTAATTCTTTATATTTGCAAAAATTTTTATCTTTTGTCTACAAATTTAAAAAAGGTCATATTCAGTGGAAAAAAACACCTTCAAGTAAGGTATAATAAAGTTCAGACCTATGTTAAGACTTATCTGTAATATAGTCAATGAGAACACCCTCAGTAGGGACATAATAAGTGGTTAATCTGAAAGCTCCACGAATGGTCACCCAGTGGGCACCCTAAAATCACTTGTTGACAATGTCACTTGATAAGTATGGAGCATTTTAATGACTTTTTGGGGCCTATTCCTTTTTAGGTGTATGCCAGATTTCTGGCGTAAAAAGTTGCAAACCTCGGGCCTTGCTGAGTAGAATGTTTGGTATACAATATTCCTATGGTGCCCATCCCAATGACCTGGGGACAGCGTGACCATCTGATACCCCTTCTAAGGAAACCAACAAGATTCTTTGAACCCTGAGGGATACTTAAATGGCATCTTAGACATGGCAGGAAATAGACGGACTTCTCAAAGCTTTGGTCAGTGCAGAGTTCAATGGTCCTTGATCGTGGAGGGCCTTCTGGTTTGTAGGATGAGGGGAAAATGTGGGGAAAGGGACTGCACTAGACCAATCCTAGAGCCCTGAAGGTGCGTTCATGCATTTGTGAACTTAATCTTGGGCTTTTTTATAGGAGATAAATTGAATAAGTGATTTTGACACCTTGATCTTCTAGACCTATTTGAATCTGCAACAAAAATTTCTGCAAGTGCTGCTTTTACACTGTTCTCACCATTTTCCAAAAAGGGGGCATGGTGGGGGGCATCCTGTGGGCAGGGCCATCGACTGGATGCGCCTTGACTTATTGCAAGGACTACCTTGTCATAAATAGGCAAAATTCAGGGATTATCAATACCCGGTGTACAATACATTGTTCTTGATAAATGCCCCTCTAGGGCTGGCTTCACAATACACAGATTTGGTCTAGGAGATACGGACTGGGTGTTGGATGTATTTCCATCTAGGATACCTCCTATGAGTCCTCCTTCCGCGGCTCTACAGTCTCGTTCTGTTTTCAGTATGGGACAGTAGAGCGGCGGGAAAGTAGGGACTCCAAGCATCGTAGATGACTATAATGCCGGGAGTCTGGGTTATAGTTAGGGTTTCGTCTGGGAAACATCTGGTCTATATCTCTCCTGGACCAAATCCATTCCCATGAAGCCAGCCTTAGTGATTTTACATGGGTTTATTTATGGACAAGGAATGGGGCATTGGATTCTGTGTACTCCTACCTCATCCATGGACAAGCTCCAGGTCAAGAAAGGTAGAAAAGTCTGATGGACCGACCCCAGAGATGGAAACAACCAACATATTAGAATTTCAGCAGGTCTTCTCCTGTTACTCCCGGAGAAGCCCTATAAGTTGGTGTATATAACTCTATTATGTAGATATCAGGTACCTGGCACGTGTGAGTGTTTACAGTGATCATGGCCCTCATAAGCATTACATCTAGAAGTATACGCAGCTATTTGTATCTTCACACCACTAAGGGATCTCGGTTCTCAGACTTTGTTTGGCTCAAGAAATTGGATCATGTGATTAATATGATTATTGCTACTTAGATGCTTTTCCCGTTAGGTCAGTTTCCCTTTGTCCTAATCCTCCTTCTTGTGATTACTCTTACTACAGTATGACCAGTTAATACTCCGGACCCCATTCTATAAGCCGTACGAGGCGGCCATACATTACGTGACACATTCATTTTATTGGCTGTTGTGCAGAGGTGTGACTTGAAAGGTTCACTAACTTTATAGTATTGATCTTCTATGGGAGAAATGTAGCTTTTTTTTGTTCCTTCTGTAACTTAGAGATACACCCATGGGGCCCTGGGTGCCACCACAGCTGATCAATGAGGGTTAGAGACAAGAGATAGATAGATAGATAGATAGATAGATAGATAGATAGATAGATATGAGATAGATAGATAGATAGATAGATAGATAGATAGATAGATATGAGATAGAGAGATAATGAGATAAATATGGTGATAGATGAATAGCTATGAGATGGTTGTCGATATAGGGGGTGCAGATGTAGCTATTACCATGCCCTGGAGACCCAGGGGGCCCAAAGGCCTCTCTGCAACATAAGAAGATACCAAGATTGTAGCTCGCAAAGGGCCCATTTTTGCATTTGGGCCCAGGATACAGCTAGATACTGTATAAGTCTGAGAGACAGATAACAGACATATATCTGTCTATCTATAATAGTATCTAAGATAGAAAAAAGCTAGATAATAAAGATAGATAAACAGATAGATAATCCAGAAAATGTAAAAAAAAATTATACTGCGGCACTCTGCTATTTGTAGTGAAAAATAAAAAGATTTTATTTGACCATATTCCAATATGTCTCAGTCCACCATGAGGACTTTTTGATAGATGGACAGATATGATAGAGAATAGATGATAGATAGATAGATCATCATATGAACAAATAGTCAATGTTTGAAGGTTTGCACCAATCTACCAGAGATAGATGATGGATATGTAATAGATATATAGATTACATAGAGAAATGAGAAGAGCAATACAAGTGACTCCAACATTGGTTTCAAGACCTCAGGTCAAAAGCCAATTGACCACAAATAGTGTAATAAAAATTGAACAGGTCAGGACTGAAACATTGCACCTTGGGCTAACCAAGTCCTTTTGTTTTTTTCTGTTTTTGGAGTGATGAACTGCTGATTATTTTATTACATTATTAGAAAGATAGATATGAGAAATATAACATAAAACATATACCAAATATAAAGACCAAATATATGATAGATAATTAGATGGATAGATTTAATTTTATTTCTATAAACACCAAACCAAAGTGCCCACAGTACTATATTATTATATATATTCTATTATATTATATTATGTAGAATCCCAAGCTGTAGCTGATCACCCGGTCTCTAGTCTCTTGGCATACATTCTACACTTTGTTTGTGCAAATAAAAACTGAGCAGAAAGTTAAACATGACCTGAATAGTGTGTACACACACACACGTGAAAGTGGAAAAAAACAAACAAAAAAAAAAAAACATATAACATATGGGGGAACTCCATGCTGAATAGATTTAAAACAAAAGGAGGACCATTACTGTATTCTCCCATCTGGTTCAGTTATCTCTTCCTAATAACAGGGATTAAAGCAACAACGTGCACAATGATGTCATAGGACAGAAATAATAAACACAGTCATGTGACAGTACAGAGATCATATACACAGTGATGTCACAGTACAGAGATAATACTCACAGTGATGTCACATTACAGAGATAATAAGCACAGAGATGTCACATTACAGAGATAATACACACAGTGATGTCACTGTACAGGGATAATATACACAGTGATGTCGCAGTACAGGGATAATATACACAGTGATGTCACAGTACAGCGATAATGCACACAGTGATGTCACAGTACAGAGATAATACTCACAGTGATGTCACATTACAGAGATAATAAGCACAGAGATGTCACATTACAGAGATAATACACACAGTGATGTCACTGTACAGGGATAATATACACAGTGATGTCGCAGTACAGGGATAATATACACAGTGATGTCACAGTACAGCGATAATGCACACAGTGATGTCACAGTACAGAGATAATAAGCACAGAGATGTCACATTACAGAGATAATACACACAGTGATGTCACTGTACAGGGATAATACACACAGTGATGTCACAGTACAGGGATAATAAACACAGTGATGTCACAGTACAGAGATAATACACGGTGATGTCACAGTACACATAATACACACAGTGATGTCACAGTACACGGATAATACACACAATGATGTCACAGTACAGGGATAATACACACAATGATGTCACAGTACAGGGATAATGCACACAGTGATGTCACAGTACAGGGATAATACACACAGTGATGTCACAGTACAGGGATAATACACACAGTGATGTCACAGTACAGGGATAATAAACACAGTGATGTCACAGTACAGAGATAATACACGGTGATGTCACAGTACACATAATACACACAGTGATGTCACAGTATAGAGATAATACACACAGTGATGTCACAGTACACGGATAATACACACAATGATGTCACAGTACAGGGATAATACACACAATGATGTCACAGTACAGGGATAATGCACACAGTGATGTCACAGTACAGGGATAATGCACACAGTGATGTCACAGTACAGGGATAATGCACACAGTGATGTCAAAGTAGAACATACCTCCCAATTTTCAAAGGACAGAAAGAGGGACAAAAGGTGTGGTGCACCATGCGCTTCTACGTTGATTCCGCCCATTCTCACCCATTTTTCTTTGTTCCCTCACACAGTATAATGCTCCAGTCACCCTAACATTATATGCCTCCACATTATAATGTTCCCCTCCAATTGCTTGCCCCACAGTATGAAGTCCCTCTACTCGTGCCCCAGTTTAAACTGGGGGCAGCTGGAGGGGAACATTAAACTGGGGACAGCTAGAGGCAGAAATTTCCCCCTCCAGATACCCCCACGTTTTAATGTCCTCCTCCAGTTGCCCCCAGTTTAATGTCACCCTCCATCTGTCCCCCCAGTTTAATGTCCCCCTTTCATCTGCCCCAGTTTAAATGCCGAACACCGATGAGTTGAATCTAGGACATACCTCCCGCTGACCGGGACGGCGGGACAGGACCCACAATTTGGTACTGTCCCGCAGAATCTGGGATGGTTGGGAGGTATAGACACAGTGATGTCACAGTACAGAGATAATACACGCAGTGATGTCACAGTATAGGGATAATATACGCAGTGATGTCACAGTACAGGGATAATACACGCAGTAATGTCACAGTACAGAGGTAATATACACAGTGATGTCACAGTACAGAGATAATACACACAGTGATGTTACAGTACAGGGATAATACACACAGTGATGTCACAGTACAGGGATAATACACACAATAATATCACAGTACAGGGATAATAAACACAGTGATGTCACAGTACAGAGATAATAAACACAGTGATGTCACAGTACAGGAATAATACACACAGTGATGTTACAGTACAGGGATAATACACACAGTGATGTTACAGTACAGTGATAATACACACAGTGATGTCACACTACAGGGATAATACACACAGTGATGTCAGAGTACAGGGATAATACACACAGTGATGTCACAGTACAGGGATAACAAACACAGTGATGTCACAGTACAGAGATTATAAACACAGTGATGTCACAGTACAGGGATAATACACACAGTGATGGAGTAGGCCACTATAGGAGTGTTATACTGTATGAAGGAACAAAGAGAAATGGGCAGAGTCAAAATGGAAGTGGGTGAGGTTAAATTCGCCATTGGGCTCCACACATGCTGTTCCTCTGTCAGTCCTTTGAAAGTTGGGAGGTATGCTTCTTAGTTATTGGGCTTCATAGCATGTGCTGTGCATCTACTCATAGTAAAGCCCAAAGCAAGGGATCTAAAAGCAAAACTGTCTTAGTTGGTCAAAGCAACCGATCACAGCGCAGTTTTCATTTTTCAGGATCAGGATACAAAATGAAAGCTGTGCTGTGATTGGTTGCTATGGGCAACTAAGACAGTTTTGCTTTTAGACCCTTTTAATGTATCTGCCCCATTGTATCTACTGTAAAGGACCTATCTATGATAGTTTAGTGAATGACCCCAACCCTGGTATAACATGAAGGAACAGTCTGTTGTACTGACAGAACATCTGTGAACACTTCTTTACATACATAACTCAAAGCTCCCAGGCCCCAACGCAAGATTTGTTATGGGGCCCCCTATCTACCATGTACCATTCAGAATAGTGGTGTATTTTGTGTGACAGAGAGACCTCTGGGATCCCCTCAGGGTCCTGGGACTGATAGAGACTGATACCTCTGTACCCCCTATATCTACACCCCTGCGATACAGCTACATATACTGAAATGGTGGTCACCCAGATGAGAAGACAGGGGTTGCTAGGCAACCTGAACTAACACTTATAGAATACACTAACATATGTGTATATAGAATTTAGGCTTCAATATGGATATTTCCATAAATGTCAAGTATTTTACTGCACTAATTTAACAATATTGTTTATGTTGCAGGATGGAAAGAGATGCCAAATTTATTCAGAGGAAAGCAGAGAGAGCTACCGTGCGGGTGCACCTAAGAGAAAAATACAGATTACCACAGGTATGGGGCTAAATTGGTCAGGGCTCACCAGGAAAGCGTGTCACTCAAGATTCATGGAAAAATTTTGGTAAAATTTTGAGGACATAAAAGTTATAAGGAACCTTGCAAACATTGCAAAAACTCTGACCATGTTGGATTTTTTGCAATTTTGACAAGGATATTTTACATTTTTCCTTCTCTCCTATGTGGAAACTGTTAAATCACCCAAGAGTCATGATAATTGGCCAATTTTTCAACAAATTATGTCTACTTCTGTGTCATAGTGGAGCCCAATTTCCGGCTCAATTTTCTATGAAAGCGCCGCAGATAACTGAGTGCGATATTCAGCGATCTTCAACGCTCCCATAGAAAATTAATGGAATAACAGGCACAGGCTCGGCCAGCCGCTCCATAAGGATCAGGGAACCAGACCCCATTTTCAGGATCAGTTGGGGTTTAAGTGGTTGATCAATTCTAAAGTTGTTACAACCCCTTTAAGGTCAATTTCAATGCAATTTTTCATCTCCCCTTTATAAAGTACTCACTATAGGGATTTCTATAATTTTCAGGGAATGTTTGGAAAAATATGTACATTATGATAAACCTCTCCCCTTGAGTGGATGAGAGAAATAAAATCTGCATTTCCGCAACGTGGGGCCTTAGCTTAAGGCTATGACCCCACATTGCTAAAATGCCACTTTTTTGTTGCAGATTTTGCTGCTGTTTTTTGAGTTAAAGCAAAGAATGGCTACAAAAGGAATGGGAAATATATAGGAAGTTCTTATACAGTACATCTTCCATCTGCTCAATCCACTCCTGGCTTTGGCTCAAAAAACCGCAGCAAAATCTGCAACAAAAAAAGCTGTGTTTCCGCAACGTGGGGCCGTAGCCTTAAATAGGTTTTTAATGTTGCCACCTAAGCTAATACAGCAACCAGTCAGACTGCAGTTCTCTATTAACTCCATTACACTGTGTGGGGACACTAAAGAAGCATTAAATATTGGGGTTCATTAACCGAGTGATATACTGGGGATGGAGGCAACTAAAGAAACATTTTATTGTGTGTGCTCCACGAAGCATTATGCATTATGGAGCATTATACTGTGTATGGGCCACTAAGGGAGCATTATACTATGTTGGGCATTATAGTGTATATGGGCCACTAATCACAAGGCATTATGGGAAAGGAGCTGGGAGCTCATGCGCCCTCTGTTGGATGTAACAGATCCTCAATTTGCTTTTGACTCACCGAGTCTTGAGACAGCAAAAGGGATTTTAGCCAAGCCAGTTTCACTTATCTGCATACAGCGCTGTTTCAGGATTTTTGTCCCTCATCAGTACAGAGCAAAGTGAACTGGTTGGCTTTGTGGGAGGCAATGAGTGGGTTAGGGACAAGAATCTCTCACACTGGCTTGGCTAAAATCCCTTTTGCTGTCTCAAGACTCGGTGAGTCAAAAGCAAATTGAGGATCTATTACATCCAACAGAGGGCGCATGAGCTCCCAGCTCCTTTCCCATAATGCCTTGTGATATGTAGATGCTAAGTAGAGGGCAAAAGGCAATTCAAGCTCTACACACCTTCACTGGTGCTCTCCTCAATGTGAGAGATCCTATGGGCCACTAAGGGAACATTATAGTATGTTGGGCATTATACTGTGTGGGGATCACTAAGGGAGCATTATAGTATGTTGGGAATTATACTGTGTGGGGATCACTAAGGGAGCATTATAGTATGTTGGGTATTATATTGTATGTGTGACATTATATTGGGAGGTGTCCACTAAGAGAGCATTATATTGTATGTAGAGGCATAAAAAAGGTTTGTTGCAGGAGATCTATAGAAAGGGCCCACCCCCAAAAAAATTAAAATTGTAGTTCACGTCCCCCATTTGCAGATCAAAAAATCCCCTTATTTGGCCCACAGACAGTATAACACCCCCTTTACTGTCCCCCACAGTGTATTCCCCCTTTATAGGCCCCCACATAATATAACACTCCCTTTATTGACCCCCCACAGTATCCATCCCTCTTTACTAGCCAAGGATGGGTGCAGGAGATTGACCCTGTGCAATCCTGTCATCCTTAACTCCCAATATCCTGCACCCATCCTTGGTTCCCTTTGCGCTTGTATAAATTGTAGCCCTAAAGGTGGGGTATGACACCCTTCATGTAGAATGGGTAAGAGCGTTCCAATTATTTTCCGATTTTTATACCATCCAATCATTAGGGTTAATTATATTTTAGATGATTATTAAATATTAAGTTTTATTTGTCATATAATTGTGGATCTTTGCTTGCTTGTATTAGGAATTTTTGATCCATGAGAAATTAAGAACCGATTTTCTCATTTGTGCTATTGTATATTATAGCCTAATTTTACAAATGTTTCAGGCTCGACCCAAAACCGAAACGTTTGGAGTTCATCATTGTCACCCACGAAGCACTACTATACTCTGGAGTATCCTCAGACACCAGAGTATAATAAGGGGAAGCTGGGGAGAGTTGAGTAAAAATAAAAAACATTTATACATACCTTGCCTTACCTCTCCTTGACATCTTTGCAGTGTCCGGCGCTCCCCGACATCCTATTCAGGGCTCTTTTGTCCTCAGTCTGATATCACGTGCCCTGGTGGCCTGTGACATTGGATGGAAGCCAGAAGTGCCCTGAAGAAGACACCAGGGACCACCAGATGTCCAGGGGAGTTTTGTATAACTGTTGGGTGTTTTTACTCACCTCTCCTGGTGCCACAGAAATTCAGCCCGCACCTATTGGATTATTCCAACAGGTAGCGGCCAATGTTTTACTTACTGATCCTTGTTCCTATTGTGTCCGGCCTCTGCTTCTGCCTCCAGGGCTTGGACACTGAAAAACGTTGGAGAAAGAAGCTAAGGCCGGACTGAATGGGTGTGGGGATCGGTGGGTGAAATATTGGCTGCTACTTGTTGGAATAATCCAATAAGTAGCAGCAAATTAAAAAAATTCCGCCCCTCAGTTTATGGCAGGAGGAGCCGCCTGAGGATGTTGCCTCAGGTCAAGTGCTGCTTTGATAGTATCAATAGGCATTCTGTAATACTTCATTTTCCCTGTGGTGGCGCTGCAGGGGTTGAACATTAGCTGCCAGATCAATCACACCCGATCGGACTGGTAATACTGCATATATACCTTTACTATTCTACTATCTTCTATAGAGTGAAAAGGACGATAATCAGATCCAGATGGCGGGAGATGACATAGACCTACCTGAGGACCTCCAGAAAATGGTGGTCGCAGATCAAGATGAGGAGGAGGAGAAAAGCTCCATCCTTGGTCAAATCCAAAATATTCCGAATATGGACATGGATCAAATTAAGGAAAAGGCAACAGCGACGTTCACAGAAATGAAGCAGGCAGCTGAAGAGAAGTGCAGTGTGATGTAGTGGTGGGAGGATCCTTAGAGGTTGTACAATGGAGTCACAGGATGGAGAAAATGAGGCCGACAACTCTCCAATCAGGACTATGTGGGAATTGTCATGTCGCACTAAGCTGTAACCTGTCATAATAAGTGTCTTAAAGGGGATGTCCAGGATTACTGGCTGCTTTCTTTCAAAAACAGTGCTACACCAGTTCACAGGGTGTATGTGGTATTGCATCTCAATCCTAATTATGGAGCTGTAATACCATATATAACCCATATATAACTATATATATATATATATATAACCATATAACCCATGGATAGGCGGTGGCGCTGTTTAAGGAAGAAAGAAGCCATGTTTTCTAATCTTTTACAACTCCTTTAATGATTATTTAAAGGGGTATCGAGCTAGTCACTGGATTCCAAGTGACAAAACTCCTGTTATTATGGGGGAAATTGTCATGATGCCCGAATGTCCAGTACAGCAGAAATAGAACTTTACATAAAGTCCACTGAATTCAATACACCAACTATCTACATCTCTATGACCTACATTTATATATATATATATATATATATATATATATATATATATATATAGTGGTCAGTCCAACACACCTGTATTAAAAATCCTGCAGGTACATGAGGTTAAATCTCCCAGCATCCCCTATGTTTTCATTGTTTGTTAGCATTTCTGGTGATTTCTATTGGAAATTTCATCTTTAGACCAGACCATGTACAGTCATCTAATATAGGAGCAGCTAACTGATCTGTGCATTATAGCAGCTCAGATAAGTTATAAGGGGTGTGTCTGACAACAAACTTGTTGACGGTTTCCAATACCAATCCATAAAATAGCGAGTGCAGCTCTGGAGTATAATACAGGATGTAACTCAGGATCAGTACAGGATAAGTAATGTAATGTATGTACACAGTGACTGCACCAGCAGAATAGTGAGTGCAGCTCTGGAGTATAATACAGGATGTAACTCAGGATCAGTACAGGATAAGTAATGTAATGTATGTACACAGTGACTGTACCAGCAGAATAGTCAGTGCAGCTCTGGAGTATAATACAGGATGTAACTCAGGATCAGTACAGGATAAGTAATGTAATGTATGTACACAGTGACTGTACTGGCAGAATATTGAGTGCAGCTCTGGAGTATAATACAGGCTGTAACTCAGGATCAGTACAGGATAAGTAATGTAATGTATGTACACAGTGACTGCACCAGCAGAATAGTGAGTGCAGCTCTGGAGTATAATACAGGATGTAACTCAGGATTAGTACAGAATAAGTAATGTAATGTATGTACACAGTGACTGCACCAGCAGAATAGTGAGTGCAGCTCTGGAGTATAATACAGGAGGTAACTCAGGATCAGTACAGGATAAGTAATGTAATGTATGTACACAGTGACTGCACCAGCAGAATAGTGAGTGCAGCTCCAGAGTATAATACAGGATGTAACTCAGGATCAGTACAGGATAAGTAATGTAATGTATGTACACAGTGACTGCACCAGCAGAATAGTGAGTGCAGCTCTGGAGTATAATACAGGATGTAACTCAGGAGCAGTACAGGATAAGTAATGTAATGTATGTACACAGTGACTGTACCAGCAGAATAGTGAGCGCAGCTCTGGAGTATAATACAGGATGTAACTCAGGATCAGTACAGGATAAGTAATGTAATGTATGTACACAGTGACTGTACCGGCAGAATAGTGAGTGCAGCTCTGGAGTATAATACAGGATGTAACTCAGGATCAGCACAGGATAAGTAATGTAATGTATGTACACAGTGACTGTACCAGCAGAATAGTGAGTGCAGCTCTGGAGTATAATACAGGATGTAACTCAGGATCAGTACAGGATAAGTAATGTAATGTATGTACACAGTGACTGCACCAGCAGAATAGTGAATGCAGCTCTGGAGTATAATACAGGATGTAACTCAGGATCAGTACAGGATAAGTAATGTAATGTATGTACACAGTGACTGTACCAGCAGAATAGTGAGCGCAGCTCTGGAGTATAATACAGGATGTAACTCAGGATCAGTACAGGATAAATAATGTAATGTATGTACACAGTGACTGTACCGGCAGAATAGTGAGTGCAGCTCTGGAGTATAATACAGGATGTAACTCAGGATCAGCACAGGATAAGTAATGTAATGTATGTACACAGTGACCGTACCAGCAGAATAGTGAGTGCAGCTCTGTAGTACAGGATATAACTCAGGATCAATACATGGTAAGTAATGTCATGTATACAATGACTGTACCAGCAGAATAGTGAGTGCAGCTCTGGGTTACAATGCAGGCTGGATCTCCAGATAAAAACAGGCTAAGTAATGTGTGTACACAGTGATGTGTTATAAAAACATTACATAAAATATGGTTATAAGCTTAATTTATTGCCAAATTTGTGAATATATACCGTACTATAAGACATTAACCATATATTGTTTATACAACCCTATAAAACATAATAATAAACTGAGACCAGACATGTCCTCCTTTGTATTTGTGCTATGATTTATAATCTGTAATAATAGTAATAATAATGATGACATTTATAGAGCTCATATATGACATGTTATTACTGTCCCCTGCTCTTGGTATTTATGGCCTTACAGACCCTGCACACAAGTCTTGTTCTCTGACCCTATACAGTCATGGCCAAAAGTTTTGAGAATGACACAAATATTATATTTTCACATGATCTGCTGCCCTCTGGTTTTTATGTGTGTTTGTCAGATGTTTTTATCACATACAGAAATATAATTGCATTCATATTATGAGTAACAGAAGCTTATATTGACAGTTAGAATGAGTTAATGCAGCAAGTCAATATTTGCAGTGTTGACCCTTCTTCTTCAGGACCTCTGCAATTCTCCCTGGCATGCTCTCAATCAACTTCTGGACCAAATCCTGACTGATAGCAGTCCATTCTTGCACAATCAATGCTTTAATTTTGTCTGAATTTGTTGCTTTTTGTTTGTCCACCCGTCTCTTGATGATTGACCACAAGTTCTCAATGGGATTAAGATCTGGGGAGTTTCCAGGCCATGGACCCAAAATCTCTATGTTTTGTTCCCTGAGCCATTTAGTTATCACCTTTGCTTTATGGCAAGGTGCTCCATCATGCTGGAAAAGGCATTGTTGAGCGCCAAACTGCTCTTGGACGGTTGGGAGAAGTTGCTCTTGGAGGACATTCTGGTACCATTCTTTATTCATGGCTGTGTTTTTAGGCAAGACTGTGAGAGAGCCGATTCCCTTGGCTGAGAAGCAACCCCACACATGAATGGTTTCAGGATGCTTTACAGTTGGCATGAGACAAGACTGGTGGTAGCGCTCAGCTCTTCTTCTCCGAATAAGCTGTTTTCCAGATGTTCCAAACAATGGAAAAGGGGATTCATCAGAGAAAATGACTTTACCCCAGTCCTCAGCAGTCCACTCCCTGTACCTTTTGCAGAATATCAGTCTGTCCCTGATGTTTTTTCTGGAGAGAAGTGGCTTCTTTGCTGCCCTCCTTGAGACCAGGCCTTGCTCCAAGAGTCTCCGCCTCACAGTGCGTGCAGATGCACTCACACCTGCCTGCTGCCATTCCTCAGCAAGCTCTGCACTGCTGGTAGCCCGATCCCGCAGCTGAAACACTTTTAAGAGACGGTCCTGCCGCTTGCTGGTCTTTCTTGGGCGCCCTGGAGCCTTTTTGGCACCAATGGAACCTCTCTCCTTGAAGTTCTTGATGATGCGATAGATTGTTGACTGAGGTGCAATCTTTCTAGCTGCAATACTCTTCCCAGTTAGGCCATTTTTGTGCAGTGCAATGATGACTACACGTGTTTCTTTAGAGATAACCATGGTTAACAGAAGAGAAACAATGATGGCAAGCATCAGCCTCCTTTTAAAGTGTCCAGTGGTGTCATTCTTACTTAATCATGACAGATTGATCTCCAGCCCTGTCCTCATCAACACCCACATCTGTGTTAATGGAGCAATCGCTGAAACGATGTTAGGTGGTCCTTTTAAGGCAGGGCTGCAATGATGTTGAAATGTGTTTTGGGGGATAAAGTTCATTTTCTAGGCAAATATTGACTTTGCAAGTAATTGCTGTTAAACTGATCACTCTTTATAGCATTCTGGAGTATATGCAAATTGCCATTAGAAAAACTGAAGCAGTAGACTTTGTAAAAATTAACATTTGTATCATTCTCAAAACTTTTGGTCATGACTGTATATGGTTGCACATAAACACAAGGGTAAGATCCAGCCTGTTATACTGAATGCAATAATCTGGTGCTAATCGCCAGGTGCAGGGGAACAGTTCAGTACTTTTCCTGTGATGCATGATGTCCTGAGTGACTGTATCCAAAGCTTTTTTTATTTCCAGAAACAGTGCCACTTTTGTCATTAGGCTATGCCTATTATTGCAAGTAAATTAATCTGAGCTGCAGTACCAGAGATAGCCATGAATTAGAGTGGCGCTGTTTCTTAAAGAAAAAGGCAGAGTCTTCTTCTGTACTTTCTTTGCAGCTTTTCCTATCGAGAACTGTTTAATGCCTGCGGATGGTAAGAGTGATTGTCCACCGCCTGGAGGCGGCTGCGGTGTCAGATCACATTTGTATATGTCCGGTAATCACATTGTTAAGCAGACCTGATATACAGATGTTGCCTAGTAACAATAGGACAGAGGTAGAACTGGCTTGTTTAATAGGTGTCTGGCGGATTAGTGCAAAGTGATTAACAACTAAACCCCATTAATCCCTTTCATATTAAGTGATGCGTCTAATGAGCGCAACCCCATACAGTATCTGCATGTAACAGTTGTAAGCCATTCACCTTAATGAGGGAGCCAAGCTGGGGCGAGGAGCGAAGGAACATACAATTAACCCTTATTATACCACACACAAAGTGAGGGAGTGACGGAATGTACAATTAACCCTTATTATACCACACACAAAGTGAGGGAGTGAAGCAACCTACTATTAACTCTTATTGTACCACACACAAGGTGAGGGAGTGAAGGAACGTACAATTAACCCTTATTATACCACACACAAGGTGAGGGAGTGAAGCAACGTACAATTAACCCTTATTATACCACACACAAGGTGAGGGAGTGAAGGGATGTACTATTAACCCTTATTATACCACACACAAGGTGAGGGAGTGAAGCAACGTACTATTAACCCTTATTATACCACACACAAGGTGAGGGAGTGAAGGGATGTACTATTAACCCTTATACCTCATGCAAAGTGAAGGAGTGAAGCAACGTACTATTAACACTTATTGTACCACATACAAGGTGAGAGATTGCTATAGTTAGGTGGATATATTTAATTCCATTCAGATATCTCTTGGTTTATCATACGCTTTTTAGAAGCGACATCATAAGTGTATGTTCACACAGATAAATGTGCCGAATTAGCAGAGCGTCTCGAGCCACTAGTGCACAAGTGCGCCACAATGGAAGTCTAGGATAGTGAGGAACTGGTGTAACTCACACTAGAAAACTGGGGTGAGTTATAATAAACATGTCTGGCCACCCCGCTCCACCCACATACATGGAAAGTGATGAATGAGGCGCAGAACGAGGGATGTGGTCCATCTTTGCCACAAGAAAGGGCCTTGTGCCAAAGATGTGCCCTATTATCGCACATCTATGCCAGAAAATTGGCGTACAGGCATTAATAAATTCTCCCATTATGTTTTAATTAAATTTAGTGGGACAAAATAGCAACAAATGTACGATATTTGTTGTGACAAAATAACATTGTCTGTCAGAAAATAACATTATATGCAACAAAATAACATTCAGTGTGACAAAATGAATTCTGTGTCAAAAACACAATTCTGTGTGACAAGATGAATCATATGTGACAAAATGACATTTTGTACTCAAAAATTCATTCTACACACAAAACAATCTTCGCAACACAATGGTTTCCTATAATGAATTCTGTACACAAAATAACCAGGATCACAAAATGATTTTTGTGCATTCTGTCAGATACAAATTGATTTTTGTCCTCACAAAAATGAATCAGTGCGCGCAAAACATATTTTTGTGATCACAAAATAGATTCAGTGATCATAAACGTCAATTCCGTGAATACTAAATGCATTCTATGATCACTAAAATCCTTTTGTGACACAGAACACTTTTTGGACAAACAATACCCCAAGCAATGGTAGGCAGAAAGCCAATCTCTGGCAGCCGCATAGAAGAGCATGGAGTACTGGTTATATAAGCGTATTAGAGCTTCATTGACATGGACCATACTAGGGAAAGGTTCGGTCCCCCTGATCGCTGGAAGTCCCAACCATCAGACCTCCAATCTCTGGATTAGGGATAAGTGTATAAATGTTGGTGTGATCCTTTGTGTGTTCAGCTGCTGATTATGAGATTGTGCTGGGACTTACTGCTGGGAAAGGGAGAGGAAGAGCTGCTCAATTCCAATCTTGACACAGAATTTTACAGGACAAACCCTGATATAAGGGTGAATTAGAAAGTATTTTTTGACACATTACGAGCAGTGATACTTGTTAGTTTTCCAAGTGAAATGCTTCAACCTCTAATTCTTTTCATAGGAATACTGAGTTGATTTTCAATGAATACAATTGATTTCCAATCATCCATATCCTTTATTTCGGCCTCTGATCTCAAGATAGGGTTTTATATTCACATAATATACGCTTAAATAAATTATCAACAAGGCGAAACATATTCTGTGCTGTGCATACCTTAGTAAAATGTATCATAGGGAATTTAATGACATTTCTTCCACTCATTGCTAAGATGCTTCTTGTTTATAACCTCATCAGTGTTAATAATACAGGGGAGATAATAATCGGAGGACACAATTGTTAAGGTCACTTTTTCATGGCTGATGGACAATGCTGGGGTCCTGTATACAACCCTAGTAAATAAGCAAATACTTAAATATTATTCAGTACTCAATAGAGATTGTTCTGCATACCTCCTGTATACACTGACCCTGAGATTCAGGATATCTGGAGATTGCTCTTGTGTGATCAGAACATCTAGAGGTCAATGTATAACATTCTTACAAAGCAGAAATTGTCAAGATGTGCGTGACACAATAGAACAGAAGAAATGTCAATCCAAGGTTGAATCCAAGATCAGGTTTTATATATTAGATGAATGTTGTATATAGTGATGGGGCCTGAAAAAGAGGAGAATGAAAAGGATTAAGTCGTGGAGGGGAACTTCACTTAAACACTGCTGTCTGCAGCTAGCGTTGACAGGGCCATTTCGAGGTAAGCACACACTTTTACACACTTTGCTAGAGTGTAATATTAAAGAGGACCTGTCCCCTCTCTTGACATGTCTGTTTCAGTAAAAACTTGTATTCCCTGCCCATACGAGCTTATACTCTATTGGAAAGGGGTCTCTTCCTATAAGAGCTTATACTATACAGTAGAGAGATCCTGCCCATAAGAGCTTATACTGTACAGGGGAGAGGACAATGCAAAATAAGAGCTTACACTGTACAGAAGAGAGGACCTGCCCGTAAGAGCTTACACTCTACAGGAGAGAGGACCCTGCCCATAAGAGCTTACACTCTACAGGAGAGAGGACCCTGCTCATAAGAACTTATACAGTACAGAAGAGAGTTCTCTGCTCATGAGCTTATACTCTACAGGAGAGAGGACCCTGCTCATAAGAGCTTACACTCTACAGGACAGATGTCTACGTTCATAAGAGCTTATACTGTACAGGAGAGAGGTCCCTACCCATAAGAGCTTATGCTCTACAGGAGAGAGGACCCTGCCCATAAGAGCTTATATTGTACAGGAGAGAGGACCCTGCCCATAAGAGCTTACACTCTACAGGAGAGAGAACCTGCCCATAAGAGCTTACACTATACAAGAGAGAGGACCCTGCCCATAAGAGCTTACACTCTACAGGAGAGAGGACCCTGCCCATAAGAGCTTACACTCTACAGGAGAGAGGACCCTGCCCATAAGAGCTTATACTGTACAGGAGAGAGGTCCCTGCCCATAAGAGCTTACACTCTACAGGAGAGAGGACCCTGCCCATAAGAGCTTATACTCTACAGGAGAGAAGACCCTGCCCATAAGAGCTTACACTCTACAGGAAAGAGAACCTGCCCATAAGAGCTTACACTCTACAGTAGAGAAGACCCTGCCCATAAGAGCTTACACTCTACAGGAAAGAGGACCCTGCCCATAAGAGCTTATTCTCTACAGGAGAGAGGACCCTGCCCATAAGAGCTTACACTCTACAGGAGAGAGAACCTGCCCATAAGAGCTTACACTATACAAGAGAGAGGACCCTGCCCATAAGAGCTTAAACTCTACAGAAGAGAGGACCCTGCCCATAAGAGCTTACACTCTACAGGAGAGAGGACCCTGCCCATAAGAGCTTATACTGTACAGGAGAGAGGTCCCTGCCCATAAGAGCTTACACTCTACAGGAGAGAGGACCCTGCCCATAAGAGCTTACACTCTACAGGAGAGAGGACCCTGCCCATAAGAGCTTATACTGTACAGGAGAGAGGTCCCTGCCCATAAGAGCTTACACTCTACAGGAGAGAGGTCCCTGCCCATAAGAGCTTACACTGTACAGGAGAGAGGACCCTGCCCATAAGAGCTTACATTCTACAGGAGAGAGGACCCTGCCCATAAGAACTTACACTATACAAGAGAGAGGACCCTGCCCATAAGAGCTTACACTCTACAGGAGAGAGGACCCTGCCCATAAGAGCTTACACTCTACAGGAGAGAGGACCCTGCCCATAAGAGCTTATACTGTACAGGAGAGAGGACCCTGCCCATAAGAGCTTATACTCTACAGTAGAGAAGACCCTGCCCATAAGAGCTTACACTCTACAGGAAAGAGAACCTGCCCATAAGAGCTTACACTCTACAGGAAAGAGAACCTGCCCATAAGAGCTTACACTCTACAGTAGAGAAGACCCTGCCCATAAGAGCTTACACTCTACAGTAGAGAAGACCCTGCCCATAAGAGCTTACACTCTACAGGAGAGAGGACCCTGCCCATAAGAGCTTACACTCTACAGGAGAGAGGATCCTGCCCATAAGAGCTTATAAAGAGATGGGCGAACCTCTGAAGATATGTTTCAGGTTTGGTGTTTTGGCCCTAAGATTTGTTTTGGGTTGAATAAGTTTGTCACAAATCAGAAGTGAAATTATTATACTCTGTAGTCTCTTCAGACCCCATAGAATAATAGGTGCAAGCCCTCAGATAGGTGTTAAAAACAACAGTTATACTCACCTTTACTCACCTCTGAGGCCTCAACGGTGACTTGGGGTGTGCCGATGTCATGAGTCCCCAGAATATAATAATGAATTTTGGGTGACAAATCCCAAAAATTTCGATTTCTGTCCAACTTAAAATCTTTGGAAAATTCATAATGAATCCGTTTGCACATCTCTAAATGTAATCAATAGTGAGAACTATACACAGAATTGCCTTTGTGTTCACAGGATCAGACTTCCTGCCTTTTGTCTTTTTCTGTAAAGCAACTTGCTGCAGCAGGAGCTCTCCCCCACTGCTATGTCTACTAGTTTATGCTTCAGTTGTTGATAAACTTCCCTCACTGTTAGCCATTACTAGAGATGGGCGAACCTCAAAAGTTTTGTTTTGTTTTGGGTTCGGGTGGCTCGGATGCCTTATTCATTGGGTTGAACAAGTTTGGATAGAACCAGAAGTGAAATTATTTTACTGTGGGGTCTCTTCATTACAATAGGTGGAGGGGGAGGTGAAAAAAATATAAAAAAATATTTATACTCACCTTCTCTTATCTCTTTTGGGCCTCCTTGTGGCATCCGGCGTCTCCTCGGTGACATCATGTGACCGGGGTCACCACAGAGGCCTGTAATTGGGCTTCAGCTGTGACATGGGCACACTCAGCATCATGATTGTGACTGCTGTGGCCCAATCACAGGCCTCAATGGTGACCCCGGATGCATGACATCACCAGGAGAGCGCCGGATTCCGTGAGAAGGCTCAAAAAAGGTAACGGAAGGTGAGTATAAGTGTTTTTTTTTTTTGGTTTTTACACCTCCCCTGGGCCTCCACCTATGTGAGACCCCACAGTATAATAATTTACTGCAATGCTTGTCACGGCGGCCATTTTCATCCAAAATGAATCCCCAATTGTTCAGTTTTGTTAAAAACCGAACAATTCGGGATATTGGGGTTGAACCCGGCTTGTGACGAATCGGTTTGCCCATCTCTAGTCATCACCTTCTACTCAAACAACCATATGAAACTGGTGTTAAGGAGGGCTCCGAGATTACGTGTAAGACATGCACAAACTTGATACAACGTATCTGTCGAAACATCAGAGGCTCGCAACATGAATCTATAGCATGGTGGCCAATGTGCACGAGGCCGATGTAAGACATAGGAGTTAATATTACAGTGCAAAGTGTACGAAAGGGAAACCAGTGGAATATCCCAGATAACAGAAAGTAACTGGAAAGGGCAGATTAGCAGGGCTGAGTCACATGGGGCGAGCTGGAGGTAACTGGGATTTGCATTCTTGCAGCTAATAGGATCATTTCAGCTCAGGCCTGTCATCCCATCAGGCTAAACGTCTCTGTTGCCCACTCTCAAGCAATCTGAATTCAATTAAGCTAATTGGAAAACAAGTAAAGAAGGATTGCATTAATATAGATTTGCTTCGTGAAACTCTAAAACCGTTCTCTCTCGGGGAATCGCCGGAGTCTGTCCGCCCCTCGTCTTCTAATGGGTAAATTGTTACAAATGAAGACGTATTAACTTTGTATCTATAGCAATTATGGTTGTGGAGGATCCTGTAGAAAACCTTACATGGCTGAGCTCCAGTACGTGTAACTTCAGTATGGACGCTTTGATTTCTATGACTCCCAATTGGGGATCCCATAGGACACAAATCCCAAATATGACCACAAAGCTTGCATTTTGGTCTTGACGGTTACAATTCTGAATTGGTTCCAGATATACAACTCAGTGCCCTTTAAATCCCAGTTGGTGATATTGATGATTCTTACTAGTTGATACAGGTTTGTGCAAAAGTTTTAGGCAGGTGTGGGGAAACAAATGCAACAAAATAAGAATGCTTCCAAAACAGAAGGGTTAATAGTTTATTTTTGGCAATTAACAAAATGAAGTGAATGAAGAAAAGCGAAATGTAAATCCCATCAATATTGGGTGTGACCTTTGCCCTTCGTCGTCCATCAGTTCTTCTCGGTACTTGCAGACAGTTTTTGGCAGAACTGGGCAGGGAGGTTGTTCCCGCCATCTTGGAGAACTAAGCCCAGATATTCTGTGGATGTAGGCTTGCTCCAATCCGTCTGTCTCTTCATGTCATCCCAGACAGACTGGATGATGATGAGATCAGGGCTATATCTGTGGGGGCCGGATCATCACTTCCAGGACTCCTCCTCCAAAGGGCAAAGGTCACACCAAATATTGATGGGATTTACATTTTTCCACACCCACCTAAAACTTTTGCACCAAATTGTATAGCCTGAACTATCTAGGGGGATTTAGTGGAATTTATTCAGACTTTATGCCACTTTTATGGTGTAGCAAATTTGTAAATTATAACATAACCTATATTTACACGATAATTCACAACTTTTTATACCGCTTGTCACTTTTTCAAAAATGGTGATTAAAAGTGGGTGGAGTTTAGTAGGGGGGTCTTCCAGATTTTCTACTCCTTACACCAAAATTGGCACAAATTACAGTGCAAATCTACTGTTATAATGTTATAATGTGTGCCCCTTTTAAATTAAGTTTCCATCAAATTATAATTTAAATTTACAAAAATTTACAAGTTTTAGTGGGATGCTTCCTACTTTTTTGTTAGTTTGCTCCCTGGGGACTATGGGTTTATTTTATCATGGCTTGAGTGCCAGAAAGCTGGTGCTGAGAAAGTCCTAATTTTTTATTTTTTTTTCACATCAGATATTTTTGTGCAAAAATTGCAACCTATAACATTCTGCTCTGCCCCCCCCCCCCCGCCCACTCCACTTGTCTCAAAGCAGGTGTGGTGGGCATGAAGGGGGCAGGGCTACTGCCCCTATTAAATTTGTCATAATTTCCGCCAGAACGTTTGTTGGTGCGGGGGACCCCGGAAGATAAACCTAATTTAGGTCAAGGCGTGCACATTTCTATAAATTAGGCACATATGCTACATTATAAGAACCCATATAGGGGGTAGTTATATGAGGGGTTGTGGTAGAAGGGGTAGGTGTCACACCTGGTCCCTGGTGCCTGAAGAAGTCTAAAGATGGAGCGACATCTATCTACCTGTATCTATCTATCTATCTATCTATCTATCTGTATCTATCTATCTATCTATCTATCTATCTATCTGTATCTATCTATCTATCTATCTATCTATCTATCTGTATCTATCTATATCTATCTATCTATCTATCTATCTGTCTGTATCGATCTCTATCTATCTATCTATCTGTATCGATCTCTATCTATCTATCTATCTGTATCTATCTCTATCTATCTATCTATCTATCTATCTGTATCTATCTATCTATCTATCTATCTATCTGTATCGATCTCTATCTATCTATCTATCTGTATCGATCTATCTGTATCTATCTAACTATCTATCTATCTGTATCTATCTATCTATCTATCTATCTATCTATCTATCTATCGATATCTATCTATCTATCTATCTCTATCTAACTATATCTATCTATCATCTATTTCATATCTATCTCATATTGATCTATCTATCTATCATCTATCTCGTATCTATCTGTATCTATCTATCTCGTATCTATCTATCTATCTATCTATCTATCTATCTATCTATCTATCTCATATCTATCTATCTATCTATCTATCTCATATTTATCTATCTATCTTCCTATTTATAGCCATCACATTTTCCCTATATTTATCCATGTAGGTCCTTGATGGAGTTAGTCACTATAAGCCTAGAACAATAGAAGCTTTGGCTCTATATATTCAGTGGTCAGTAGTGGCATGCTGGAGCCTGATAGTTTGTGAGCCTCATTCACTATATAAATGGTTGTGCACATGGTAACAATGGCCCCCAGCTGGCAACCATCAGAGTCTTGTGGTGACCACACAATGCTATTTATCAGCTTTATAAATCCCTGTACAAAAGGCCCAAGCCTTCCCTCCATGTCCCCGGCTGCCCCTCTCTCAGGGGCAGCGCCATTAAATGGCAAAGCAACAGCCACGAGAGCAAAAGAGACCCCTTAAAATGTATTGTCGGACAGTTTAGTAACTTTAATATTAATGTGATGTACAATAGAGGAAACTCAGTAGACTCTGCAGTCTAGTATAATATAATATAATATAATATAAATGACTCCCTACAGCCTTCAATATTAAATAATACACATAGCACAATAAAAAAAAAGTTTAATTGTTATGGTTGATTAAAAAAAATGCAAATAACAAATGTTTAAAACTATTTATTAACCATGATTACATTATTATTATTATTATTATTATTACTCCTGTGATTGCTTTTATATTATTATGTTGATGATGATGATTATTACTATTATTGTTAAAATAACCTACGCAAAATAAGAAATATTCTTCTATCATTAAATGTATTTAATATTAGTATTCCACTTTATTTTATTATTACAAATTATAATATTTATTTTTACATTAATTTTAAATATTATTCATTTAGATTCAAATATTAATAATAATCATCACAGTGTTATTACATGGCAGCCCATTCAGATTATTAAAACAATGTTATTAATTATTAATATTATTATTATAACTAATTAACTTGACCAAGCTACAATTTGAAAAATAAAATAATACCCACAGTAATTAATATATGATGATGATGATTATTATTAATACATTTACATAACATACAAGCAAAAACCTCATTATTATCAACAGTGTTTTTCTCCTTCCTCCTGGAAAGCAGCAGAAACTTTTCTTGTAGATCTCTTTACAGGGTGCTGCTGCTCTGTGTTCTGACTATTAATAGTAATATTTTATCATTATCATTATTATCATTATTATTGTTATTATTATTATTACTAATAATGTTATTATTACTGAGTACTATAATAATCTACAGTGCAATGGATGGTCATATATAAATAATACCGACAGAATAAAAATTTAAAAACAATTTACAACAAAGTTATTAAAAATGATAGTTGAATATAAGTAATATAGTATAATATATATTTATGAGCATGTAGTGTCCTTTGAAGTATATATATATATATATATATATATATATATATATATATATATGGTACACATGCATATATAAGTATTAGAGAGATATGTAAAACATAGATATGAGATAGATATATAGAACGAGAGATTAATAGGTAGAAAGGCAGATATAAGAGATTGTTAGATTGATTAAATAGGTAGACCCATGATAATTGAAGATAGATAGATAGATAGATAGATATGAGATATATAGATATTAGATAGATAGATAGATTGATAGATAGATAGATGTGGAGATAGATAGATAGATAGATAGATAGATAGATAGATAGATAGATAGATATAGGTAGATATGATAGATAGATAGATAGATAGATAGATATGAGATAGATAGATAGATAGATAGATAGATATGATATAGATAGATAGATAGATAGATGATAGATATGAGATAGATAGATATGATAGTTAGATAGATAGATAGATGATAGATATGAGATAGATAGATAGATAGATGATAGATATGAGATAGATAGATAGATAGATAGATAGATATGATATAGGTAGATAGATGATAGATATGAGATAGATAGATATGAGATAGATAGATATGATATAGGTAGATAGATAGATAGATGATAGATATGAGATAGATAGATAGATAGATAGATGATAGATATGAGCTAGATAGATGATAGATATGAGATAGATATGATAGATAGATAGATATGAGATAGATAGATATGATATAGGTAGATAGATAGATAGATAGATGATAGATATGAGATAGATAGATAGATAGATAGATATGAGAGAGAGAGAGAGAGAGATAGATAGATAGATAGATAGATAGATAGATAGATAGATAGATATGATATAGGTAGATAGATAGATGGATAGATAGATAGATGGATAGATAGATAGATAGATAGATAGATGATAGATATGAGATAGATAGATAGATAGATAGATAGATAGATAGATAGGAGATAGATAGATGATAGATATGAGATAGATAGATAGATAGATAGATAGATAGATATGATATAGGTAGATAGATAGATGATAGACATGAGATAGATAGATAGATATGAGATAGATAGATAGATAGATAGATAGATATGATATAGGTAGATAGATAGATGGATAGATAGATAGATGATAGATATGAGATAGATAGATAGATAGATGATAGATATGAGATAGATAGATAGATGATAGATATGAGATAGATAGATAGATAGATAGATAGATAGATAGATATGAGATAAAGAGATGGATTATATTGATACTAAAGAAATAAATATGATTTTAATAGATAGATAGATAGATGTGATTGATATAGTAGACAAATATGTTGATAGCTTCACAGAAAATATAGATATATGAGATATTAAAGAGGCACACATTAGAATGATAAGAGATAGATAGATATGAGATAGATAGAATGATAGATAGATAGATAGATAGATAGATAGATAGATAGATATGAGATAGATAGATAGATAGATAGATAGATAGATAGATAGATAGATAGACAGACAGACACACACATGGTGGTCTCCTGGTCTTAGTCTATGAAATAAATGAACTCGCTCAATCTTATTAATCCCCCTATACAGACTGTGTGATAACAAGCTGTTTGTGGCCCAATCTGATTATGATAATCAATCTAATTTATAATTTATAATAGACCATTATGATAATTACCCAGAGACATCTGCCAGCCTGAGCCAAGTCCACCCCAATGTAACAATCCTTGTCAATGACCCACCTATTACATTGTACAATTTTATAAAGTTCCATCTAGATATAGCAGAGGATGTCTTCTGTCACCATTGATCTCACCAGGACTGTAGGTAAACCCCTCAGCATCATCTTAATTCACTACATTATGGTAGATTTATCAGAGCAGTTCCAAGGAGTTAAGTAACACATTCTGCTCTGCTACATGGAATAAAAGAGGGTAAACTATTAAAACAAACATTGTGTTTAGAAGTTAAGCTTCATGGACCATGATGAATAGAGATTTGTGAGAGGTGGAGCTTGGGTGAGCATCTTCTTCTTCTCCAGGTAGTGTCCATAATAAACACAATGCCTCATCTAGTGGTGGGGACGTGACAGCTTTAGAGGAGCACAGCAGGGGCAGCTGACACACAGCCACAAAGAACAGACATTACTTTAAAAGTCTTCAGCAAGCTGGGACTGAGTCACTCCTTCCTGAGAGGTCATAAGAAGCTGATCCTCTGCTCTTGAAGGACAGCTAGTCATCCACAGCTCAAGCAGAAGGATCTGATGCTGGGAGCCAGCTTAGCGGAATCAGCCTTTCTTAAGGGAGATTTGCAGCCTGTTGTGACTGAACTATGCTAGCACACTATTATCCCTTATAGTATAATATATAAAGATAGACATTTCCTGCTAAAAAGCTTCAAGGAACCAATTTCGGAAGGCTTCAAGAACTTTGGAATCCTTCAGAAATCCAAAAACTCATGGACTTGTAGACTTTTCTTCATCTGCTTTGGAAAGCGTCGAAAAGACCCTTTTAACCATTGGAGATATACACATAAAATAACAAAAAAAAAAAAAGTAGTCCCCAATGCATCTCCACAGTCCATCACTCATGGCAGAAGGAAACTTCTCTCTTTCTGGACACTTGGTGAGAAGTCCTGTCGGAAACCCTTCCAGACTTCACAGCATAGAGGCTATTTTAGGATTTTCCAAAGAGGACAATGTTCTGAGCTCATTCCAGCCAGAGGGCAGTCCCAGGAATGGCAAGGAAGCTGAGAAGAGGATCTCTAGACACTGTCTTCACAAAATGGCTGAGGATATACAACCACAGCAGAGCCAGATAGAAGATAGGCAGGAGGACAACTATGGGGGTAAGTGACCAGATATACAAGCAATGATTCAGTTATCTCTTTGTACGCTGACCAAAGTCTCAATCTTTGACTTCAATATTCTTTGGGCAACATGACCTTCATAAAAATTTTGGTTACAGTCTAAAGCCACCTAAGTTCTTAGACTTCTTGGTCTTGGACTTCTAATACCCTTAGATGGTTCTAGTATTCTTATAATGTTTTTTGTAACCATAATTTACCAGGTTATCTGGTGTCTAGTATAAGTAATTGACCACTAAGATCTCGATGAACTGGGGCATACCTCTAAATAATGTGAACCTTCTCAATCTATTCCAGATGCCTACTGTAGCAAAACTTCCAGCGAGTGCCTGAGCCCAGGGTTATCAGCTAATAACAGTGACCACAAACTATCAGACGATGAACAACCCAAGAAGAAGCACAGGAGGAACCGGACCACCTTTACTACTTACCAACTCCATGAGCTGGAAAGAGCTTTTGAGAAGTCCCATTACCCTGATGTGTACAGCAGAGAGGAGCTGGCCATGAAGGTGAACCTCCCAGAAGTAAGAGTCCAGGTAAGATAAAACTGGCTGGATTATTAAACGCCTAACCCCAAGCAAATCAAAAGGATTGTTATGTTTCTAATCCAGTTATAGTAATTATAAGCCAACCTTACTCACCAGCTGAAGAGTAATTTAATTATGGCCTCTACAATTAGTGGGGATCATTCGGATGGCGTGAATGTATTACTGACCTGTCTGATGGATACAAGTAGTAAAAAATGTATGAACAAAGAAGTATAATGTTCATAATAAACATCTAATATTATCCAGCCTGTTAGACACTTAGGCGTGACAATTTCTAGACTTGTGTCAGAAAGTTTTTGAGTTGTAGTTTGTCATTTTTTGCATTTTCTACAGATAATTGTGAGCAACTATATATATATATATATATATATATATATATCATTTTTGGGGCTATTTTTTTTTATACAGGTAATTGCAAATAAAAATATATATTTAGATAAATAAAATTAAAATAGAAATTTGTTTTGCAATTTATACGGAGTTTTACAGAATTGAATGAACAAGCTAAAAAAAAAAAGTACTTGTAAATCTTTTCTGTTTCTTTAAGTTTGACAAGAGAAATTTGATAACTTTTTCCATTGTCGTTACTTAATTATCTGGTTAATCTTGCCTTGTATTAAAATACTAGCTCCAACATGTCTATCTATATTATAGTACATTTGTTAAAAAAAAAAAAAAAGAAAGAAAGAAAAAGATCATGTTTCCATAGTTGAAATCAAAGCATGTGAAATAAAATATTTCTGATAAATAACAATAATAATTGATATTATAATAGTAGTTATCATTATTATTCTAATTACTATTATTAATATAGTACTTATATTACATATATTAAAATCATATTTGAAGTAAAATATTATTATGTAATATATTTTTTTCTTTGAAGCTTAATATTTACTCAATTCTTATTTTTTTATAGAAAATATAATATATTATGTTAATTTTTTAAGTTAATAATTTAATAAACATATATGAATGTACAGGAACTTTCTTTCTATAATGAATTATGCATTTATATAATTTGTAAAAAATGTGTTCAGCGAATAATTTATATTTCTATAAACGCTGTTAGTTTTCTGTATAAACTTAGTTCTGTGTCAAAATATATTAAAACATTTTTATTTAAAACCTTTAATATTTTTATTAAAAGCTAAAATGTTAAATAAATGTTTTAGTTGAAAAATAAATATTGAATTGTGAATAGCCATGGTATAACAATATTAGATTTAAAAACATATAATATATAAAATATATAGTTCAATAAAAAAATTAACTAAGTCAAAGCTTATCAATTATAACATTATTATAATTTTTTTTTAAATTGACTTTATTTACTTAACAAAGTAGTTAAAAAAAATTGTGAATGGGATAGAATCATGAAATGCTTCATGTAATGCTAAGGTACATTAAAAAAATAAGAGATCAGATATAAAATAGATAAAAATTAAACCCTAAATTGTGGTGTAATAATGCTTTTTTTTAGCTGGTTCATAATCTGCAATATAGATTGGTTCCTATTATCTTAAAATGTTCACCACAAATTTTAATAACATTTTCCAAACTTTATAAATTGTGTTTTTTTATTGTTATTATTATATTTTTCACTGTTTTTAAAATACATAGATATATTTGGTCTTAGGTCTCTGTAGAGATACAACTTACGCTTTGGAGTTGGGGAGTAGAAGAAATTTTACGACGTGATTTGCATTTCTTTATACAGTACTATGCAGAGATTTTGATGAAACTTATAGCCATATAGCCTGGGCTGGATTATAGGAAGGGTAAAAGGGGCAATTTCCTAGGTATCTCGTACATTGTAACTGACTCAACTACTTTTGTTGGAACTTTTTATTGTTTTTATAGACTTTTTTATATCTTAAATTCCATATTCTGTTTTTATCCCAGGTTTGGTTTCAGAACAGAAGAGCCAAATGGAGACGACAAGAAAAGTTGGAGGTCACGTCCATGAAACTTCAAGACTCTCCAATTCTATCTTTTAACCGATCCCCACAGCCTCCAGCCATGAGCACTATCAGCACTAATCTACCCTTAGATTCCTGGCTTACGCCTCCCATGTCCAACACCACCACCCTACAGACCCTGCCGGGATTCGTGACCACCCCACAGAGTATTCCTGGCAGTTATACCCCACCACCTTTCATGAACACTGCACCTGTCGGTCATGCTCTACAACCATTGGGTTCCATGGGGCCACCACCTCCCTACCAGTGTGGGGCCAACTTTGTGGACAAGTACCCTCTTGAAGAAGTAGACCCTAGAAACACAAGTATAGCAGCACTAAGGATGAAGGCAAAGGAACACATTCAGTCTATTGGCAAGCCTTGGCAAACCATATAATACAGGTCCCACTGGGCACTCCAGCTCGGAAACATGTTCAGATGTTCACAATAAAGGACTATGTGGACCATGAGGACAGGAGCATTATGTGCCAAGCACAAAACCAACACCCATCTTCCATTCTGAACTGCTTGTAGACTGTGGCTAGGACTCTGCAGCTTTGTTTTTATATAGAGTTTTTGGATTCAATAAATGACTTCATGTTTACAAAATTAAAACCATTCCCATGTGAAATAGAAAAAAAAATTGCCAGTGAGTATCCAATTCAGTCACTTCTTAGTTACACCTGCTAGGAAAATGGGGGGGGGGGGGCAACCAACAGTTCCACACTTAAAGCTTCCATTGGGGCGTAACTTGAGGGGGTGCAGAGGGCACGGTTCTACCCAGGCCCAGGAGCCTTAGGGGGCCCATAAGGTATCTCCTTCCCAATATGAGGAAATCAGTACGATAACCAATATATTATAATGGCGGGTCCTGGTAAGGTTTTTGCACTCGAGCTTAGGGACTTCATGTTCCACCCATGGCAATGATATGGCTATAATGGAAGCCATATTGGCTTCAAACCAGTTTTCCCACAAACAGATTTAACTAAGAAATAGCTGAATTTATGTTTTAATTTATATTTACTGATTTTTTCTTTTTTTTTTTTTTGGCCATTTTTGGAAAAAAATTTTCTTTAAGATTTCAGGAAAATGTTGTAACTCTTTCTAGGCTGTAGGACAAACAATGTCCATGATTTATGTATTTAAGATTATCAGAAAGTGTAAATATGGGAGGGGCTACCTCTGATCATTAAATACTGAATTTAGAACATTCCGTGTCCAGTGTCTGCCTGTATAATATCCTTAAATAGACTCGATACCTGCTGACGAACATGTCCTAGCAAGATCAAGAAGTGACCGGAATATTTCACATGTAAAATAGGAAGCACATGACTCTCATGACTCTCAGCTGAGTGGCAGGATTGTGGGAGATTGTATTAGGGTCATAAGGTTACTTACTGGAAACTAACAGATCTATTAATTTCACCATCGAGGAATCAACAAAACCCACAATACCCCACCTCCCATCCTAAAATAAAAACCAACAGATTACAATCTACATATAAATGTAATTTACTAGAGAAGTGTAATAAAGGATGTAACTCAGGATAAGTAATGTAATGTATGTGCACAGTAACTGCACCGGCAGAATAGTGAGCGCAGCTGTGGAGTATAATACAGGATGTAACTCAGGATCAGTACGGGATAAGTAATGTAATGTATGTACACAGAGACTGCACCAGCAGAATAGTGAGTGCAGCTCTGGAGTATAATACAGGATGTAACTCAGGATCAGTACAGGATAAGTAATGTAATGTATGTACACAGTGACTGTACCAGCAGAATAGTGAGTGCAGCTCTGGAGTATAATACAGGATGTAACTCAGGATCAGTACAGGATAAGTAATGTAATGTATGTACACAGTGACTGCACCAGCAGAATAGTGAGCGCAGCTCTGGAGTATAATACAGGATGTAACTCAGGATCAGTACAGGATAAGTAATGTAATGTATGTACACAGTGACCGCACCAGCAGAATAGTGAGTGCAGCTCTGGAGTATAATACAGGATGTAACTCAGGATCAGTACAGGATAAGTAATGTAATGTATGTACACAGTGACCGCACCAGCAGAATAGTGAGTGCAGCTCTGGAGTATAATACAGGATGTAACTCAGGATCAGTACAGGATAAGTAATGTAATGTATGTACACAGTGACTGCACCAGCAGAATAGTGAGTGCAGCTCTGGAGTATAATACAGGATGTAACTCAGGATCAGTACAGGATAAGTAATGTAATGTATGTACACAGTGAGTGCACCAGCAGAATAGTGAGTGCAGCTCTGGAGTATAATACAGGATCTTTAGACAATGGCAGGAGATCTTATTTTTTCTGTCTTACAGTAGTAAATCTCTAATTTACCAGTCTCTGGCTTAAAGGAAGATTTCACTTTAAACCTCAGACATTAAACCGCAGTGATACTCACAGGTTCACATTTGCACTCGATCATCGTTTGTGGATTCCGTCCCCCACTCTGCTTGAAAAAGCAGAGAGAAAAGTCCTGCTTGCTTCTCTCCACATTCTTTGGGTGGAAACCAGGCAGAAACTGAGAGGACCCCATTATAATCTATGGGTTCTGTGGGTTTCCGTGGGTAACCGCTTTTTAAGCAGATTGGGTTTCTGTTTTTCGGGTCCCCAAGTGGACCCAAAGAACAGAAACTCAAACTCAGGTGTGAACCTAGTGTAAGTGTGTCCCCAATCCAAGTATCCCAATATTACCACCATACAGTGCCATACATTGATAGATACTGGTTCTACACAGGACTCTGCAGACAGTATACAGTGACCATATAGTGGTAGATATTGGCTGTACACAGGACTCTGCAGACCATTTGAGTGAATACAGTACAGGAAAAATTGTGACTTTGCCAACTGATGGTCATGATTGAAAGGCACAGCCGATGCACAGGCGATACATGGTTGTCATTCGTGCACCATTCGTGCATCAGCTATGCTTCCGCAGCCCCATTCATTCATAGGAAGCACAGCCGCAAAACCAGACAGGAATAGGACCTGTTATGAAATTTTAGGCCCGCGGAATTCACAGTCGTGTGCATGGCCCAACAGAAATGAATGGGTCAGTGTACTATCCGGGTGTGATGATTCTGCTTAAGTGTGGCCACCGGGTTTTTCACACGGTCGTGTGCAAGGACTGAGCCACTCAAGAGCAATAGATCAATGGCATTGCCCCAGATTGGTCAGGTGCTATGTTCCAGTCTTTTTGGAAATAGGTAGGTTTATCCAAGTGACAAAAAATAACTAAAAGTACAAACCCTTCAAGGCTAAGGTCACACGTTAAGCAAACGCTGCATTTTACAGAACCAATAAAGCAAATGAGATTTTGTTTAATCTCATCCATCTACAATGCAGTGCCCTGACACGGCCCTCGTGAAGGATCATGTGACCCGGCACATCATCACTGGCTTCTATTGACTAACACTGTGGATGGCAATGGAGTCAATGGAGGCTGCTGATCACATGACCTTCCAACAGCGGCCATGTTACGATGCAGCATTGGAGGCTCTGCAACAGCAGTGGAGGGGACAGAGATGAGAACAGATAACCTCAGTATTATGATAGCGAATCCTAATATTACTAAATAACCATCTTCTGACACAGAATGCTATTTTGTTGCATAGAATTTTATTTTAGAACACATTTTGTAACATAAAATAAAAGGCATTTTGTAAAGCCATTGGAAGAATTCATCTTTACTTTACATTGAGGCGCGCTTTGCCAAATTGCACCAAATGTGGACTACAAGTCCTTCTCCGTGCCTCGCCCCCTAAATTGTGCTCCTTGGCCCGACAGATTTATTACAACTCGTGCTAGTTTTGTGGTGTGAGTTAGAATGCAAATCTATAGCAATTCCTAACATTTTCATTCTACGCAGGGATATCCGACATATTTAAGTGGTTGCCTCTTCATAAATCTCCCGTGCCCTGCACCAGTTGGGACCCTTAGTAAGACTGGTGTACGATCCTCCATCCTTAATAAATTTGCCCCATTATGTTAGAAAATAAAATTCTGGGTCACAAAATACATTTCTGTGCAACAATATAACATTCTGGGTCACAAAATCAACTTTTGTGACCAAAAATATTGGTTCTGTGAACACAAAGTGTTGGTTTTGTGCACACAATTGATCGTGTTAGCACAAATGTTTTTATTTTGTGAATGCAGAATGTATTTTCCATGTGAGTAAAACATTTTGTAATTACGACATTACATTTTGTGATTTGCTCTGTTCCGTGTTTACAAAATGCTCTTTCGCCGCTCTATGTGATAAAGGGGAATGTTCCTATTCAATAACAGCAAGCAGAGATCTTGCAAATGTTGGACTGAAAACAAAAAGTGGTAAAAAAGTTGCAAAACTTTTCCTGAGGCCACATATGATCAGTCTTTGTTGGCAGAGATGTCTACCAGTCCTGCCATATTATTAGATATTCGTTTTTCGGGGTAGTTAATATTCAGCTTCTCGGAGCCACTACATAAATGGAAACATTTTATTTTCCATTAACTCTGTTACCACATTTAATGAGGACGAGAAGTTTAAGAACCATTTAAATAAAACACCCCTTCATTCTCCGGTGAGCGGGACGCCGCTTAGGACAATCTAGAAATTATGGCAATTAGTGTTTCTCATTAGCGAGAGGAGAAGGACTCAGAGGCAAGACCATTATGTCCAGGACCGGCTCAATGAATCCTGGGAGACCTTTCCTTTCAATGTTTCCCACTCATTGTGTGGAAACAAAGGCCGGCCTCTAATTATATTTTCACAATCTGTGCTTAGCTTAAAAAGCCCTGTCTGAAGCACACATGTCAACTTTGTTCAGCTTCACTTCAAGAAGTTTTTCACTTGTAAGACAATTTGGACGAGTCCTCAGCTGGCGAGCTCTCCAGACTAGGGCTCTCAGTATCTGCTGAGTATGTAAGGCTAAGGTTATCGCATGTAGTGTTTCAAGAGGAATGTAGTTTTATGCAACAAAGATGTCAGGTTTATTTACAGGAGGAATAACAGAGGAACAGAATAAAACCAATCTCTAAGAAAAATGCATTTATAATGACAGATCCTCTATATACTACACCACACAAGACAGACCCTCTATATACTACACCACACAGGAGAGAGAGGACAGATCCTCTATATACTACACCGCACAGGAGAGAGGACAGATCCTCTATATACTACACCGCACAGGACAGATCCTTTATATACTACACCACACAAGAGAGAGGACAGATCCTCTATATACTACACCACACAGGAGAGAGGACAGATCCTCTATATACTACACCACACAGGAGAGAGGACAGATCCTCTATATACTACACCACACAGGAGAGAGGACAGATCCTCTATATACTACACCACACAGGACAGATCCTCTATATACTACACCACACAGGAGAGAGGAGAGATCCTCTATATACTACACCACACAGGAGAGAGGACAGATCCTCTATATACTACACCACACAGGAGAGAGGACAGACCCTCTATATACTACACCACACAGGAGAGAGGACAGATCCTCTATATACTACACCACACAGGAGAGAGGACAGATCCTCTATATACTACACCACACAGGAGAGAGGACAGATCCTCTATATACTACACCGCACAGGAGAGAGGAGAGATCCTCTATATACTACACCGCACAGGAGAGAGGACAGATCCTCTATATACTACACCACACAGGACAGATCCTCTATATACTACACCACACAGGACAGATCCTCTATATACTACACCACACAGGAGAGAGGACAGATCATCTATATACTACACCACACAGGACAGATCCTCTATATACTACACCACACAGGACAGATCCTCTATATACTACACCACACAGGAGAGAGTACAGATCCTCTATATACTACACCGCACAGGAGAGAGGACAGATCCTCTATATACTACACCACACAGGACAGATCCTCTATATACTACACCGCACAGGAGAGAGGACAGATCCTCTATATACTACACCACACAGGAGAGATCCTCTATATACTACACCACACAGGACAGAGGACAGATCCTCTATATACTACACCACACAGGACAGAGGACAGATCCTCTATATACTACACCACACAGGAGAGAGGACAGATCCTCTATATACTACACCACACAGGACAGATCCTCTATATACCCACACAGGAGAGAGTACAGATCCTCTATATACTACACTGCACAGGACAGATCCTCTATATACTACACCACACAGGAGAGAGGACAGATCCTCTATATACTACACCACACAGGAGAGAGGACAGATCCTCTATATAATACACCACACAGGAGAGAGGACAGATCCTCTATATACTACACCACACAGGACAGATCCTCTATATACTACACCGCACAGGAGAGAGGACAGATCCTCTATATACTACACCGCACAGGACAGATCCTCTATATACTACACCACACAGGACAGATCCTTTATATACTACACTGCACAGGACAGATCCTCTATATACTACACCACACAGGAGAGAGAGGACAGATCCTCTATATACTACACCACACAGGAGAGAGGACAGATCCTCTATATACTGCACCACACAGGAGAGAGGACAGATCCTCTATATACTACACCACACAGGACAGATCCTCTATATACTACACCGCACAGGAAAAAGGACAGATCCTCTATATACTACACCACACAGGACAGATCCTCTATATACTACACCACACAGGAGAGAGGACAGATCCTCTATATACTACACCACACAGGAGAGAGGACAGATCCTCTATATACTACACCACACAGGAGAGAGGACAGATCCTCTATATACTACACCACACAGGACAGATCCTCTATATACTACACCGCACAGGAGAGAGGACAGATCCTCTATATACTACACCACAAAGGAGAGAGGACAGATCCTCTATATACTACACCGCACAGGACAGAAGACAGATCCTCTATATACTACACCACACAGGAGAGAGGACGGATCCTCTATATACTACACCACACAGGAGAGAGGACAGATCCTCTATATACTACACCACACAGGAGAGAGGACAGATCCTCTATATACTACACCACACAGGACAGATCCTCTATATACTACACCGCACAGGAGAGAGGACAGATCCTCTATATACTACACCACACAGGAGAGAGGACAGATCCTCTATATACTACACCACACAGGAGAGAGGACAGATCCTCTATATACTACACCACACAGGAGAGAGGACAGATCCTCTATATACTACACCACACAGGAGAGAGGACAGATCCTCTATATACTACACCACACAGGACAGATCCTCTATATACTACACTGCACAGGAGAGATCCTCTATATACTACACCACACAGGAGAGAGGACAGATCCTCTATATACTACACCACACAGGAGAGAGGACAGATCCTCTATATACTACACCACACAGGAGAGAGGACAGATCCTCTATATACTACACCACACAGGAGAGAGGACAGATCCTCTATATACTACACCACACAGGACAGATCCTCTATATACTACACCGCACAGGAGAGAGGACAGATCCTCTATATACTACACCACACAGGAGAGAGGACAGATCCTCTATATACTACACCACACAGGAGAGAGGACAGATCCTCTATATACTACACCACACAGGACAGATCCTCTATATACTACACCACACAGGAGAGAGGACAGATGCTCTATATACTACACCACACAGGACAGATCCTCTATATACTACACCACACAGGAGAGAGGACAGATCCTCTATATACTACACCGCCCAGGACAGAAGACAGATCCTCTATATACTACACCACACAGGAGAGAGGACAGATCCTCTATATACTACACCACACAGGACAGATCCTCTATATACTACACCACACAGGACAGATCCTCTATATACTACACCGCACAGGAGAGAGGACAGATCCTCTATATACTACACCGCACAGGAGAGAGGACAGATCCTCTATATACTACACCGCACAGGAGAGAGGACAGATCCTCTATATACTACACCACACAGGACAGATCCTCTATATACTACACCGCACAGGAGAGAGGACAGATCCTCTATATACTACACCACACAGGAGAGATCCTCTATATACTACACCACACAGGACAGAGGACAGATCCTCTATATACTACACCACACAGGAGAGAGGACAGATCCTCTATATACTACACCACACAGGACAGATCCTCTATATACTACACCACACAGGAGAGAGTACAGATCCTCTATATACTACACTGCACAGGACAGATCCTCTATATACTACACCACACAGGAGAGAGGACAGATCCTCTATATACTACACCACACAGGAGAGAGGACAGATCCTCTATATACTACACCACACAGGAGAGAGGACAGATCCTCTATATACTACACCACACAGGACAGATCCTTTATATACTACACTGCACAGGACAGATCCTCTATATACTACACCACACAGGAGAGAGAGGACAGATCCTCTATATACTACACCACACAGGAGAGAGAGGACAGATCCTCTATATACTACACCACACAGGAGAGAGGACAGATCCTCTATATACTACACCACACAGGAGAGAGGACAGATCCTCTATATACTACACCACACAGGAGAGAGGACAGATCCTCTATATACTACACCACACAGGAGAGAGGACAGATCCTCTATATACTACACCACACAGGAGAGAGGACAGATCCTCTATATACTACACCACACAGGACAGATCCTCTATATACTACACCGCACAGGAGAGAGGACAGATCCTCTATATACTACACCACACAGGAGAGAGGACAGATCCTCTATATACTACACCGCACAGGACAGAAGACAGATCCTCTATATACTACACCACACAGGAGAGAGGACGGATCCTCTATATACTACACCACACAGGAGAGAGGACAGATCCTCTATATACTACACCACACAGGACAGATCCTCTATATACTACACCGCACAGGAGAGAGGACAGATCCTCTATATACTACACCACACAGGAGAGAGGACAGATCCTCTATATACTACACCACACAGGAGAGAGGACAGATCCTCTATATACTACACCACACAGGAGAGAGGACAGATCCTCTATATACTACACCACACAGGAGAGAGGACAGATCCTCTATATACTACACCACACAGGACAGATCCTCTATATACTACACTGCACAGGAGAGATCCTCTATATACTACACCACACAGGAGAGAGGACAGATCCTCTATATACTACACCACACAGGAGAGAGGGCAGATCCTCTATATACTACACCACACAGGACAGATCCTCTATATACTACACCGCACAGGAGAGAGGACAGATCCTCTATATACTACACCACACAGGAGAGAGGACAGATCCTCTATATACTACACCACACAGGAGAGAGGACAGATCCTCTATATACTACACCACACAGGAGAGAGGACAGATCATCTATATACTACACCACACAGGAGAGAGGACAGATCCTCTATATACTACACCACACAGGACAGATCCTCTATATACTACACCGCACAGGAGAGAGGACAGATCCTCTATATACTACACCGCACAGGATAGAGGACAGATCCTCTATATACTACACCACACAGGACAGATCCTCTATATACTACACCACACAGGAGAGAGGACAGATCCTCTATATACTACACCACACAGGAGAGAGGACAGATCCTCTATATACTACACCACACAGGAGAGAGGACAGATCCTCTATATACTACACCACACAGGACAGATCCTCTATATACTACACCGCACAGGAGAGAGGACAGATCCTCTATATACTACACCACACAGGAGAGAGGACAGATCCTCTATATACTACACCGCACAGGACAGAAGACAGATCCTCTATATACTACACCACACAGGAGAGAGGACGGATCCTCTATATACTACACCACACAGGAGAGAGGACAGATCCTCTATATAGTACACCACACAGGAGAGAGGACAGATCCTCTATATACTACACCACACAGGAGAGAGGACAGATCCTCTATATACTACTCCACACAGGACAGATCCTCTATATACTACACCGCACAGGAGAGAGGACAGATCCTCTATATACTACACCACACAGGAGAGAGGACAGATCCTCTATATACTACACCACACAGGAGAGAGGACAGATCCTCTATATACTACACCACACAGGAGAGAGGACAGATCCTCTATATACTACACCACACAGGAGAGAGGACAGATCCTCTATATACTACACCACACAGGACAGATCCTCTATATACTACACTGCACAGGAGAGATCCTCTATATACTACACCACACAGGAGAGAGGACAGATCCTCTATATACTACACCACACAGGAGAGAGGGCAGATCCTCTATATACTACACCACACAGGACAGATCCTCTATATACTACACCGCACAGGAGAGAGGACAGATCCTCTATATACTACACCACACAGGAGAGAGGACAGATCCTCTATATACTACACCACACAGGAGAGAGGACAGATCCTCTATATACTACACCACACAGGAGAGAGGACAGATCCTCTATATACTACACCACACAGGAGAGAGGACAGATCCTCTATATACTACACCACACAGGACAGATCCTCTATATACTACACCGCACAGGAGAGAGGACAGATCCTCTATATACTACACCACACAGGAGAGAGGACAGATCCTCTATATACTACACCGCCCAGGACAGAAGACAGATCCTCTATATACTACACCACACAGGAGAGAGGACGGATCCTCTATATACTACACCACACAGGAGAGAGGACAGATCCTCTATATACTACACCACACAGGAGAGAGGACAGATCCTCTATATACTACACCACACAGGACAGATCCTCTATATACTACACCGCACAGGAGAGAGGACAGATCCTCTATATACTACACCACACAGGAGAGAGGACAGATCCTCTATATACTACACCACACAGGAGAGAGGACAGATCCTCTATATACTACACCACACAGGAGAGAGGACAGATCCTCTATATACTACACCACACAGGACAGATCCTTTATATACTACACTGCACAGGACAGATCCTCTATATACTACACCACACAGGAGAGAGAGGACAGATCCTCTATATACTACACCACACAGGAGAGAGGACAGATCCTCTATATACTACACCACACAGGAGAGAGGACAGATCCTCTATATACTACACCGCACAGGATAGAGGACAGATCCTCTATATACTACACCACACAGGACAGATCCTCTATATACTACACCACACAGGAGAGAGGACAGATCCTCTATATACTACACCACACAGGAGAGAGGACAGATCCTCTATATACTACACCACACAGGAGAGAGGACAGATCCTCTATATACTACACCACACAGGACAGATCCTATATATACTACACCGCACAGGAGAGAGGACAGATCCTCTATATACTACACCACACAGGAGAGAGGACAGATCCTCTATATACTACACCGCACAGGACAGAAGACAGATCCTCTATATACTACACCACACAGGAGAGAGGACCGATCCTCTATATACTACACCACACAGTAGAGAGGACAGATCCTCTATATACTACACCACACAGGAGAGAGGACAGATCCTCTATATACTACACCACACAGGACAGATCCTCTATATACTACACCGCACAGGAGAGAGGACAGATCCTCTATATACTACACCACACAGGAGAGAGGACAGATCCTCTATATACTACACCACACAGGAGAGAGGACAGATCCTCTATATACTACACCACACAGGAGAGAGGACAGATCCTCTATATACTACACCACACAGGAGAGAGGACAGATCCTCTATATACTACACCACACAGGACAGATCCTCTATATACTACACCGCACAGGAGAGAGGACAGATCCTCTATATACTACACCACACAGGACAGATCCTCTATATACTACACCACACAGGAGAGAGGACAGATCCTCTATATACTACACCACACAGGAGAGAGGACAGATCCTCTATATACTACACCACACAGGACAGATCCTCTATATACTACACCGCACAGGAGAGAGGACAGATCCTCTATATACTACACCACACAGGAGAGAGGACAGATCCTCTATATACTACACCGCCCAGGACAGAAGACAGATCCTCTATATACTACACCACACAGGAGAGAGGACGGATCCTCTATATACTACACCACACAGGAGAGAGGACAGATCCTCTATATACTACACCACACAGGAGAGAGGACAGATCCTCTATATACTACACCACACAGGACAGATCCTCTATATACTACACCGCACAGGAGAGAGGACAGATCCTCTATATACTACACCACACAGGAGAGAGGACAGATCCTCTATATACTACACCACACAGGAGAGAGGACAGATCCTCTATATACTACACCACACAGGAGAGAGGACAGATCCTCTATATACTACACCACACAGGACAGATCCTTTATATACTACACTGCACAGGAGAGAGAGGACAGATCCTCTATATACTACACCACACAGGAGAGAGGACAGATCCTCTATATACTACACCACACAGGAGAGAGGACAGATCCTCTATATACTACACCACACAGGACAGATCCTCTATATACTACACCACACAGGAGAGAGAGGACAGATCCTCTATATACTACACCACACAGGAGAGAGGACAGATCCTCTATATACTACACCACACAGGAGAGAGGACAGATCCTCTATATACTATACCACACAGGAGAGAGGACAGATCCTCTATATACTACACCACACGGGAGAGAGGACAGATCCTCTATATACTACACCACACGGGAGAGAGGACAGATCCTCTATATACTACACCACACAGGAGAGAGGACAGATCCTCTATATACTACACCACACAGGAGAGAGGACAGATCCTCTATATACTACACCACACAGGAGAGAGGACAGATCCTCTATATACTACACCACACAGGAGAGAGGACAGATCCTCTATATACTACACCACACAGGAGAGAGGACAGATCCTCTATATACTACACCACACAGGACAGATCCTCTATATACTACACCGCACAGGAGAGAGGACAGATCCTCTATTTACTACACCGCCCAGGACAGAAGACAGATCCTCTATATACTACACCACACAGGAGAGAGGACGGATCCTCTATATACTACACCACACAGGAGAGAGGACAGATCCTCTATATACTACACCACACAGGAGAGAGGACAGATCCTCTATATACTACACCACACAGGACAGATCCTCTATATACTACACCGCACAGGAGAGAGGACAGATCCTCTATATACTACACCACACAGGACAGACCCTCTATATACTACACCACACAGGAGAGAGGACAGATCCTCTATATACTACACCACACAGGAGAGAGGACACATCCTCTATATACTACACCACACAGGAGAGAGGACAGATCCTCTATATACTACACCACACAGGAGAGAGAGGACAGATCCTCTATATACTACACCACACAGGAGAGAGGACACATCCTCTATATACTACACCACACAGGAGAGAGGACAGATCCTCTATATACTACACCACACAAGAGAGAAAGGACAGATCCTCTATATACTACACCACACAGGAGAGAGGACAGATCCTCTATATACTACACCACACAGGACAGATCCTCTATATACTACACCACACAGGAGAGAGGACAGATCCTCTATATACTACACCGCACAGGAGAGAGGACAGGTCCTCTATATACTACACCACACAGGAGAGAGGACAGATCCTCTATATACTACACCACACAGTAGAGAGGACAGATGCTCTATATACTACACCACACAGGAGAGAGGACAGATCCTCTATATACTACACCGCACAGGAGAGAGGACAGATCCTCTATATACTACACCACACATGACAGATCCTCCATATACTACACCACACAGGAGAGAGGACAGATCCTCTATATACTACACCGCACAGGAGAGAGGACAGATCCTCTATATACTACACCACACAGGAGAGAGGACAGATCCTCTATATACTACACCACACAGGAGAGAGGACAGATCCTCTATATAGTACACCACACAGGAGAGAGAGGACAGATCCTCTATATACTACACCACACAGGACAGATCCTCTATATACTACACCACACAGGACAGATCCTCTATATACTACATCACACAGGAGAGAGGACAGATCCTCTATATACTACACCACACAGGAGAGAGGACAGATCCTCTATATACTACACCACACAGGAGAGAGGACAGATCCTCTATATACTACACCACACAGGAGAGAGGACAGATCCTCTATATACTACACCACACAGGAGAGAGGACAGATCCTCTATATACTACACCGCACAGGAGAGAGGACAGATCCTCTATATACTACACCACACAGGAGAGAGGACAGATCCTCTATATACTACACCACACAGGACAGATCCTCTATATACTACACCACACAGGAGAGAGGACAGATCCTCTATATACTACACCGCACAGGAGAGAGGACAGGTCCTCTATATACTACACCACACAGGAGAGAGGACAGATCCTCTATATACTACACCACACAGGAGAGAGGACAGATCCTCTATATACTACACCACACAGGACAGATCCTCTATATACTACACCGCACAGGAGAGAGGACAGATCCTCTATATACTACACCGCACAGGAGAGAGGACAGATCCTCTATATACTACACCGCACAGGAGAGAGGACAGATCCTCTATATACTACACCACACAGGAGAGAGGACAGATCCTCTATATACTACACCGCACAGGAGAGAGGACAGATCCTCTATATACTACACCACACAGGAGAGAGGACAGATCCTCTATATACTACACCGCACAGGACAGATCCTCTATATACTACACCACACAGGACAGATCCTCTATATACTACACCGCACAGGAGAGAGGACAGATCCTCTATATACTACACCACACAGGAGAGAGGACAGATCCTCTATATACTACACCACACAGGAGAGTGGACAGATCCTCTATATACTACACCGCACAGGAGAGAGGACAGATCCTCTATATACTACACCACACAGGAGAGGACAGATCCTCTATATACTACACCACACAGGACAGATCCTCTATATACTACACCACACAGGAGAGAGGACAGATCCTCTATATACTACACCACACAGGACAGATCCTCTATATACTACACCACACAGGAGAGAGGACAGATCCTCTATATACTACACCACACAGGAGAGAGGACAGATCCTCTATATACTACACCACACAGGACAGATCCTCTATATACTACACCACACAGGAGAGAGGACAGATCCTCTATATACTACACCACACAGGAGAGAGGACAGATCCTCTATATACTACACCACACAGGACAGATCCTCTATATACTACACCACACAGGAGAGAGGACAGATCCTCTATATACTACACCACACAGGAGAGAGGACAGATCCTCTATATACTACACCACACAGGACAGATCCTCTATATACTACACCACACAGGAGAGAGGACAGATCCTCTATATACTACACCACACAGGAGAGAGGACAGATCCTCTATATACTACACCACACAGGACAGATCCTCTATATACTACACCACACAGGAGAGAGGACAGATCCTCTATATACTACACCGCACAGGAGAGAGGACAGGTCCTCTATATACTACACCACACAGGAGAGAGGACAGATCCTCTATATACTACACCACACAGGAGAGAGGACAGATCCTCTATATACTACACCACACAGGACAGATCCTCTATATACTACACCGCACAGGAGAGAGGACAGATCCTCTATATACTACACCGCACAGGAGAGAGGACAGATCCTCTATATACTACACCGCACAGGAGAGAGGACAGATCCTCTATATACTACACCACACAGGAGAGAGGACAGATCCTCTATATACTACACCGCACAGGAGAGAGGACAGATCCTCTATATACTACACCACACAGGAGAGAGGACAGATCCTCTATATACTACACCGCACAGGACAGATCCTCTATATACTACACCACACAGGACAGATCCTCTATATACTACACCGCACAGGAGAGAGGACAGATCCTCTATATACTACACCACACAGGAGAGAGGACAGATCCTCTATATACTACACCACACAGGAGAGTGGACAGATCCTCTATATACTACACCGCACAGGAGAGAGGACAGATCCTCTATATACTACACCACACAGGAGAGGACAGATCCTCTATATACTACACCACACAGGACAGATCCTCTATATACTACACCACACAGGAGAGAGGACAGATCCTCTATATACTACACCACACAGGACAGATCCTCTATATACTACACCACACAGGAGAGAGGACAGATCCTCTATATACTACACCACACAGGAGAGAGGACAGATCCTCTATATACTACACCACACAGGACAGATCCTCTATATACTACACCACACAGGAGAGAGGACAGATCCTCTATATACTACACCACACAGGAGAGAGGACAGATCCTCTATATACTACACCACACAGGACAGATCCTCTATATACTACACCACACAGGAGAGAGGACAGATCCTCTATATACTACACCACACAGGAGAGAGGACAGATCCTCTATATACTACACCACACAGGACAGATCCTCTATATACTACACCACACAGGAGAGAGGACAGATCCTCTATATACTACACCACACAGGAGAGAGGACAGATCCTCTATATACTACACCACACAGGAGAGAGAGGACAGATCCTCTATATACTACACCACACAGGAGAGAGGACAGATCCTCTATATACTACACCACACAGGAGAGAGGACAGATCCTCTATATACTATACCACACAGGAGAGAGGACAGATTCTCTATATACTACACCACACAGAAGAGAGGACAGATCCTCTATATACTACACCACACGGGAGAGAGGACAGATCCTCTATATACTACACCACACGGGAGAGAGGACAGATCCTCTATATACTACACCACACAGGAGAGAGGACAGATCCTCTATATACTACACCACACAGGACAGATCCTCTATATACTACACCACACAGGAGAGAGGACAGATCCTCTATATACTACACCACACAGGAGAGAGGACAGATCCTCTATATACTACACCACACAGGACAGATCCTCTATATACTACACCACACAGGAGAGAGGACAGATCCTCTATATACTACACCACACAGGAGAGAGGACAGATCCTCTATATACTACACCACACAGGAGAGAGAGGACAGATCCTCTATATACTACACCACACAGGAGAGAGGACAGATCCTCTATATACTACACCACACAGGAGAGAGGACAGATCCTCTATATACTATACCACACAGGAGAGAGGACAGATCCTCTATATACTACACCACACGGGAGAGAGGACAGATCCTCTATATACTACACCACACGGGAGAGAGGACAGATCCTCTATATACTACACCACACAGGAGAGAGGACAGATCCTCTATATACTACACCACACAGGAGAGAGGACAGATCCTCTATATACTACACCACACAGGAGAGAGGACAGATCCTCTATATACCACACCACACAGGACAGATCCTCTATATACTACACCGCACAGGAGAGAGGACAGATCCTCTATATACTACACCACACAGGAGAGAGGACAGATCCTGTATATACTACACCGCACAGGAGAGAGGACAGATCCTCTATATACTACACCGCACAGGAGAGAGGACAGATCCTCTATATACTACACCACACAGGAGAGGACAGATCCTCTATATACTACACCACACAGGAGAGAGAGGACAGATCCTCTATATACTACACCACACAGGACAGATCCTCTATATACTACACCACACAGGAGAGAGGACAGATCCTCTATATACTACACCACACAGGAGAGAGGACAGATCCTCTATATACTACACCACACAGGAGAGAGGACAGATCCTCTATATACTACACCACACAGGAGAGAGGACAGATCCTCTATATACTACACCACACAGGAGAGAGGACAGATCCTCTATATACTACACCACACAGGACAGATCCTCTATATACTACACCGCACAGGAGAGAGGACAGATCCTCTATATACTACACCACACAGGAGAGAGGACAGATCCTCTATATACTACACCACACAGGAGAGAGGACAGATCCTCTATATACTACACCACACAGGAGAGAGGACAGATCCTCTATATACTACACCACACAGGAGAGAGGACAGATCCTCTATATACTACACCACACAGGAGAGAGGGCAGATCCTCTATATACTACACCACACAGGAGAGAGGACAGATCCTCTATATACTACACCACACAGGAGAGAGGACAGATCCTCTATATACTACACCACACAGGACAGATCCTCTATATACTACACCGCACAGGAGAGAGGACAGATCCTCTATATACTACACCACACAGGAGAGAGGACAGATCCTCTATATACTACACCGCCCAGGACAGAAGACAGATCCTCTATATACTACACCACACAGGAGAGAGGACGGATCCTCTATATACTACACCACACAGGAGAGAGGACAGATCCTCTATATACTACACCACACAGGAGAGAGGACAGATCCTCTATATACTACACCACACAGGACAGATCCTCTATATACTACACCGCACAGGAGAGAGGACAGATCCTCTATATACTACACCACACAGGACAGACCCTCTATATACTACACCACACAGGAGAGAGGACAGATCCTCTATATACTACACCACACAGGAGAGAGGACACATCCTCTATATACTACACCACACAGGAGAGAGGACAGATCCTCTATATACTACACCACACAGGAGAGAGAGGACAGATCCTCTATATACTACACCACACAGGAGAGAGGACACATCCTCTATATACTACACCACACAGGAGAGAGGACAGATCCTCTATATACTACACCACACAAGAGAGAAAGGACAGATCCTCTATATACTACACCACACAGGAGAGAGGACAGATCCTCTATATACTACACCACACAGGACAGATCCTCTATATACTACACCACACAGGAGAGAGGACAGATCCTCTATATACTACACCGCACAGGAGAGAGGACAGGTCCTCTATATACTACACCACACAGGAGAGAGGACAGATCCTCTATATACTACACCACACAGTAGAGAGGACAGATGCTCTATATACTACACCACACAGGAGAGAGGACAGATCCTCTATATACTACACCGCACAGGAGAGAGGACAGATCCTCTATATACTACACCACACATGACAGATCCTCCATATACTACACCACACAGGAGAGAGGACAGATCCTCTATATACTACACCGCACAGGAGAGAGGACAGATCCTCTATATACTACACCACACAGGAGAGAGGACAGATCCTCTATATACTACACCACACAGGAGAGAGGACAGATCCTCTATATAGTACACCACACAGGAGAGAGAGGACAGATCCTCTATATACTACACCACACAGGACAGATCCTCTATATACTACACCACACAGGACAGATCCTCTATATACTACATCACACAGGAGAGAGGACAGATCCTCTATATACTACACCACACAGGAGAGAGGACAGATCCTCTATATACTACACCACACAGGAGAGAGGACAGATCCTCTATATACTACACCACACAGGAGAGAGGACAGATCCTCTATATACTACACCACACAGGAGAGAGGACAGATCCTCTATATACTACACCGCACAGGAGAGAGGACAGATCCTCTATATACTACACCACACAGGAGAGAGGACAGATCCTCTATATACTACACCACACAGGACAGATCCTCTATATACTACACCACACAGGAGAGAGGACAGATCCTCTATATACTACACCGCACAGGAGAGAGGACAGGTCCTCTATATACTACACCACACAGGAGAGAGGACAGATCCTCTATATACTACACCACACAGGAGAGAGGACAGATCCTCTATATACTACACCACACAGGACAGATCCTCTATATACTACACCGCACAGGAGAGAGGACAGATCCTCTATATACTACACCGCACAGGAGAGAGGACAGATCCTCTATATACTACACCGCACAGGAGAGAGGACAGATCCTCTATATACTACACCACACAGGAGAGAGGACAGATCCTCTATATACTACACCGCACAGGAGAGAGGACAGATCCTCTATATACTACACCACACAGGAGAGAGGACAGATCCTCTAAATACTACACCGCACAGGACAGATCCTCTATATACTACACCACACAGGACAGATCCTCTATATACTACACCGCACAGGAGAGAGGACAGATCCTCTATATACTACACCACACAGGAGAGAGGACAGATCCTCTATATACTACACCACACAGGAGAGAGGACAGATCCTCTATATACTACACCGCACAGGAGAGAGGACAGATCCTCTATATACTACACCACACAGGAGAGGACAGATCCTCTATATACTACACCACACAGGACAGATCCTCTATATACTACACCACACAGGAGAGAGGACAGATCCTCTATATACTACACCACACAGGACAGATCCTCTATATACTACACCACACAGGAGAGAGGACAGATCCTCTATATACTACACCACACAGGAGAGAGGACAGATCCTCTATATACTACACCACACAGGACAGATCCTCTATATACTACACCACACAGGAGAGAGGACAGATCCTCTATATACTACACCACACAGGAGAGAGGACAGATCCTCTATATACTACACCACACAGGACAGATCCTCTATATACTACACCACACAGGAGAGAGGACAGATCCTCTATATACTACACCACACAGGAGAGAGGACAGATCCTCTATATACTACACCACACAGGACAGATCCTCTATATACTACACCACACAGGAGAGAGGACAGATCCTCTATATACTACACCACACAGGAGAGAGGACAGATCCTCTATATACTACACCACACAGGAGAGAGAGGACAGATCCTCTATATACTACACCACACAGGAGAGAGGACAGATCCTCCTATATACTACACCACACAGGAGAGAGGACAGATCCTCTATATACTATACCACACAGGAGAGAGGACAGATTCTCTATATACTACACCACACAGAAGAGAGGACAGATCCTCTATATACTACACCACACGGGAGAGAGGACAGATCCTCTATATACTACACCACACGGGAGAGAGGACAGATCCTCTATATACTACACCACACAGGAGAGAGGACAGATCCTCTATATACTACACCACACAGGACAGATCCTCTATATACTACACCACACAGGAGAGAGGACAGATCCTCTATATACTACACCACACAGGAGAGAGGACAGATCCTCTATATACTACACCACACAGGACAGAGTCCTCTATATACTACACCACACAGGAGAGAGGACAGATCCTCTATATACTACACCACACAGGAGAGAGGACAGATCCTCTATATACTACACCACACAGGAGAGAGAGGACAGATCCTCTATATACTACACCACACAGGAGAGAGGACAGATCCTCTATATACTACACCACACAGGAGAGAGGACAGATCCTCTATATACTATACCACACAGGAGAGAGGACAGATCCTCTATATACTACACCACACGGGAGAGAGGACAGATCCTCTATATACTACACCACACAGGAGAGAGGACAGATCCTCTATATACTACACCACACAGGAGAGAGGACAGATCCTCTATATACTACACCACACAGGAGAGAGGACAGATCCTCTATATACTACACCACACAGGAGAGAGGACAGATCCTCTATATACTACACCACACAGAGGACAGATCCTCTATATACTACACCGCACAGGAGAGAGGACAGATCCTCTATATACTACACCACACAGGAGAGAGGACAGATCCTCTATATACTACACCGCACAGGAGAGAGGACAGATCCTCTATATACTACACCACACAGGAGAGAGGACAGATCCTCTATATACTACACCACACAGGAGAGAGGACAGATCCTCTATATACTACACCCACACAGCACCAGAGAGAGGACAGATCCTCTATATACTACACCACACAGGAGAGAGGACAGATCCTCTATATACTACACCACACAGGAGAGAGGACAGATCCTCTATATACTACACCACACAGGAGAGAGGACAGATCCTCTATATACTACACCACACAGGAGAGAGGAAGACCCTATGTCACAGATCCTCTATATACTACACCACACAGGAGAGAGGACAGATCCTCTATATACTACACCACACAGGAGAGAGAGGACAGATCCTCTATATACTACACCACACAGGAGAGAGGACAGATCCTCTATATACTACACCACACAGGAGAGAGGACAGATCCTCTATATACTACACCACACAGGAGAGAGGACAGATCCTCTATATACTACACCACACAGGAGAGAGGACAGATCCTCTATATACTACACCACACAGGAGAGAGGACAGATCCTCTATATACTACACCACACGGGAGAGAGGACAGATCCTCTATATACTACACCACACAGGAGAGAGGACAGATCCTCTATATACTACACCACACGGGAGAAGGACAGATCCTCTATATACTACACCACACGGGAGAGAGGACAGATCCTCTATATACTACACCACACAGGAGAGAGGACAGATCCTCTATATACTACACCACACAGGAGAGAGGACAGATCCTCTATATACTACACCACACACGGCCCCCCAGGAGAGAGGACAGATCCTCACCCCGGGGACCCCCCCCTATATACTACACCACACAGGAGAGAGGACAGATCCTCTATATACTACACCACACAGGTGAGAGAGGACAGATCCTCTATATACTACACCACACAGGAGAGAGGACAGATCCTCTATATACTACACCACAGGGGAGGGGAGGGACAGATCCTCTATATACTATACCACACAGGAGAGAGGACAGATCCTCTATATACTACACCACACAGGAGAGAGGACAGATCCTCTATATACTACACCACACAGGAGAGAGGACAGATCCTCTATATACTACACCACACAGGACAGATCCTCTATATACTACACCACACAGGAGAGAGGACAGATCCTCTATATACTACACCACACAGGAGAGAGGACAGATCCTCTATATACTACACCACACAGGACAGATCCTCTATATACTACACCGCACAGGAGAGAGGACAGATCCTCTATATACTACACCACACAGGAGAGAGGACAGATCCTCTATATACTACACCACACAGGAGAGAGGACAGATCCTCTATAGTCTACACCACACAGGAGAGAGGACAGATCCTCTATATACTACACCACACAGGACAGATCCTCTATATACTACACCACACAGGACAGATCCTCTATATACTACACCACACAGGAGAGAGGACAGATCCTCTATATACTACACCACACAGGAGAGGACAGAACCTCTATATACTACACCACACAGGACACATCCTCTATATACTACACCTCACAGGAGAGAGGACAGATCCTCTATATACTACACCACACAGGAGAGAGGACAGATCCTCTATATACTACACCGCACAGGAGAGAGGACAGATCCTCTATACACTACACCACACAGGAGAGAGGACAGATCCTCTATATACTACACCACACAGGAGAGAGGACATATCCTCTATATACTACACCACACAGGAGAGAGGACAGATCCTCTATATACTACACCACACAGGAGAGAGGACAGATCCTCTATATACTACACCACACAGGACAGATCCTCTATATACTACACCGCACAGGAGAGAGGACAGATCCTCTATATACTACACCACACAGGAGAGAGAGGACAGATCCTCTATATACTACACCACACAGGAGAGAGGACAGATCCTCTATATACTACACCACACAGGAGAGAGGACAGATCCTCTATATACTACACCGCACAGGAGAGAGGAGAGATCCTCTATATACTACACCGCACAGGAGAGAGGACAGATCCTCTATATACTACACCACACAGGAAAGAGGACAGATCCTCTATATACTACACCACACAGGAGAGAGGACAGATCCTCTATATACTACACCACACAGGAGAGAGGACAGATCCTCTATATACTACACCACACAGGAGAGAGGACAGATCCTCTATATACTACACCACACAGGACAGATCCTCTATATACTACACCACACAGGAGAGAGGACAGATCCTCTATATACTACACCACACAGGACAGATCCTCTATATATTACACCACACAGGACAGATCCTCTATATACTACACCACACAGGAGAGAGGACAGATCCTCTATATACTACACCACACAGGAGAGAGGACAGATCCTCTATATACTACACCACACAGGACAGATCCTCTATATACTACACCACACAGGACAGATCCTCTATATACTACACCACACAGGAGAGAGGACAGATCCTCTATATACTACACCACACAGGACAGATCCTCTATATACTACACCGCACAGGAGAGAGGATAGATCCTCTATATACTACACCACACAGGACAGATCCTCTATATACTACACCACAGAGGAGAGAGGACAGATCCTCTATATACTACACCACAGAGGAGAGAGGGCAGATCCTCTATTTTACACTCTTCTTTCTTGAGTAGACACTTTTGCAATGTGACATACAACAGAATTCTAATGAAGATTTGCAAAACAGTATGGACATATACGCATTAGGTCTTCAGATTCTTTGCATGGATTAAAGGGGTTTTCCCAGACTAAGAAAACATTACTAAAGGCAGGAAATGCTTGTTATATAAATGAACAAATATAACTGAGTACTTTTATATGTCTTTTAACTATTTTTACTATTCCTCAAATTTTCAATCTCAATCAATACTTCCTGGTTTACACTTTCTGGTTGTGGGAGTGTCACTGCTTTTCCATGCAGTCACTTCCAGGATCCGTCCGCTGCACTCCCTAGCAGTTTTTCATTCCCGCCCAGTACACCCTCTGATGATGTTCAATATTCTCCCTGCCCTTACATTGACGCAACACTTAACATTAAGGTTGTGTTCACACAGTACATTTTTGCTCAAAAAATGCATGTGTTTTTATCAGAAAACCACATGCGTTTTTAAAAACAGCATACATTGTTCAAAAAGCATTTCTAATTTTTGGGCAAAAATGCACCGTGTGAACACACCTGACCCTGCACGATGCTGATGATTAAGCATTCACATCTATTGCACACATGGCTCATCTCCTTCACTCTCTCTATGCATCTACTATGCCGCTAGTCTGTCAGTGTCCATGAACCTCTCTGACCACTCACGGAAGAATGCCTGTACGATTGACACTGGGGAAAGGCTTGAAGAGTTAAAAAAATGAAATGAAACGTGTGTTTGTCTATCTGTCCTTGTTGCTGCTGCATCTATTCACTGCTGCGATGATGAAAAATCTATAAAACAATATCTCAGAAAAACCCCTTTAAGACATAGGTCTCATAATGCTGAACCCATCATTCAGCGAGTTCTGAACCAGTTACGTCAAGGAGAGCATTTTATCCCCAAGTTATAGAATTGGATCCCAAAAAGTAATGGATATAGGAATTTAAACAAATTCTTAATTCGCAGGAGGTAACTGTTAGGACCTGGAGACGGCAAGTAACCAAGATATCTATAATCCTACAGTGAACAAAGAGGTTAACCCCTTCCTGACATCCACCGTAATAGTACGGTGGATGTCGGGTATTTAAATATGGTGGCCGCTCAGGAGCTGAGCAGCCGTCATAGCCACCGGGTCTCTGCTGTATTATACAGCAGACAGCGGGCGCTAATGCCCGCTGATTATGGGCATTAACCCCTCACATTTTGCTGGGAATTTCCAGCACCCAGAGTGAGATCCAGGGTCAGCATCCTGTTAGCATGACAGCCGGGAGCCTATTGAAGGCTCCCCGGTTTGTCTGCCATTCATTTGGATGCTTTATGTAGCCTGTCATACAAATGCCGATATTTTGTAATGCATTGCATTAGTGATCAGACCCCTGGGGTTCAAGACCCCTAGGAGGTCTTATAAATGCAAAAAAAAAAAAAAAGAAAAAAAAAAAAAAATATATATATATATATATATATATATATATATATATATATATATTAAAAGTTGAAAAGTTCAAATCACCCCCTTTCCCTAGAACACATATAAAAGTACTTAAATACTGTGAAACACATACACATTGGTATCCCTGTGTCCAAAAACGCCCGCTCTACAAATCTATAAAATTATTTTTTCCGTATGGTAAACGTGGTAGTGGGAAACTAAATCAAAAGTGCCAAACTTTTTCACTGTTTCACCTCTGATAAAAAGTGATCAAAGCAATCGCAATTCCCCAAAACGGCATAAATAAAAAGTACACCTGGCCCCGCAAATAAAGACGCCCTATGCATACTTCCATACACGGAAGTATAGCAAAGTTACAGGTGTCAGAATATGGCGACTTTTAGAAAAAAAAATTTTTTTACAGTTTTAGATTTTTTGTTAAGGGGTTAAAATGTAAATAAAACCATAGAAATTTGTTTTTTTCCAGAATCGTACCAAAAGAAAGTCGCACAAATACACTTTTTCTTCCAATCCACCCCATTCTGAATTCTTTTCCAGCTTCCCAGTACATTGTATAGAATAATAAATGATACCATCATGGAGAAAAATTTGTCCCGCAATCATTAAGCCCTCATATGGCTCTGAGAATGGAAAAATAAAAAAAGTTATGGGGTTTGAATGGCAGGAGGGGGAGTCAAAAATGAAAATTGAAAAATTTCTCTGGGGAAAGTGGTTAAAGCCCAGTCTGTATGTTCTTGTGCAGACCATGTATCATCACATGCACAGTGGTAGCGTGTTCCATACCATGTACTACTAGCCATGATGAAAGGAAGCAATTCTAACAATTTACATACAAGTTATATAATAAATTTGCCTTTGTTCATTTCAATAAGGTTGGAAAGATTTATGGGTACACATCTGGGGCTTTGTACGTGTATATGTGGTGGAGAATCTCTGGCACTATGTAGGGGGGCATCTCTGTGATAGGAGCTCTAGGGCACATGTGTGCCCAATGAGGCTGGTACACAACATGGGCCATGACCTACACCCAATGTCAATGGGGTCAGCACTCCAAAGCACTCTGATACCCAAAGCAGAGGTGGTCAAGTACAGTCCAAAACTCCACGATGTGCTCCATCAGATGTTGTATTATACAATAGACTCTCCTCCATATACAGCCCATGGTATGTAATACTTGAAGGGCAGCAGTTGGGGTCTTCGTGCGCCGCTATACAATCACATGCACACATATACTATTTGTATGAAGCCTTTGACTATATTCACATATGGCATAACTGCAACATTGCGTGAGAAACTGCAAAAAGCCAGCCAGTGTGAATACAGCCTAAGCAGTACAGCAGTTGGAACTTCTGTCCCATCCTGGAATGTATTCTCTTCTGTACAGTGATACATTGTAACAAATTCTGTAAGGCTGATACAAGTCTATGTCACATGATGAGGGTGATCTCCTGGGGAGGCAGTTTAGGGGTTTCTGTTGGGGAACACATTCAGGTAAAGTTTCAAGTCCACTTTGGGCAGCCCCTGGCGCTCTCGTCTCCGGACATTTAAGAGGCTGTTTGGTAGAATTGTTGTGAATTCCTCCCCCTGTAATTGGGTGTTGAGTCTGATAATCCTGCCTCAGCTTGTTAGCGCTACAATGGCCGCCGCAGTTAATGACCCATTAGTGATTAATTCCTTAACCAGCATCTAATTGCTCGGGGGAAAACTTGGATTAAATCATCTTGATCCTTAACCACTTAGTGACTATTACCAGGCTTACCATAGGATTACAGATAACAAGCACTAACCACCCCAGAACCGATCGATCATCACCTCCACCTACTGTATCTCTACATAGAGTCCATACAGCGGCTGGGGTTTTGTTACAATGTAAGGAGCAGAGCTCTGGTTGTCATAGTACTACAAGTCCCAGCAGCATGATGTCAGGCCTTGCTGAGAGCTGTAGCCTCACAACAGCCAGAGATCTAAGGGTAGAGGAAACTGGACATTTATCCCCCTCCCACTTTCATCCTGGCAACACTCTGACTGGAAACAATGTTTTCTGTGAAAAATCATAATATGCTGCCTGCTGACTGTCACCAACAGAGGGAGCTCACTGCATACAGTCTGATCAGCAGGTTCACTTACTGGTTCAAAGAGTAAGCTCCTTCTAGTGGTCTAAGACTTATCCAGGATGAGCATATAATATATGTATACAGTGACTACACCAGCAGAATAGTGAGCGCAGCTCTGGAGTATAATACAGGATGTAACTCAGGATCAGTACAGGATAAGTAATGTAATGTATGTACATAGTGACTGCACCAGCAGAATAGTGAGCGCAGCTCTGGAGTATAATACAGGATGTAACTCTGGATCAGTACGGGATAAGTAATGTAATGTATGTACACAGTGACTGCTCCAGCAGAATAGTGAGTGCAGCTCTGGGGTATAATACAGGATGTAACTCAGGATCAGTACAGGATAAGTAATGTAATGTATGTACAGTGGCTGTACCAGCAGAATAGTGAGCGCAGCTCTGGAGTATAATACAAAGTGTAACTCAGGGTCAGTACAGGATAAGTAATGTAATGTATGTACACAGTGACTGTACCAGCAGAATAGTGAGCGCAGCTCTGGAGTATAATACAAAGTGTAACTCAGGATCAGTACAGGATAAGTAATGTAATGTATGTACACAGTGAGTGCACCAGCAGAATAGTGAGTGCAGCTCTGGAGTATAATACAGGATGTAACTCAGGATCAGTACAGGATAAGTAATGTAATGTATGTACACAGTGACTGCACCAGCAGAATAGTGAGTGCAGCTCTGGAGTATAATACAGGATGTAACTCAGGATCAGTACAGGATAAGTAATGTAATGTATGTACACAGTGACTGCACCAGCAGAATAGTGAGTGCAGCTCTGGAGTATAATACAGGATGTAACTCAGGATCAGTACAGGATAAGTAATGTAATGTATGTACACAGTGACTGTACCAGCAGAATAGTGAGCGCAGCTCTGGAGTATAATACAGGATGTAACTCAGGATCAGTACAGGATAAGTAATGTAATGTATGTACACAGTGACTGCACCAGCAGAATAGTGAGTGCAGCTCTGGAGTATAATACAGGATGTAACTCAGGATCAGTACAGGATAAGTAATGTAATGTATGTACACAGTGACTGTACCAGCAGAATAGTGAGCGCAGCTCTGGAGTATAATACAGGATGTAAAACAGACACTTTTCTTATATAAAGTATATTACAAAGTTTGTTATTTTCACCTGAGCTGTGGATTTTCTCTCCATTATACAGAGAGAATAATAAAGGTTGTAACTACAACAGTGAAATGATACGTGAAGCTGGAGATGTGATCTGAATTGTGAAGGGTTCTGTAGATTAATACGTATAGCTGATATCTCCAGCAAAGATCACTGGGGGGCACTATAGAGCAGACTGCATTATTACTGAACATAATAAATAAATATAATAAATTCTGTAATAATCTAACCTGGGACACCGGGTAATAATCCAGGTATGTAACAAATATTATAAACTCAATATGGAGGGGTTAAAAATTTATAAGCAAAGTGCTCCCTCATGTGGTAAGATTATCACATTGCAGCTTTGGAATTAAGGCCAGGCACCTGAAAGACAAAGTATAAACTTAGGAGAGAGCTCCCTCATGTGGTGAAGCTGAGCATAGCTGCGTAGAATATTGTAGTAATAGGAACAAATGATGATATCATACTAATGGGATCGCAAAAGGGGGTTCAAAATCTCGTTCACTTACTGTTCTGCACTCTTCAGAGCTGAAATCTCCTAGCATTCTGTACTGACATCCTATCTGCACCAAGCTTTCTGTGGTGATCAGCATGGGAAGTGTTTTCTTTATACCAGACACTATGGAGCTGAGCATGCATGTCTCTAGCAATGGGGAAAGGGAGATAAGCTGCTGGAAGTGGAATGAGGAAAGCCCATGTGGGGTACAGGGCATAGGGTCAGTCACCTAGACAGGTAGCGTGTAGGAGGTTACCACCTTTCTGTGAGTTGCTGGGCTCAGTTACAAGAAGTTAGGATGGAGTGCTGAGATCTCGGAGACCCTACAGTGAGTTAGCGAGATCTCATGTAGAGATAAGACAGCATGCTGGAAGTGCCAGAGAACAGATCAGCCCAGGGAAAGGCAGGTACAGCCCCGAAAATGAGACAGACGGCAGGGTGAGGCCTTAGTGTACAGCCGGGTACCTGCAGCCGGAGCCTGCCCAAAGTCAAGTTATAGACTGTAACTGTTTGCAAGCTGGAACTTTTCTAAAACTACCTACTATCTACCTGTACGTCTGGGGTCGACTCTAGCTTTTCTGCTGCCTGAGGCGAAAATGTAATACATTCCCCCCCCCCCCAATAACTGAGGGGGCGGCACTGATTTGGAGGCGGATACCCTTATAAATCTACCTCCTTTATTAATAATAGTCCCTCTTATAAATAATAGTCCCCTCTTATAAGTAACAGCCCCCCTTTACAAATAATAGCCCCCTTATCTATAATAGTTCCCTTTTATCAGAAATAAATAAATTATAACCCCTCCTTATAAATAATAATCCCTTCTTACAAATAAGTCTCCTCCATTATAAATAAGAGTGCACCTTAATAAATTGAACCCCCTTTAATAACAGTCCATCTTGTAAATAATGGTTCCTCCTTATCAATACCCCCGCCTTATAAATAATAGTTCCCCCAGCCTTTCAGCAGTTCCTAAATAGCCCCCCCACCTTATGCAATAAGTAATGGTTCCCCCCTTGGCTGTATAAAAGTTACTTTTCATATGTAAGTGCCCCTTAGTGTCCTTATACTTTTCCATACTCCCCTTACCCCGATACCCTGATGAGTGGAGCAGCTGAAGTCTCTCCCTGCTAAGTGATGTCCCCGCAGCGCCTGCGCCCTGAGGCCTGTGCTTCATTTTCAGCCTTCTATGGCCGAGCAAGGACTTTACAGCTCCCTGCTCTGTCATAGGTTTTTACAGCATAAACAGTCATAAGTGTAGTCCCAAGATTAACCCCCTGCCCTCCAACCAACTCTGGCCCTGCATTCACAGAGGAGCATCAGGTTCAGATCCCATTTCCCCTGCTCTGCTAGTAAAGTTGTAAGTTATGGGTAGCCAGAGAAAGCGGACATGCCAGTGCCACCCCCTCAGCGACTGGACAATCTGCTGCCTGAGGCGAGATACTCATCTCTCCTCATGACAGATGCGGCCCTGTGTAAGTCCTTGCAGATCATACAGTTACAGGAATGGGAGACGGCTTCCCAGAGAGAAGACATGGATGGTTTATTACAGTCCCATCCTTCTAAGTCACTGTATATACAGTGCTCATTGCCACTGATGGGCTTAGAAAGGGTGTCCCCTCCTTCCGTAAAGCCACTTAGGTGCCAAAGTCATGACCATGGTGTCTGAAGGGTTAAATAGCCATGATCTGAGTCGCTGTGAATCCCCAGCAGAAGGTACAGGTAGTGCTCCTGAGCGTCCTGCATCTGGCATGTTACATGTATGGCCCAGAGCAGGACACAGTCAGTGGAGAGATCCAGCTTCAGCCGATGATTATTTTTAGTCACCGCTGTTGGTCCTGTCACCATTGTCAGATTGCAGGACAGCAGAGCAGACCAATCTGCAGCACAGCTGGATTCTGTATCTGTGTAGCAGGAGCCGTCAGTCCATCATCTGACTGCTTATATAGGGTACCTCCCAGCTGTCCTGGTTTCCGAGTCCTGTCCCGCTGTCCTGGCTGGTTGGAGGTTCAGGTAGGCCTCGGCTTCTACTCCTCTGCATCCTCCGGCCCTGTCTCTCCTCTGGTGTATTGTGCAGTAGGCGCCATGTGGTGATGTCTCTTACATTCTGCTTGTGGCTCCCTGAAGGCTCCGGGGCAAAGACAGAAGAGAACAGCAGAGGAACGGGGCAGGGGGAGTATTAGTGGGGTTTTCTTTGTTTGATCCATTATAGTGTGGGCACCTGGAGGGGGCTATATATAGTCTGGGATACTGTATACTGTGGGGGCAACTGGAGGGGTACATTATAATGTGGGGCAACTGGAAGGGGACTGTATTGTATACTATGGGGGCAACTAAAGGTGACTGTATACTGTTGGGGGCAACCGGAGGGGACTGTATACTGTGGGGGCAACTGGAGGGGGACTGTATACTGTGGGAGGCAACTGGAGGGGGACTGTATACTGTGGGAGGCAACTGGAGGGGGACTGTATACTGTGGGAGGCAATTAAAGGGGACTGTGTATTGTGGGGGCAACTGGAGGGGTACATTATAATGTGGGGGCAATTGGAAGGGGACTGTATTGTATACTATGGGGGCAACTAAAGGTGACTGTATACTGTTGGGGGCAACCGGAGGGGACTGTATACTGTTGGGGCAACCGGAGGGGACTGTATACTGTGGGCGCAACTGGAGGGGTACATTATAATGTGGGGGCAACTGGAAAAGGACTGTATTGTATACTATGGGGACAACTGGAGGGGACTGCATACTGTTGGGGGCAACTGGAGGGGGACTG